>PVLA01000480.1:0-509993 GCA_004027455.1 Hydrochoerus hydrochaeris
ACTACTCACTTCAGAAGGCAAAACCCCACAACCAGTCTTCACAAAGGGGTTATCTAGAGGGCCTCCAGCAACCCCCCTGGAGTCTCCACCCTCCACTCCATATTGAGCATTACATAAAAACATACACATGTGAACTACACAAATTACAATTATCAGTACAAAACATTCCAAGATCCCCGCGCCCAATTCCCACATGCGGTGTCCTTTTCCTGGAGAAGGATTGTCACAAGGCGTGGATGGACTAGGACGCGGCATGGACAGAAAAGGGCGCCGCAAAAGAGTGGTCGTTAGCATCTGTTCTAGGCATCCTTAGCTGCAGACCTGATGGTTTGCAGATAGAAGGAAGCCAACTATGAGCCAGCCAGGGTGAAGTCAGATGGCAGCGTATTCCTCACGACCGTGCTTCTGCCAGCCATCCCATGTTATCTGTCCTTCCTTCTTCACTCCCTACCTGCTGACATTACTCGCAGCACCATATGCAAAAGTGACAGTGGGGTTAAGACCGATTTACCAGATCCCACAGTGGAAAAGTGCAAGTGTCTCACTGAATTCCTAATTTTCAATAATTCTTAGTGGATCTATTTGTCTGATTGCACCAACTGATATATCACCATAATAAAATAGGCAAAATGATTTTTTACGATACAATATGGTGGCTTTGCTTTTAACTTTAAGAGAAAAACTTCTTAGAAGGACACACATCATAGAAAATGTTACGGATAATTTCAATAACATGATAATTTTGAGAATTCTGTACGTAAACAACTAACATTTGAAAAATGAAAAGGAAGGTCCTAGCTTGGGCAAAAGATATTTATAATACATTCAACAGGAAAATAATGATTAACCAAGATGGAGAAAACACATCATTCCAGATCACCCCTACAGATCATCTCAATAAAATTTATGGAGAAAGACATGAATGGGAAATTTACCAAAGGTTTCCTCAAATAGCCAAAAGTTTATTAAAGATGAGCTATCTTAGTGGTAATCAGAGAAATGCACAGTAAAAACACCATTTTTGCACCTATTGTATGGGCAAAAATTGAGGACCATGACAATATCAAATGTTACCCAAGACATGGAAAAAGAGCCACATTTATACTCCAGGTAAAAAATTTTGTCAGTAATTAATAAATTTTCAGGTGTCAATAACCTATCAAATCTCTCTCTGGTGCATTCCATGTATATACTCTTGGTTGTGTAAATATATAAGCATATATTTTTAAAGGTGATTTCTCAACAAAAAAAATGTTTATACTAGTAAAAATTGGAATCTTTCCATACCATAAGTTAAATGTGTTGTATTAAAATTATATAATGCTCCACAATAGTGAACATGAACCAAACATATGTAAGTCGGTATAGAGGAATCTCACAAACATGATGTGACAGGAATAAAGCCACAGAAGAACACATGCCTAATATCATTCCTATACAAGTTAATCATACAAAACAATGCCATGTGCATGCATGGATATACATGCGTATAAAATATGTACACATGATGGTGATACATATCAGATTGAAGATAGTGATCATCGTGGTGAAAAGGAAGGGTGTTTCAGGGAGAAGAGACCAGGCAGGGAAGCAGAGAGCTTCAACTCCTGCCAGGAATGCTCAATACTGTATGCTGAAAGGATCTCAGCAGAAGCTGAAGATAAAGCTCACCAGCTCCCAAACACACACCACACAATCAGCACCCATTGGCTCCACTGCCTCTGCCACAATCATGAGGCCACGGAATCATAAAGCTGCTCCCACTACTATCAGCCCCACAACCACAGTGGCAGAGACACATGTGGAGCACGCTGAGGTGTATTCACCCTGCCACCATCTGGACACACGCAATCAAGAAGTTGTCACCACCATCACTGACTTCAGAACCTCAGTCTCAACCAGCATCTGTTCCAGCAAATGCACACCCTGATCCCTGCCTACTTCGCACATGACATGGCTTGGAATCAAAGCTTCACAGAGGTATGTTCCATGAGTGGGGCCTCCATGACATACCTGTTCCCTGGCAGGAAAACAAGCTCACAAAATACCCCTTTCCTCCTCCATCACGTGTATGATTTTTGTCTCACAGAAACTGATAGTTTCCCCTCGGCATGCATCCCATCTTCCTCACTAACAAAAAGTGACCTCAGCCAATGAGATATATGCTGAACTTCTGTGTGAAAATCCCAAGAAATTGCTTTAAAAGAAAAGGAGAGTCTCTTTTGGACTCTTCACCCATCTACTTGATGGAATGTGAGCACGATGACTGACTTAGTCACTTTCAATAATAGCAAATCTGCTAATGGTGGTTGGCAAGCTAGGAAGGACCTAGATTCTGTGTAGTAGAGCAGACTGTCCACAGGGGAATATGAAGAGAAGTAAACATACATCTTACTTTACCTATTTGGGGAATGAATGAGATGAAAGTGTTATTGGCAGCCTAACCAGGTTCTAAATAATACAGAAAATGTGTCACTATTTTTAAATCTACTTAAAATTAATCTTAAGGAAAGCTAAACAGAAAAAATATTGGAAGCCCTGATATTAAGGGGATTGAGCCTAATCTTTTGTGAAGTTAGAATACAAATTTTACCTTTTACCAAATAGTTGCACTGTCTTCTCACTTTTCAAATTTTTTGATATTCCTACAATTTACTCTGAAATGAAGCAATACTTTAAAAAATCCTGTCAAATGTTAAATTTTGTGCATTGAATATTCAACTCCTAATTTTACTTCCCACTTAATAGAGCTATAAATTGTCATCATTATGACTTACTTATTATGTTTAACTTAATTATTAATACATAAGAAATTTATTTTAAAAAATTAATTCAAAGCTACCCTATGCTAGTTATTAGTTGGGTGCTATAAATACAGTGATTAATATTAGTGCTGTAAACAAGGTACAGTCATTTAGTGGGGGGAATTGTACATGTAAAATTTTTACCACACATTGTAATAAGTGTTAAAATATGCTATTATTAAGACTAAGTGTTAATTGGAGAACACATTCTACTAATAGCTGATTTACCTTTAATGTTCTCACTCTAACTTCAAACTTTTTTATTTCATAGAGCAATGGCTATATTTTATGTACCATAGTTATATACTCTATATTGTCTTTTTTTGACCCCTAGCTATGCTATCATTAAGAATGAACAATTTATAATAAGTGTCAAAGTTATGAATTCTATCCTTACCTTTGAAGGAGAGCAACTTTTCTCTAGATTTTCAGGTATCTGAAAACTTGTCTTTAATATACAGGTAAATAATATTTTCAAGTATACATTGATAAGTATTACGTATTACTCATTTTTACTAACCAACTGCATTAGATTAGATAAAAATAGTCACTTTCTTTATAATTTGATTATAAGTTATGAGTTAATATTCTAGAACAACACTTTCTATGCCATTAATTTTTCATTTGTGGGTGTGATATGAAACAGAACCAAATCCACCTGAAAACCAGGTATTTTACATATATTGTTTCTTCGTTTCTAATGATCATCACCATGCAAAATAACTTTGCATCTGAAAATTGACAGACTGAATAATGTAGTATTTTGTAGGGTATCAAAGCCTTCAGTCTCAGAATCAATATCCGGCCCAACATTTTATATGTAGTGAAAAACTAATGATTATATAACAACAGGAAATTTGTCAAGCCATTATAATAATTAACAGAACACTCAAGAAGCTGAATAACTCCAGTAACACTGAGTGTCCATGTCCAACATGCTTGAATACTAGCACAACATACATGTTTTATTCAATAGGCCAGTAATATGCATTATATTTTTAAAGGCCAAATACTTGGGGGAAATACAAATGGCTAGCATGTAAAAGCTAAATAAGAAGACACAAGTGTCTAATAAAAAAGGTTTATGGGAAGCAAGGTAACATGAATCATGTGGTTATCAATAAAATTATGATAGTAACATACTACTTCTTTAGGAGGCAAGAGGGAGATCTCAGAAGTGACAGGCTGAGAAAGCCTGGATTCCAGGAGACACAAATCAGCTGTCTTCTAAATGTATCAGGTGAGGAAGTATATCATCAGGAACTTGGTGAACAGCACATTACAACCATCTAAAAAAGACTAAAAGCAAAGATTCAAAGTAAATTCCCAATCTTTCCCACTGAACCTAGTACTAACCAGTTCTACCAAAAGAGAAGAACTGCACTACTTAAAATAATTTTCAGTTCATGTAAGACCTTCACATGTAGGACTTACATTGTTATGGGGTCTTAGGCGTTATTGCAACAGTACAGTGCATGTTCACAGTTGAAAAGCCAAGCACTGCTGTCCAATAATTTTGAAACACAAATATAAGATGTAGTCAGGAATTGTTTTTATGTAAATGCACTTGAAATATTTGGGATGGAGTATTTCTGTAACTGGTCAAGACAATTTAGGAAGATAAAACAATGAACATTCATTATACATACTACTTATGTAATTAGGTTTACTTACAACTTGCATTCATTTGACACGTCCTCACTGAGTTATGCTGGACACTATTATATGTTCCTTGGGTAACATAGTTGTCAGAGACATGAGTAACCTTGATGCTAATGGAGTTTGTTGCATACTGCAAGAGGTTATAAAACTAGTTTTACTAGAATATGATCAATGCGATCAGAAAGGTACAGTAAAAGTGCCACAGTGGAAAGAAAAGAAATAATATTGCTTAACCATTTGCTCAACATGTATCCCTTAAGCACTGCCTCAGGCTTTGGGAATATATTAATAAATAAAGTAAATGAGGGTCAAGTTCTTTTGTACTTTTACAAATGTTAGTGCATTTCACCTTCGTGAGAACACAGTAAGGCAAGCGTTTTTATAAGAGTGACTGTTTTATTATTTGGATCTAAATAATGATCTCCCAGGGGTGGCAGAAGAGCACATCTAGGAATAGCAGGAGACTCCGTGTCTCTATTCTTGTTCTCACTAGAATGTATCCCAAAGTGCTACCATGGATCTGAGGACCAGTCCTGTTTGTTTCTACTTTTTGGCTGGGGATAGAATTTTAAATTTTTGAATATAAAAGAGAATTCCCCAGAACTGATATCGGATGTCATTGAACAAGACTATTCTACAATAGTCTTCAAGGTGAGTACCAGGAATGAAGGAACAATGGTTTATCCTAAAGTTAAAGGACCAAAAGGAAAAAAAAAAAAAAACAAGAAAACAACCTCTCAAACAGGCCCTGAGTGTCTAAATTCTTCTTTCCGGTTATTTCCAATAAGCAGTGCTTATGCTACCACACAATGACAATCCTTGGATCTGAATAACACTGTGGCTCTGCAATTATCAAAACTGTACATAATTATCAGTTATGTACATTGCATGAGACTCTTTAAGACAAAGGTGATAATTCAATTTTAGGAATATTTTCAGCAATGAGAATTAAAATAAAATTCATCTTCTGGATAGTCCAAGGAAGTAGATTAATTAAAATATTTAATTCCATGATCACTCTGGGCAAACCTGTAACATTTAATAGATTAAAAAGACTGTTCATATTGATGATAATACTGCATTTCCCCAAATACCTCAAAACCTTTCAGGTTTAGTGACATATTTATTACATCTCTTTTATAGTACAAATATTAATGACTGGTATTTTACTGAGTACTTACTAGGGGCATATTACTAAGCATACTAGCTGTAATTCTCAAAGTAGCATTAAAATTAGAAAACCAAAATTAAAAAAATCTAAAACCACAATTCAAATGAATTTTATATGTAAAGGATTAGTGTATTAACAGTTTTCAACAAATTCTACCCTTCAGACTCATTTGTGAATTTAGGAAAAGATAGAAATAGCTGGTACCATGAGTTATGAAACAATTTCTATCATCAAGTCATCATGTTTATTTTTTTAAATTTCTACTGCTAATTTTGACTTAATTTAATGGAAAAAGATCTGTCAATTAATCAACTGAATACAAGACCTTACAATATCTGAATGAAATAAAATGTTAAAAATAATGAGTCCTCATATAGAGGAAAGAAATTAGACCTTACCTCTCACTATGTATAAAAAATCAACTCAGAATGAATTATAGTTTTAAATTTAAGATCCAAAACTAGGAAATCACTGGAAAGAAACAAAGAGGACATCAGTCAAGGCCAAAAAACTTAAACATGACCCCAAAACCTAGGCAACAAAAATGAAAATTAACACATAAGATTAAATCAACTGAAAATCTTCTGGAAAGCAAAGAAATTGAGTAACAGAGTGAAGAGAATCTACCAAAGGCGAGAAATTGTTTGCAAACTCTGCTTCCAGCAAATGATACATAAGGAACTCAACTCAACCACCAAACTCAAAAACGAACTCACACAAATGTGTGCAAATGACCTGAACAGCCATTCCTCCAAAGGGGAAATGGCCAGAAATATGTGAAGGAATGTTCAACCTCACTAGTCACTAATGTAAGTTGAAAGCACAGTAGCACCTCACTCCAGTTAGAATAGCTATTATCAGAAACACCAAAAAAGAAAAAGAAATCCTGGTGAAGATGTGAAGAGAAGGAGACTCTCGTATTCCATTGATGAGAATGTAAATTATTAGAGCCATTTTGGAAAGCAGTAAGGAATTTCCTCAAAAAAAAAAAATCTAGAAATAGCCAGGCATAGTGATGTACACCTGTAATCCCAGGACTTGGGAGGCTGAGGTAGGAGGAATGCTATGAGTTCAAGGCCAGCTTGAAGGTCATAGTGCAATCCTGTCTCAAATGAAAAAAAAATTTAAAAACCTAGGAATAGACCTACCATCGAGTTCGGCAATCTCCATGTACATCCACAAGAAAGGAAATCGTTCCTTTGAAGAGACATCTGTACTCATATTTAGGGCAGCACTATTCACAATAGGGAATCGAACTAGGTGTCCATCAGTCGAGGACTGGATAAAGAAAATGTGGTGTGTGTACACAGAGGAATGTTACCCTGTGATACAGGGATTGAAACTCAGGCACTTGTAATGGATTTTCAACTTGAATGGAAGTAGAGGACATTAAGTTGAGTGAGATAACTCGGGCACATAAACGTAAGTGTCATGGGTTCTTATTTATACATGGAAGGTAAAAAGTTGATCTCAAAAAAATAAAGACTAGAATAACAGTTACCAGACCTAAAGAATGGTGTGAGGGAAGAGAAAAAGGATTGCAATTAGAAACCAGGGTGCAACTGGATAGGAGAAATAATTACTAGTGTTTTGTAGCATGGTAGTAAAGTTATGGTTGACAGATATTAATTCAATATTTCAAAATACCTGCTAGAGAGGATTTTAAATATTTCCAATGCAAAGAAATGATAGGTTTTACAGGTGTTAGATATGCCAACTACTCTAATATGATCATTGTGTATTATATGCAGGTATTGAAATTTTATATTGTATCTAATAAATATTTTACTTTTAATATATCAATTAAAACTAAAAATATATTTTAAAATAATGAAACGTCTTTGGAACATCGGTCTCTCTGGGCCTAAGAGAAATAATGGTTCATATAAATGAGCTTCACATTATGGCCAACACAAATTCCTCCGATGCCAGTCATTCCACAGTGAATGTGGCAAAGGATTTCTCCCTCCTAATTAAAAACAAGTCCACACAGAAGGAAACGTCAGCACCTTACTAGCAACTTCTGGCTTCTTCTCTGTGCAGTGTTAAGCTCAGGGCCTCTTCGTGGATTAATCAATCTATACAATGAAGATTCACATTAAAAATGTTACTGCAGTAAAAGGCATATGGCCATGAATCCTCCTCAAAACACTTCCCCTTGCGTCCAACACGCAATAACCCTCATTCTTGCCTCTTTCTGAAGGAGTTCTGGAAGCCCTCTTTCATGAGTGTCTTTTTGAGTTGTGATTAAAAAATAAAATACAGGAGTGTCATCCAACAGAAAGTCGCCTCCCGTAAAAACCTCTGTGTGTCCTCATCTACCTTATTCTCCACATCTGCCGCTGTGTGACTTCTGGTTCTTCCCCAAACTCAGAACGACCATGCAAGGTAAATGTTTAGAATCAATTCAGAACATTGAGCCAGAGGCCACCATGCAACTAAAGACTCATGAACGAGGACTTTCCTAACTGGAAAGCATGCGACGGGCCAGGATGCCCAGAGCAAGGGGGAGGTGTGTTGAAGGACAATAGCAATGTTTCCTTCACTGTAGTAATTTTTTAATTGAGACATACAAAATATTTTTCAACTGTGCTTCCCATAGTCTTTTCACTGCCTTCTCCTGGTTGAATAGAATGACAGACAGATTGGATACTTACGTGTCTTCATAGTTCATTTTAACCCTAGTCATTCCTTATGCAGAAGATACAGTGCATTTCTCATTTCAAACCATTCATTCAATGATTCATTCATTCATACATTAAGCAAACACTTCCTGACTGCCCACTGTCATCTTGGGAAAAGTGTGTGATAATGGGAATACAACAGTGAATAAGTTAGGTACCTCAATATCTGCAAACAGTAAATGGCAGAAGACCCCTTTTAAGAACACCCAGCATCCATTTCTAGGGTGTTTCCCAAATACTCCTGTGATCTGCATCATGGCGCTTCATTTGAAGGTGTTTCAAAAACGTTGTCTAAGTCCAACAGGTTCAGTGTTCCTTTTTGTCATTTAATTCTTTCAACAAAGCGGTAAGGGAAATGCGATCACTATTTGTGTTTTACAGAGACAGGAGGGAAGAGTCAATTGCTAAGGATCAAACAAACACCAAGTGACAGAATTGAGACTTGAACCTAAGTCCTTCTGACCTCAGCACTCCTCCTCCTAGCCACTAAGCTGACCTCTTTGATTTCTTCGAGGAGAAGTTTATTAACATCTGTCTAGGCTCTGGAGGGAGCTCAAAAGAGGAGCTTTCCATCTTCAGAAGATAGGGATAATACTGTTCTGTTAGTAAATAAGAAAAAGAAGAAAGGAAAAAATACTGGGAGAGTGAAAAAAAACAGTAGACAGGTAGATGAGGAGGTTGAAAGTCAGCAATTCAGCCCAGCGACCACTAAAAGTGCGCACACACACACAAACACTCACACACACACAAACACACACACACACAACAGCAAAAACAACAACCGTGTGAAATTTCAGCTCAACTCGCTTGCCAGTATTTTGAGGAACTATCAATACTTTCTCACTCCTGATCAGCAAAATCAGCTTACAAGAAAGGACTGATCTTCCCAGTTTTCTAGAAAATCAGGTAAGAGTGCTTAGCAAAGGCCCCCAAAAGCAGAGCAATGGGAATCGAGGACTGGGTAATGAGAAGAGGAGAAAGTAAGTGCATTATTCACCTTCCAGCCTGGGTACCCCTCAAGGAAAGCAAGTGATAATCAAATTTAAGACAAGAACCTTAAAAACAGCCTCTAGATTTATCACGGGTGAGAATTAAACTCACTTTCTTTTGTCAAAAGTGAAAATATGTTTATGACAAAAAAATTTTAGCATGAAAAAGATAAAAGGAAATTATACTTTTGCATGATTATGAGAAGAAAAAATATATTCAGTCTTAACTATGGAGAAAACCAACTTACATGGTGGATTTTTGCTGAGAATCCTAACAGTAGTGCTTAGAATAATGTGGGTGTCCAGTGAATATTTGCAGAATAAACAAATGGATTCAAAGAAATACCAGAAAAGCAAATGTTACTGAGAGCTATAACTAAAACAACATAAAATAATATCAGAGAATAACAAGAATTCATTTCATTCTACTTCCAACTAATGAATTGAGAAGAAAAACCAAAAAAAAAAAATTGTGATCTTTGGGAAAGAAAGCACTTATCTAAAATATGAAATCTTTGCAAACACTGAAATTAGCTCAGTTTTTTAATGGAACTAATTTGTAATACAAGTGGCTGATAGGATGAGATATTTTCCCCGTGGATATAAATGAGGAAATGTACTTACCTAATTCTATTTGTTTATCTCCGAAGCTCTTCTTTACCTACTAAATAGTCCCCTGCCTCAAAGCGCTGCAGAGAAACACATTGAACCTTAATCAACTGTTTACAGTGTAGCTATTCTGGCTTTGTAATTACCAATTAGATTGTTTTTTTCTTAACTAGAAGAAACACTTCTGGATTTATTTTGATTGATTTTTATCAAACAGCTCTCCTGCATCTTTAAGTAGTGTGTTTTGTAAAAGTTTCGGTTTTGTTTAGTTTATGCTAATGATAACATTTACATTTTTTAGTTATTAATGGATTCAAATGTCCCATTTGTGTTAGAAAACAAAGCCCTAATTAAAAAAAAAAACAAGGAAACACTAATAAATTCTACTTTTGTGCAGCTTGAAAACCAGATATAGCTAAATATGGTAAAAGAGCCAAAATTCTCTACGCTACTTTGGCTTCCTCTGCCTAATTGGAAACAGCAAATATCCACGCTCTTCAATAAATCCTGTTTTCCTCTTTATTATGTGCATGATAAAATGGGGGGGGTATAGCATGAGTTCATTTACTTAAATCTGCGGGAAATGAAAAATGGACCCTTCTGGAAAGAAAGGCAGAGTGTGATTCCTCAACCCTGCACCCAACGATGCGTTCTAGTAGAGCGACCCAAACTTCTGGATCTCAGAGAAGAAACACAACATGAGGTGAGGTGGGAATGCTGAGGAAAAGCAAAGGCAGGTGGCCTGACTCCCCCAGGTTCCTGTGAAGCATGGCACATCCAAGGCAGGGTTTGGAAGAGAGACTAAGAAGTAGCCAATCCTCCTCTTCCAATAGAAACATGTCCAAACCCGAGGGCCATTCCTGGAGAAGAAGGATGCCTGACATGGGTGCAGTCGGGACTGATCCCTGCTGCGTGGCTGTGTGGCAGGTGGCCACTCAAAGGTCTCTCTTGTCTAGGTACTGCACTCTCCCCTAGGTGCCCACTTTGGTTCACCAACTGCTGTAACTTAAACCTGAAAGCTGAGAAATAGTTCAATTGCAGATCTCAAGCATGAAGGTCTCAAGCATGATGATACATGTTCGAAGTCACCCAGGAGATGTCACACTCTACTCTCTAGAACACCCCGACTCCCTCAAGGTCCTCAGTCATAGCTGTGAGTCCCATGTACAGAGCAGGTAGAGCGAGAACAAGTAAGAACAGAGCTGCACTAATTTTACTTCTCCCCCTTGTTAATAACGGCATTTACATCTTAGGGTTGGACTTTCTCTTTGATCCTTGTCCCTGAGAACACACTCTCAGTGTCATTTCTTTATGGTGCAACACAGGAAGACAAATGGCCACAAGGCCAGTATTTCACCTGTGGTATTTCCAGTGCTCAGAGAAATTTTCCTCAACTGCTATCCATGGGCACAGGTTAATATACTGACCACACGATCTCTTTCAGCTGTGCCACTCCCTCATGATTTACTCCCTGCAAGGCAAAATATCTGTTGGAAATTCTTGCAGACTTCCTCCCAATATGCATTCCTAGACCTTCCAATAGATATATTTGGGGGAGTTACCAGGAATCGAACTCACGACCTCACACTTACCAGGCAAGTGCTGGTAAGGGAGCCACTGAGCTATACCCCGGCTCTTTCCTATATTTTTCCCCCTGAATTACTTGCATCCTCTTCATTCCACTGCTTCTGATCATCCCTTAAATACATTCCCCAGCTCCTCGTCTTCACCATCACCAGTAAGAGTCCACCTACCATTTCTCTTAAGGTCTTCAGATCCATGTTACTCAACTGCCTGGTGTGTTTCTCACCCACATACAAACCAGACAATCTGCAACACGCTTCAATACATAAAAGCTTTTCTTCAAATCAAACCCTTTCCCCTTTTGCTTCCTCCCGGTTTCCGGTGTCCCTGGCTGCGTTGTCTTACTGTTACCTAAGCGGGCACCAAAATGTCTGCAGATGCTCTGGCTCTCTAAGGTCACAGTGTACTATGACTGCTGCCCCTGGCAGTGCCTGCAGCCTTCACTAAAGCATCTGGCCCCAGAGCAGAACCGCAGTGTCTCTCTGAGGACACCAGTGAAGTGCCACCACTCCTTGCCTCCTGCTCTCTGGGGTGCACTTAGCTCTCTAGCTGCAGATGGTTCTCCACTTCGTCCAGGTCTTTTCATTGAGGTGTTTTTTGCAGCGTTGCTCTTGTCCTGCAGAGATCCTATGATCTTACCACCCAACCTGTGCCTTCCCAAGGAACACAGATGCCTCCATAAGGCTGTGTCTTGCTGTTTTTGTTCTCCTGATCCTTTTTGCTGCATGTGAGGACAGATGCTAAGCCCTCAGCTTACACTTTCCTGTTCTTTCTGCCAAAGGTCCTGTGGGTCGTTCCTGCATGTACACTTCCTAAGAGTTTACTCCTCCCCTGTCCATGAACCATTCCCTCTCCCTCCCACCTCCCTGAACTCACCCTCTCCCTGGATCTATTAGCCGTATCTATATTGAACTCTAATTACGGATAAGTTTATAGACTTTCTAGAGCTCCTGAGACCTAGACAAATCAGAGAATGTGGCCAGACATCTGTTTATATCCCCGAGCATCCTGTCTCAGTTAGGCAGACAGCCTGCCTGGAGCAGCTGGGGGCCTTCCAGCAGTGTCCTCATGTCACTTGCTGGCACACCAGAGGGACACCTCCAGGTCAGTCCAGACACACATTGTTATGTGTGAGTTCCCTAAAGCCCAGGAATGGCAGAAAGGAAATTGATTCAGAAATCTGACTCAAAGGTGATGTTTTGCTTGGCTTGAGCATCCACACACCCCTATTTTTTTTGTTTTATTTTATATTTTTGGCCTGCTTCTGCCTCCCTAACATCCCAGGGCTCTAAAGTAGCCCTGACCATACTGAACATCATTAAAATTCAACCCAAAGACGAGGACAGACCCAGATCCAACTGTTCTGAGACCTGACTTCCCTAAGTGATGACTCATCCTCTTCAGGGGACTGTGTCCAACAGGTGTAAACTAATCCAAAGGACCACAGCATTAGCACTTGAAGCAGTGCAAGAAAAGCCAAACATCTGTCTAAGACAGTGACAAACACATAACAGCAGCCATTTCCCCTTCCAAAGGTTTCCATTGGCTACTGGATAAAGTCCAAATCCCAAGCCGGCCAAGACACCCATCCCCCAAATAGCAGTCACCAGAATGGCAGGCACATTCCCACTACCCACCTGGTCCCCCTGAGATCCCTTCACCAACTTCCCTCATGCGGGCTCTCTGCCCCTCCCAAAGGGGCCATGCTTCCTGGACCAGGTACTTCCATGCTTTCTATCCTCCGCATGAAAAGAGCTCTTCCAGTTGCTCTCTACCACAGGAAAACACTTGTTATTTCTCTTTCTCAACACGTCTCTGCAGAGTTGTTCCTTTTGCTTCCCAGATTCCCACAGGCCCAAAAGGAGTTCCAGGTAGTAGCCATTAAATTACATTTTAATTGTTCATCTACTACGGCTAGATTCTACATGGTACGAAAGTGACATTAAATCAACACTTAAAGAATAAGTGATCAAGTCTGTCCAGTGTTTTTCTCCAGAAGATTTCAGTATTCCTTTTGATGTTGACTCACAGGTCTAGAAAATGACTCATTTTCTTGTTTTACTTCATGACTTGATGAAAGCCAAAATGGTAAAGTAGCAGCCCAAAGCAAACTTCAACCTCTCCAGAACATGGAGTCCAGACCCCTGGAAAATAGCAAAGTGGCAAGGAATAAAATCTAAGTAGATCTCTGGGAATCAGGAAAGGATTGACAGGAAAATCAGAAGCCACAAAGAAATTGGAGAAACAGAGAAAAGACTGAGGCAGTCTGGAAGTTTATCTCACTTCCCAGGAAGGAGAACCTATGTCCACAGGCACAAGGTAAGGCTGCAGGGTCAGAAGCTGCAGAGAGAAACACTGAATTACACCAGCAGTGCAAGACCCTAAACAGATTATTGTAAACTGCAAAAGTAGCATGGGATTTTACTCCAAAAATGACTCCAGCCCCATGGCAGGCAACAATTGGAGAAGGAATCTAGTGCTGTGCCCTCCCTGATGCCAGGGAGGTTTTTCTCAGTGACATTTTGGGAAATGATTGAAAGGATGACTGTGAGTTTAGGGCCAGTTTCAGCTGCATAGTGGGTTCAAGGTCAGCCTGAACTGCATAGGAAGAACTTGTTGAATGAAAGAAAGAAAGAAAGAAAGAAAGAAAGAAAGAAAGAAAGAAAGAAAGAAAGAAAGACTGAAATGAAGTTCATTTCAGTATTCCTAGTGTAACAGACTCACAGTGACTAGGTGAGAGATAGCCATGAAGACTGTCACAGAGGTGCTCGCTAGACACAGACCACCTGAGAAGCCTAACTCTAGGTTGGGAGGAGACAGGGCCTCCCCTCCGTGAGGAGAAGTTAGCCTAGCCTCTGTGGCTCTAAAAAGTGACTGAGTCTGAAAGTGTGGGCATTAAGTACAGAACTCTGCTTAAACCCTTGCCCAGCAGCTTTCCCCATCTACCATTGCAAGCAAGGATGCAGCTTGAACAGTTGCCACAGCACAGGGAGAATGGACAGAGTGGCCTCGAGACCACAGGTACCTAAGAAACCTGCAGGCCAAAAATCTAGGTGGAAAACCTGTGACTTCTGGGATGCTGGGAAAAATGGAGAGAAAAAAATTTTGGACTCATTCTCGCTCTCTCTCTCTCTCTCTCCCCTTCCCTGTTCTATTCATCTATTTTTGAGAGCTTGGCAGGAATTTCCTTTTCCCTTCTGCTTCTCTTTTTTCTTCTTTCTGTTGTTTGTTCTTTCATTACCTTTATCTAACATTATTAACTTCCATTTACTCTTTAGTGGCAGCTGTTGTCTCACTTTTCTCTCCTCCTTCTCAAATTCCATTGCTTAATTTTTCAAATTGTTCATTCTTCAGGCTCCTGTTCCCCACCCCCTCTATCTTTACTAAGATAATTATTAATCTTTATTATCTTTAGATAGTTAATTCTATATTATTACTATTGCATCATCTTCTGTTGTTAATCGAACTATGCTTGAGGCATTCAGTAGATATTTACTGTATGTCAATATTTCGTTTTCTTGTTTATACTATAATTACAGATATCTTTTTATGGTTAAGGGTGACACATTATTGGTCCTTATGGTATTTCAATATGCAGTTTATCATTTAAAACTATCACTGTTGCAGATTTACTTGCTATTGCCAGAGTAGTATAATTGGTATTAATAGTTTTTCTTCCATATGTCAATGTGTAGATTAGCTTTGTGTCATTAACAATAGTGCAGACCATTCCCAGAGAGCTAGGTGCTGGCCACTTACACTGTATCCTCCCCTCTGAAATTAGTGGAGGTGGTTGAATCTTGCAAAAGATGCAAAGAGCTATTGAGAGCCAAGCTCAAATATATTACTGAAAAGTGACTAAAGAAATCTCCATATAAGCAACCAGAATCAATAAATGAGATCATATCAATTTAAAGTGCTTTAGCACAGCAATGGAAACCACAGAGTAAAAAAATAACCTACAAAACAGGAAAAAAAAATTGCAGCTATTTCTGAATCAGAGAACTAACATCTAGATGAAGAACTCAAAAAAATTAGACCTTCCAAAATAAAAGGCTCAATCAAAAAAGGGCAATTGAAATGAACAGATGCTTCTCAGAAGTATATGCACAATATGTATATTAAATAAAGTCAAATGTCTCTGGCCACTAGAGAAATGCAAATTAAAATAACACTCAGGTTTCACTTTTCTCCAGAATAAGTGGCTGTCATCAATAAATCAAATAATAATAAATGCTAGTGAGGCTGGGGGTAGAGAATCCCTTTTGTTGGAGATATTGTAAACTATTTCTAGCATTATGAGAATCTCTCAAAAAACTAAAACTAAGAATTCCATTTGACCCAGTAATTTCCCTTTTAGGTATCTTCCTGAAAGAGCTACAGACATCACATTATAGCTATCTATGCAAACCCATGTTTACAGCAATACAACTTATAATAGCTGAATCTTAAAATCAGCCTTTATGTCTATCAAGAGATGAACTGACAAAGAAAATGTGCTGTTTATATGCAGTAGAGTACTACTCTGTCATAAATAAGGACGGATGCATTTCAAAGCCATAATATATTAAGTGAACTAAATGATATTTTCAAGCTTAAACATTACATAGTTTCTCTTACATGAAAAACCCAAAATATAAATAAAGAACAAAACAAAATGTAGGACAGATGAGGGAGACAGGTCTTTTGCAAAAGTACCAAAAGATGAAGGGAAGAGAAGAGGATGAGAAACAGAATCAAGATGTTCATGTATCAGCTATCATTACACATGCATTTATAAAAAAGACCTGTGGGAAGAGCCACTGTCTTTAATAAGAGCAGTGTCAGCTTGGCAAAGACACTTTTCCTTGCCCAAGGCAGGTGTCACAGATTGGTGATGACATTCTTGTGCCTGGACCAAATGTTGCAGGCTGGGCTCTCGGAAAGCAGACGGTGAGGCAGATGGAGCGAGAGGACAGGAAATGTGTGCGTGATGGAGCCCTGACAGAATCTCCTATAACTACCCCGGGAGCTTTGGAGCCAAGCCCATCGGTGCTGACCTGCTGCAGCTGAGAGCAGTTGCTCTTCACATCCCCACCACACTCAGTCACTCAAAGCCAGCCGCCTTGAAGTTAGGACCTCAGCTGCAAATGATTCTCCGTCGCTGAGGCAGACCCTGGAGGAGCAAAATGCAAACTGCCGGAGGCTGGGGCAAGGGCACTGAGGCAGCAGCATTGAACAGTAGTCTGCATGACACTTCTCACATCTACCACAGCCAGGAGACAATGGGACTTTTCTCTGCAGAGCACTCTGAGTAGATCCACTGGTGAGGAGCTAGCAGGAAACATGAAACCATTATATTAACTCCATCCTTATTACAGACCTAATCCTCAGTCATGCTTTTCTTCTTGAACTTTCAAAAATAGGTCTTTTTCTTAGAGTCCCAGGACTAGCGACACATGGCTGTATTTAGGGGTGAGGATGTAATTCAGTGGTGGAGTGCTTGCCTAGCATGTGTGAGGCCCTCCACACACACACACACACACACACACACACACACACAGGTTGTGTTTCAGATTCAAAACTGTTGTTAACATTGAAGCAGCTACTATGCCAAGCAAACAGCACTTTCAGCAGCTTTAAATTTTTTAATTAAGTCTTTCCTCTAAGCAGGACCAAAACAGCACCTTTCCTCTGTATCCAGGAGAATTTGCAGAACTAACCCTTATTCTCCAACATAGATTCAGTCCTCTCTCTTGTTGCTTTTCTGCTCTGGTTCCCTTCTTTGTCCTCTTGTCCTTACTTTTCTTGAGCTCTCTTGGGCTCAACCCCCTGTCTCCTCACTTCTTTTCTTTCCTCTCTTGTGGCTCTGAAAATTTACTCAAAAGTAATCCAACGTGACCATCACACAATTGATGCTCCAAACTGTATCACTGTCCTGGAAAATATCTTGAAAAGTTATTCTGGATTAAAATGTTATGAGGACAGTCAGGAGGAAAATAAAATAAGAAAGGAAAAGATTGTTTCTGCCCTTCATTTCATTAGTATTTTAGGCTAGAAAATACATTCTATAATGTGAAATACCACAAGAACCAAATAGATATAGGTAATGTGGTGTATTTCATAAAGTGCCCCTGTCAAATGATAACCAGATCCACTCTGGTCAGTGATAAGGTCCAGTTAGTGGGCTTCCGTGTGCTGTTAAGGAGAATTAGGGAGTTTGATGAGCCTGTTTATCTGGACAAGTGCAGATGTGTGTAAACTAATAGTCTTTGCTGCTCTTGTCACAGTGAATTCTCAGTTTAAATGTCATCATCAACTGAAATGCATTTGGAATTACTTGTAATGCTGAATCTCACTTTAAAAATTACTTGGTTTGTGGTTGCATTTAACTATGACATATTGGATAGAGAGTTACAACTTCTTGGTTCCATAGTAGGAGACACACAGTTCAGCCTCTGTGTATTCTTATCAGTATGAAACGGCACCTTTAAAAAAGTTTTAATACACAATAGCACTGTAAAGAACGTTCTTATAAGGATAAGTGGTAGTATTATGTACATGAGTAAATTATGTATGCCTGGATAAATAAATACGTACATTTTCCCATGTTCCAGGTCTTTTCAGAATGTAAGATCCAAGAAAAATATTTTGTTTTTGCTTTTCAAAAATGATAAATAAAAGGAAAATGGAAGAAAAATTATAAGGAAATAGAGTTTTATGTAACAAAAACATTAGATGTACACTGATATGAACTGAAGAGTCTAACCTGACAGATGAATGAATACACAGTGAGAACAGAAAGGAATGATGAAGTTTTAACACCTACCAGAAGGAGCAGAACTCGGACAGAGAAGTATGTCAAGGATTTTTAACAGTACAGCTGGGGTAGACTGTAGAATCCCCACTTTGGGGTATTAAGGAAAATTTAAGGCCAGACCACAAAACTCAGTATCTTCCAACAGGACTTCTCAAACAGTTTTTGGCACAGTGGCTAAATATAGTCTTTCATAATACATGAGTATGTGTATCTTTGTGTATGTAAGTATATGTGTCAATTAGCCTATAGTTGATGAAAGCATCAAACTAATATGTTGAATATGTGAAAACTGTATAAAGTTCAAATTTTGACATCTGTAAATAGTCCTGTGGGATACAGTCAGGCCAATTTGCTTATGGCTTGTGCAAAGTTATTTTTGTGTTACCACAATCGTGGTCCAGCTGCATATGAATTATATTGCCCACAAAGTTTAAATATTTATTACTTCACCCTTTTTTAAAAAAGCTTGTGGGCTTTGATATTAAAACAACTATGTATTCTCATAGATCTTGTGCTGACTGAAGCAGCCCTGCTGGTTTTGGGTGGTTTTACTGGACTCTGGAGTGACTCTGTTCTCAACGTTCATTCTTGGGTCCTAGTGGGCATAGAAGCAGCTACCTAGAGTAGGACCTGCCTCTCTTGGAGAAAGAAGACATCCAGGAGATCAAGTGTAAGCATCAAATGGAAGTAAATACTCTCTACTTGTGATGAGGTCTTGGCAAAGGTTTGAGAAAGATAAGGAATCTAAGACAATCATTCAAATATTCACAAGCACTAATATCCGGTAAACTCCAAAAATTTTAAGCCAATCATTGCATGGGCTCAGGGTCAAGGATCTTGTGCCCAAATGCAGCTTGATCAAGAGATTGGGGAGCTGAATGGTGAATTGTCAATCCTCCTTTTCACCCAGGGGACCTTGCACACAGTGGTCAAACAGAGATAGTAGAATAGTATAGTAGTCATTGCTGCAATAGCAACTCTGAAAATGTCACTGAGCAAAGGCCACCTTACTGAGAGA
Source organism: Hydrochoerus hydrochaeris (assembly GCA_004027455.1). Taxonomy (NCBI): domain Eukaryota; kingdom Metazoa; phylum Chordata; class Mammalia; order Rodentia; family Hydrochaeridae; genus Hydrochoerus; species Hydrochoerus hydrochaeris. The sequence continues at coordinate 19,321 of PVLA01000480.1, forward strand.
CAGGGGATACTCACTGGCGGGGTCCTGTCCTTCATTTCCATGCATTCCAGAGGCCTCTGTCCTCCTCACCATGCTTCTCTGTGACTAGACCTCACTGATCACTTCCAATAAAGGCTTTGGAAAACATCCTCCTTCCAGTGAGCAGTTTTCTTATCTGATTCCTACATGGAGAAATTTTAAACCTTTTCACATTTATAAGAGTTTTGATTTTTTTTGTCCAGCCTGTTATTTCCATAGAACTTCATATACATATTCAATGGTAGTCAGCTTCATTGTTCAAAAGCCACACTTACAAACCCATGTTAGGTTTGCGTCTCTCTTAGATTAAATTATAAATACTGGGCCCATCAAGCTTCCTAGGAACTACAAATTCATACTTCATATAAAACATTGTGTTCCCCAGAGAAGATGTACAACTTCTCAGTCAGCTTCAGAGATCTTAACAACAGTTTTAACTCCACTTTCTTGGTTTGATCTAAACACTCCAGTTGTACTCATTGCTTAAGTATTTCATTTAATCTCTCCTTTAGGCTCAGTCTTAATTCTAAAATCTTCTACTGACTCTGGAGATTGGAAATAAAAACCGTTTCAATTTTCCCAAAAGTTGTGGGCTCTTTATAATTCCTCTAAAAGTTCCCTGTAAACTAGTCCATTCTGTTCTAAGATTATCTCACTCATATAGAATGATTATCAAATATAGTTAAAAACAATCCACCTAGAGTCTGAACATTTTTCTAGGAAATTACTTTGCTCCTGGTGACAATTTCATGGGGTAATAGCAGGAGGCAGATTCATCCAATAGTTTTGCCACCATTTTACATACTTTGTCATTTTTCTAGAATCTTATAAGAGTTTCCTACTAAACACTGCCCAGCTCCAAATATCTTAGGCTTTGTTACAATTTTAGCATTTTGAGTTGGAGAAAAATTCCACTTTTCATAATAGAAAAATGTCCTAAAACAGGTAAAAATAAATTTTCCCAGAGAAAACTATAAAGATAAAGACTTATTGGACAGAAAAGTTTTCAACAAATGGAAAAATATACATTATTAAGAAATTTAATCTAAGATAATATCAATCTAATAAAAATTATATTTTAATATAAGTTGATCTAAAATCAAATTTGAAAAAAAGCCTGGAAAAATTAGATAACATCATTTTAAATTTTACAATGATGAATTTAATGGTTAAGAACAGCCCAGAAAGATATGAAAAAGATTAATAATGAGAAAAAACTTCCCTTCTAGTTATTCTACTTTCTTTAAAACCACACTAAGAAAATTATTATGATGATTAGAATTAAAATATAAAAATAGATAAGCCTTACAGAATAGATAAAAATGAAACAGCAGATATAAGAGATTTTAATAAATGACAGACTACAGTTCTATTCAGTGGAAAATGAAGGATTGTTTAATAACTGGGGCCAGTAATTATATTCATAAGGGGAAAATGTGAAATTAGAGGCCTATATAATAGCATGTTTTTAAAAAAAATCATGACATATTGACATAAATACATACACATAGATATACATTATATGTAAAGAAATGTGACTCAAACTTGGAAATCAAAGACTCAAAGAAAGATTTTGATTGAGGTAAAAGAAGTCTATAAAAAATTTCCATCTTAACAAATTTAAAGTGTGTATCTCAGTGTTATCAATTATGCTCACCATGTTCTAAAATTATCATTACTATTTCCAAAAAATTTTTATCACCCTAAACAGAAACTTGTTACCAGTTAAGCAACAATTTCCCTTCTCTTTTCTCCCCCTCAGTTCAGTGACCTCTAATCTAATTTATGTCTCTATGAATTTACCTAATGTAGATATTTCATATTAGTACAACTGTGTAATTGTCCTCTTTCTCTAGCTTATTTAACCTATAGTAACAGTTTCCTGATTTTTCCACGCTGCAGTATATGTCAGACCTTTAGTCCTTCTTGCAGCTGATTAGTATTCCGGTTTAAGTATATTCTATATTTCTCTTTATCTACTCATCTGTCGATAAATACCCACATTGTTCCTTTGGTTTTGTGAGTAATGCTGCAGTGAGCACTGGCCTACTTACCTGCTTGCACTCCTTTGGAAACCCCGAAGTAGACTGATCCTATTGAGGGTAGTACAGCAGCTCTACTTGTAACTTTCTAAGCAGCCACCTAATTGTTTTCCCTAATGGCTGCTGTTACATATCCACCAACAATGTCCAAGGGTTCTAGCTTCTCCACATGCTTGACAATACTTGTTATTTTCCTTTTGGTTTATTGTAGTCACATTTGAGGGTAGCTATCATACAAGATGACTTTCTTAATCAAAAAATATGGACATTATGTATATAAAAATTATTTTGGAAGAAGACATAAATAAAATCAAAAGAATAAAGTTTTTGAAAACATGAAACACAGATGCTAGAAAAAACTATATGTATAGTTTCAAAATGACAACAATCCAAATTAGACAATAAATATGAATAAATAATTACAAATACTTAAAATGTATGACGAGATACTCAGAAAGTTGCGAGGAGGTACGAAGCATAGCATTTCATGCCATCTGACTGCCAAGTATCCCAAGCAGCAATGCCCCCTGAAGATATGGAAAGCTACTGATACACATACTTGGTAGGAGTTGGAATTTTAGCAGGTTTTCTGTAAAGCAATCTATAAATATGAATTAAAATTTGCAATTCAACTATGACAAGATCCAGAAAGATTACTGCATTTGTGGGGGAAGAGAGATCTTTTCACATACATACAAGAATGTTTAACTCAGCATTAGTTTCAAAGGTAAGCATGTTGAAATAAAGTCATTTTTCCATGACAATGACAATGATTTAATAAACTATGCTATATTCATGTTGGGAACTATCATGTAACTGTGAAGCAAAATAAATTAGTGGTATACCAGTTGTCTTAGAGAAATTCCCACAACAGATTGTAAGGAAAGAATAAGACAAACAAAAATAGTTATATTATTATCTCATTCAAGCACATCAGTATTTATTCTCCAAAAAGTACTGAGACTATGTAATAGGTATGTATCATCTACCCTCTACCCGGGGAGTTTTCCTGCATGACAGATGAAGGAGATAAAAGGAAAGAAGCAAAATAAAAGAGTAGGAGGAAGAGAGGAAACTGAGAAGGGAAATATCAAAGAAGACAAATCCAAAGGGAAGATATTTTTAAATGATCTATAAGTGAAGATAAGATGAAAATTGGTAGATTATAATTAAATTTTAATTAATGGTTAACTAATATTTAATGTTTTAAATTAAAGTGAAGCCGGCATGGTGGTGTGCTCCTGTAATCCCAGCACTAGGGAGGCTGAGGCAGGAGGATCATTGCACATTCAAAACCAGTCTGGGCTACGAAGTGACTTCAAGGCCAGACTGAGCTGCATAGTGAGACCTTGTCTCAAAAAGACAAAATAATAAAAGAAAAAAAGTAAAACTAAAATTTCAGATACAAATAAATATGTAATGGAGATTTGAGAACTTTTAAAGCAAACAAATGTACTTTTCAACTTAACAAAGTAAATAGTCTAAATGATTTTAGGTTTAGTATAAAATGTTGAGCATATATGCTAAAAATGACAACTAAAAGATGAAAATAAAAGTAAGAAAGAATGTGTTAGTAATTAAAGTAGAAGAGGTAAGTGGTCCTACTCATTTATTCATGTTCTACAAATATTTATTGCATATTTTCAGGGATTGTTCTGTATTGTCTCTGTATATACCATAGTAAATGAGAGACAAATTTCCAGCTTTCCAGTAGCCTAATACTGTGAACATGTAAACTATCAATACAGTCATTTCAAGCTCCACGTCCAAAAATAAAAATGTTTTCCACATGCCATCACAAATATATAATAACAATAGTATTTCATAATCCCATGAAAAAGAAAATTGCATAGTAAATCCAAACAATATTAAAATATTAAGTTCTGCTGAAGAGGAAGCCCCGAATAAGCAGAAAGATAAACTCAATCCACAGATAGGAGAGTGTATTTACATAAATTAGTTAGTTCTACCTCCAAGTCAATCCATAAAGTTGCATGGTTCCTATGAAAATCCCAAGAGATTTTTTAATGGAATTTAGATATGTTATCCTAAAATTACTATTGGCAGAATAGACCAAGAAAAGTCAAGATGGTACTAAAAAACATCCATATACCAGAACAGGGCCATATTACTAAAATGCTGTGGCAGTGCAAACATACCATGTTGTGCTGGGACAGGGAAAAATAGATCATTGGACATAATTCAGAAACAAACTTCTATGTATTGAATATCATGTTATAAAAATATAAAAAAAATTAGTTAGAAAAGAAAGAACAATTTAATAAGTGATGCTGCCACAAGAGATTATATATGTGGAAGACAAACAGATAATTATCTTATATTTACCTAAAAATAAATTATGTATGAATTTAAAAGCAAATGCATACAGTAAAGCTTTAAAATATTTAGAGAAGATTTAACACCACTACTTCTCAAACTCTTTAATGAAAGAGAAGCAATTCTCTCTAACTCTTTCCTGGAAGCAAGTATTACCCTAATACCAAAACCAGAGAAAGATCCTGCCCAAAAAGAAAACTACAAATCTGTCTTGCTAATGTACATAAATGCAAAAATCCACAATAAAATCCTAGCAAACAGCATGCAGAAAATCATCAAGAAGATTATATACCATGACCAAGTGGGACTCATCCCAGGAATGTAGGAATGGTTCAACATACAGATCAATAAATGTAATACATCATATTGACAGGGCCAAAGACAAAAATCACATGATCATCTCAGTAGAAGCAGAAAAAGTTGTTGATAAAGTTCAAAGCTCATTCATGTTAAAAAAAAAAAACTAGAGAAATTGGAATAGATGGTGTCTCTACCTTAATCTGGAAAAGGCCATCTATGAAAAAGCAACAGCCATTATGTTAAATAGACAAAAACTGAAAGCTTCCAGTCTGAAATCAAGAAGACAAGGATGTCCACTGCACCACTCCTATTCAATATAGACTGGAAACATTAGCCAGAGCAACTAGACATGACACAGAAATAAAAGCAATAAGGATAGGAAAGAAAGAAGTTAATTATCATTATTTGCAGATGACATGATATTTTATATAGAATTCCACTAAAAACTCCTAGATTTAATAAGAAAATTCAACAGCATAGCTGGATAAAAGGCAGCACTAAAAAATGAATGGCATTTCTATACACAAACAACAAGCTCACTGAGAGAGAAATTAGAGAACCACACCTTCACAATAGCATCCAAGAAAATGAAATACTTAGGAATCAATCTAACAAAGAATGTAAAAGATCTATATAGTGAAAAGTATAGGACTCTAAACAAGGAGATTGAAGAAGATATCAGAAGGTATAAAGATACCCCTTGCTCATGGCTTGGAAGAATCAACATTATGAAAATGGCCATATTCCCAAAACTGTTATACAGATCTAATGTAATTCTGATCAAAATACCATTAGCATACCTCACAGATCCAGAGAAAATATTCCTAAAATTGTTTTGGAAACATAAGAGACCTAGAATAGTAAAGACAATAACAAAGGCAAGGCAGGAGACAACACAACTCTGCCTTGATATTATATTGCAAAGCTACTGTGATAAAATCATTATGGTACTGGCAAAAAAAACAGACCTGAGGATCAGTGGAACAGACTAGAAGATGCAGACACAATGAAAAACACACCTTATCTTTGACAAAGGTGCAAAAATCCTTCACTAGAAGAAAGACAGCCTCTTTAATAAATGGTACTGGAATAATTGGCTTTCCACATGCCAAAAATTAAATTAGACCCATGTCTATCACCATGCACTAAACTAAAGTCAAAATGGATCAAAGATCTAAATATTAAAACAGAAAAACTAAATCTACTGAAAGATCAGCTAGATAAAAATCTTGAAGACCTAGGTGTAGACAGGGAGTTCGTGAACAAAATCCAAACTGCAAGGGAAGTACTTCAAAGAATCAGCAACTGAGATTTCATCTTATTAAAAAGTTTTTGCACATCAAAGGAAATCACCAGGAGCTAAAGAATGGCTGATCAGTGAGCAACAAAATACAAAGCCTCCCAGGAGAAACAACTCATATGCCAGAATAAAACATCCTGGAGAGATCTAGAAGAGGGAGATGGATCCTCTTGACACAGGAAGAAATTAAAATGTAAAAAAGCTCGTCAAACATGCAGTCTTGGGGCTACAATTGGAACAGCTAAACTTACCAGACACGGTGTTTTCCACTGCAACCTGTCAAGTTTGCACTGGCCTAAATTCTCAAATTCGCACTGGCCAGCAGAGCCGCCCAAACTCGTTTTTGCCACCACCCACAGGAGCCACAGCCACACTGAAGTTGGGGGTTGGTGAGCCCAACAGAGAGTGGAGCAGGTGAAGGGACCTTCATTAATTCACAGTCAATGCTGGGAATGAGACACCCCTCCCCAAGGGGAAGGGTGAGACCAAATGGGTGACATGTTGGAGTCAAACAGGAGGAACCTGAACTGGGAGCAACAGTGACTTCAGTTGGTTGCTCCCTCCCCAGAGCAGATTTATGGGATTTGCTTGGACTGGGTCGTGCCCCTGGCTGGGACCCAATGAGCTATCCCAAATCAATTCCCTGCACCTAGCATGCACTAACCTGGTGAAGGCCCCTGAAGTTTGGCTGGCCTGGTGGGGGAAGGGCCGGCATACGCAGCCCCTGCTTACACCTCAGTGACAGGAGCAGGCAGGAGAAGGTGGAGGTCTCTCACCAGTGTGATTTGGAGGAACCATGGCCAACAGGGAAGGGGACTGGGACCTCCACTGTACACCTGTGTGGAGGAAGCCAGGACCATGACAGGAGAGAGAGGCAGGAGGAGGCCCCCAGCCCAGAACCCAGAGAGCACTAATCCAGAAGAGGGAAAAACAAGGGAGACTGAGGGCGGCAAACACGCAACATCAGACATGGCTTCAATGGACATTAAGAGATATCTTTGGGACCTTGTAGATGAGCTCAAAACTGAAATATTAAATCAGGTAAAGCAAGATATGAGTAGAGTAATAAAAGAAATGCTCTCAGGAAGCATCTCTCAGGAAGATACAGATGGAAGAAGGGAGGAACACAAAAAAAGGAGAGAAACATTTGATAAAGAATATAATGAAAACATAGAATAAATGAAGCAGATTCAAAGAGACTACCAGGACATTAAAAACTCCATTGAAAGCTGGCAAAATGCCTTAAAAGAAATTAAGGATAGACTATCAAAACTTGAAGACAAGTTTGCAATGTGTGACCATGAAAGGAAAGATCTCTTAAAAATAACAAGGAAACAGGCAGTAACAATACAAAAGCTAGAAGACAAGAGAATCTATAATTTGCCACCTACAACCAAAACAGAGCTACCCCCAGACATATAATAATCAAGATACCAGAAATTCAATATAAAAACAGAATATCAAAAGACATCAGAGAAAACAAACAGATTACCTATAAAGGTAAACCCATCAGAATCACAGCTGACTTCTCAACACAGACCATCAGATCAAGAAGAGGTTGGGGCGAAGTGTTACAAGCCCTGAAAGAAAATAACCTCCAGCCAAGATTGATGTACCCTGCAAAGCTGTCACTAGAAATTAATGGAGAAACAAGATGTTTCCATGACAAAGAGGAACTGGGGGAATTTGTGACCACCAATCCAACCCTACAGAGAATACTGAAGGACATTCTAGAGAGAGAAAAAAAAATACCAGGATTTTAGAAATAGTGGCAGAAAGGCCTCAGTGAGTGGGCCTGGCAGTAGAATGAAGGATAAAACTAGACAAACAAAGGCAGAAAAATAGAGTAGCAGAAATGAGGCAGAGAAGGATGGCTAGAATCTCTAACATAGATGGCCTTGATGCCCTATATTGTTAATAGTGCACCAGGATTTAAAACCCACATTACTTACACCACTCTGCTTAGATGTATTATATTCTGTTCCAGTCATTCTACCTGTACTAGATTTGAGGGCACAGACAGTTATCCCAAAAATAACAGGATATAGTATGATAATCATCCTTAATTTCCTATTAACTTAATCTAAAGCTCTGTATAACCTACACTGTTTTACCATGACTGATCATAATCGAATCTGGTTTTTTAGATCACTGTTTTGTATTGATAGATTTTATTCAAAGCTGTTATGATTGATAGTATCAAGTCTGAGAGTATAGGCAACTGTACTTAAGATGACAAAATCCACTAGAATATCCACTCTAGTTTGATTATTACCTGCCTTTGAAGTTTTATACTGTCTATAGTGTTTTATTTTTACTAATACTGTTATGTACTGCTATATTCAATTATACTGCTATATTCACTTATGCCTGATGATATAGACAATTCTATTGAAGACAATAAGAAACAACACAGTAATCATTGTAGATCACCTTGTACTGTGCTTTTCTATGACTTTTTGGTTTCATATTCTTATAGGAATTTGTTCTGTTTTGTCTTGCTATGTTTTGTTTTTCCCTCTAATACAGAAAGTATAGAAATACATATAGAGACTCATGCATGCATAGCTGTTTACAGTCTCACTGTTTGAATATCTACTTTGTATGCTTTAATTTTGTAACTTGAACAGCTATTTCTAAGAGGACAATATGTAATTTATCAACTAGTGATTTTTTACTGTTTATCTTTTTTTGAAATTCTGTATTATCTCTACCCTTTACATGCTTTTTTCTCTTTAAATAAAAAAAATTAAAATAGAAAAAAAAAGAAATCACCAAAAGAGTAAGAAGAAAATCCATGAATTAAGAAAAAAATTTAGCCAACTGTGCCTCAGAAAAAGGTCTTCCATCTAAAACATATGAAGAATTGAGAAAATCAGGTCCCCCAAGTTCAATAACTCAATCCAAAAATAGGAATCTTAGATGAACACATACTTCTCAGATGAAGAAACACAAATGGCAAATAAATATATGAAAAATGTTTGACATCACTGGTCATTCGGGAAATAAAAATGGAAGCAACACTAAGATTCCATCTCATCCCAGAAAGAATGGCTGTCATCAAGAAATCAACCAATAGGAAATGCTAGAGGGGCTGTGGGGAAAAAGGAACCCTTCTCCACTGTCGGTGGGAATGTAGACTGGTACAACCACAGTGGAAATCAGTATGGAAATCCCTCAAAAAACTAGGTTTGGAGGTCCCATTCAATCCAGCTATTCTCCTTCTGGATATTTTCCCAGAAAAATGGAAAACATCATACCACAGCAATATATGTGCGCCCATGTTTATAGCAGCACAATTTGTAATAGATAAATCTTAGAAAGAACTCAAATGCCCATCAACCACAGAATGGATAAAAAAAAAGATGTATTTTTATACAATGGAGTATTTTCAGCTATATAGAAGGATAAACTTAAGGCTTTTATAGGTAAATGGATGCAACTTGAGACCATAGTCATAAGTGAAATAAATCAGATTTGCATGTGCAAATATCATGTTGCCTCTCTAGTGTAAAAAATTAAAAGAGCATATAAGAGCCAAAATGTAGATAGATATTGCAAAAGTGAAAGGAGAAGAAACTGCTCAAAAGGAAAGAAGAACTGGGATGGGGGAAAGGAGAAGAGAAAGCAGGGAAAATTATATATATGATAGATAATTACACTACTAATCTCTGTTAGTTCATCAAAAAGAATGGTTTGTGCTTTCTTTGTTTGATCATTCTTTCATGCCTATATCTTGTAATGTGAGCAACTACTTTGATGATAGCAATATACAATATATTAATGATTGTTAATCTTTTATTATTTTGTTTTGAAATTCTATATCATCATTTTTACTTGTTTTCATTTTGAAATTAAAAAATAAAATACATAGAAGAACATGTAGGTAGGTGTGCTTGGAACATCAGAGTGGAAAGAAATTTCTGAGCAAGGTGCCAATAGCACAAAAAGATAAAAGAAAGGGTAACTTTAAGTATATTACAGTTAACTTCTATTTATCAAGAGACATCATAAGAAAAATGACTACATGATATAAATAGTATGTTTGCAATGCAAATTACCAGATCAAGATCTAGCATAAGGAACTCATTCAGCTCAAAGAGCATTTTTACTAAACAGTAATAATAATAATTCTCATTAGAAAGTGATTAAATATAGAAAAGAAAGTTTACAAATTAGAAAAAGCCATTTGAGAGATCAATAATTACACTATTCCAATCAATGGGCTGCAAATTCAGGCCACAATTAGATATTATTTTGTAGTCATCAGAGCGGGAAGTTTTAAAAGATTAAAAAGTCTGAAGATTGTGAGCAGGAAAGGGTTTGGGAATGGAAATACACTTACATAGTGTCTGATGTTACATTAAGTTGGAGATTAACTCATTAAATTCGACGGTTTCCCATTGAATCTAGGACATACATAGAATCTCATGAAAGGCCATAAAAAGACACATAGAAAGCTATTGTGGTAGAAACTGATAGTACTTCACCATGTACCATATTTCTCCTTTCCCTGGGCACACGGAAAAAAAAATTCCTTGGCTCCTTGGCATTTGATGAGCTCCTGTGGGTTCCAGCTCCAGTGACAAGGAGGTGAGGGGAAGCAATATACAGCACATTCCAGCCACCACATAAAAAGCCCTGCACACAGCTCTGGGCTCTCTCCTCCCTCTGTCCAGCTGTCAACGAGCACACAGATTTTAGAAACCACACTGTCGATGCTGCAGCCTTCACAGGAAAGGACTCACTTCCCCCACTTGGAGCAGAGACTCCTGCCACTCAAGAACTATCATTTTCATCTCAATAAAAGCTCAGAGCAAGATTCTATCATGTATGAACAATAACATGTTTGGGCGTTTGTTATCAGAATAGCTAATGTTACCGTGATTAATAATATAGCTGTTTGATGCATAATTTTTAATAAACTTTGGAAGATTCCATGAACAGGGATTTGGTAAATTATGGTGTATTCATAGTATGTAGTTCTATTCAAAACTAATGTACTGTACCTATATGTGTCAATATAGGTAGACTTCAAAAATATCACAATAAAAAAATGTGCATATGCAATATTGTGTCATGTATGAGGGGTAACCAAAATATACAGTGAACGAATAAATTTTTAAATGCACTACAGAAAAGTCAAGGCACCATTCACTCTCTTCAAAATCCTCTCTCTTGCACGGAGCACACTTATTTCACGGTGCTCACCACCTTTAGAAGCAGCTCTGCAAGTCCTGTTTCATAGCTGGCTTCGGTTGCTGTTGCCTGGATGTTTCAATGTCCTGATTCCACTCAAAACATTTCCCTCTCATGGCCTTTCTAATTTGGGAGAGAGTCAGAATTCACTTGGTGCGAGAGCAGTTGAACAAGGTGCAGCAGCCTGTCTTTCTGTTGGCTGGCACTTCAGGGCAGCATTCAACCATATTTTTAATCACCTCTTGTAAAGACTCTCACGAAAGAGTACTTCCAGAACTGCTTCAGAAAGCAACAAGAAAGTGAAATCGTTGTGTTCAAAGCACGGGAAACTATCTTGAGGGGGATTAATGGCAATGCGTCTTCTACTGTAATAATTTTAAAACTTATGCATTCCCTATTTTGATCATGCCTCCTACATACAATTATCAAAATATTAAGTATGTTTGTGATATCACAGTCTCACAGTTTCAATTCAGTACATCTCTGATGTTTTAACAAATCAGAGGTACTATTTATTCTAAAAAGCATTTATTATTATTTTACATAATAAAAATATGCTATTAAATTATGAGGACTCATTTTATTGCTTTGAAACTGCATTTAATGTGGCTAAATGGAAAGACTCTCTTAGATTTATCTAAGTAATAGTTCATTCTTTATCATATGCATCTATTACAGAGATAATAAAAAGAAAATAAATTATATCCTGCTAAAGATCTTTACTCTCCTACCCTAACTTCATGAGTCTCCCTTTGACTCTGGTCAGTTGATGCCTGTCCATTCTTTACCAGAACACATCATCCTGTGTTTCATCCCAATGACAGTTGGTGTAGCAATTCAGAGGGAGAAAATTCTGGAAGAACTAATGTGTTTAGTGCTCAGCTTTTAAGCCTCCTTTGCAATTATGCAGAACTCTATTTCTTTTGACCCTCACTCTAGGACTATTCTTAAACGACTCTGATACATCCTCTCTTCTGCCTGTTTCTCGCAACCATGTAGTTTGGCTGAAGGTTAAAAGAGTGCTTTACAATTACTGCTGGACTATCATTCCAAGCTGCTCACTGTCATTGTGTAAGTCTCAAAGTTGGTCCCCTCCCTGTTTACAAACACACAAGCAGCCACACCTGTGTCACAACTGGTGTCCGAGTGCCAACATGGTTGCTATATGGAAAACTCTTAGAAATGTATGTGTTTCTTTGAATCCAAAAAAGTGAGGAAAACCAGTGGACAAAACTAGAGAAATAGAATTCTCCTATGAAAATGAAAATTTAGCAATTGTGACGGTTAGCCCTGATATGTCAACTGGACTGGACTGAGAAAGGCCTGCCTGCTGAGGATTACTAAGGGTGCTTCCAGGATGTGTCACTGTCATTCCAGAGATGACTGACTTAGGCCCACGGACTGAGTGAGGAAGACCCGCCCTCTCCAGAACTCTGCTGATCTTATCAAGAGACGCAAATACCATGCCTTTTCAACAATACTCTCTAACACTGGCACTTTAAAGTGTTTTAATATTTGAATGAAGAAAGTTTCCTGTAAATACTTCTGTGGAATAAATGTAATAAAGTGATGGGAATATTGTAGGCTGCTACAACATAAAATCAGAAAGAGCTCTCAAATATACAAAGAGCAAAAGCAATATTGATTTCAACATCAAAAACGACATAAAAAAGAGCTCAACTAGCTCAATTACATCATGCAACGCGTAACTCAGCCGAAGCTCATCAAGCGGGAGGCCACTTCGGACGTATTCTCATGGCAACCAACAGCCATAACTCCAGAAAGAAATTTATTTTACTGTATCTGGACGATGTGCTGCATCATCAAGATTATCAGACGGGGCAATTAACTCTGTGACTTAAATAATCATTTTAAGATTACTTTTAAATATATGTGTCATATTATTTCAAACTTTTAAACATAATTTCTATTCAGCTTCGGAAATGCGAACTATGATAAGATAGCTAAAGCAGGTAGAGATTTATGAGTTACACAGAGGTATTGAGTCACACTGGCAGAAAACAAGGTGTGATGGTTAAGTGTTGAGGGTCAACATGGTCAGCTCTAGGGACTAGTAAGCACACATCTGAGCCCAGCTGAGTAGCTCAGGGGTGGCCCCGGGAATGTGTCTGGTTGCTGGTCACTTCCTCACTGGTGTCTTCCCCTGGGGTCTGCTTCCTTCTCACCGTGCATGAGTATTTGTTCCACCAGGGCCCTTTCTCCGTGGAACCAGTTAACCACGGACACACTGAAACTGTGGGACTGAAGTGTGGATATCAGGGATTTTGACCAGGCTACAGAAAGCTAACCAATACACCAGGTAGCTCTAAATCATTTTAAAATAGCCTCTGTGAAGAATTAACTCTCAGTATAATCCTATCATGAAATATAAATAAATAAATAGTATTGTGGTCACTCAATTTTATTTAAAACAGTAGTGATAAAAGATATAGACAAACATAATTAAGGGAATTCCTATGGAGCCTGAATTTTTTTGTTCATGAACCCTGAAGATTAGCAGCTGTTGGAAATCTGAAAATATTAACAACAATAAGACCATTTTCATTGTAAGGTGGATCTCAGTTGCAGTGATGTTAAACTGTGAAAAGTCAAGGGTTTTAGAAACAAACAAAGATACCATATTAGTAGACAATTTCTTTCACTGTCTTTTTAAGTCTAAAATGCTCAACAGATTTATGATTTAAAATATTCTAGGGCATGGGGCACATTAGTAGTTTCCAGGATGTCAATCTGTTAGCTCTTGCTCTTCTGTGTTCTACTTTCTCAGCCTAGTAAGTAGATTTCCTGTCCATTTATGTCTTTTTCTAATACTTCCATCTTCTCTACTCTAAGTCAATTGTTTAAAACTTTATTTGCAGTTTCTTGTAGTGTTTAATTGCATTCTTCCACTGGGGGTTTAGTTCGGCGGTGTAAGCGCCTGCCTGGCAATCGCAAGTTCGATCCGCGGTACAAAAAAAAAAAAAAATTATATTCCTCTTAGCTAAATATAAATAACTTTTAAAATACTCTTGCCGTGTGTTCCTCTTTCTACAAAAAAGCAGACAGTATAAAGTTTACCAGCCAGAAAATACTTTTGTCTGCTCATTTTTCAACACTCTATGGTAAGAGGACTGCAGAGGAAAAGATGGTGAACTTCCAGGATTATAATTTATTTTACCTGAAAATCTAATAGCAGAAACCAAACCACAAAATCTATTCTTTCCCTTTGCAGAAAGATCCTCCATATTAACTATCTGAGAGAAAAGATGCAAGTATTTTCTGGAGATTGGGAACTGGGATCACTGGAGGTTGTATTACTATTGGAGAAGCTTAAAAACACTTTAGATATTAGTCCTACATGGCAGGTGCGTGTGTGTGTGCGCGCGCGTGTGTGTGTGTGTGTGTGAGATGGTGGTGCTGATGTGTTATAGTTTATATCTACAGTTCCATGCTCTCAGTGGAGGGGCTTTTGGGAAGCGATTTGATGATGGAAGCTCAGAGCTGAGTTGCTTCCAGGAGGTGAAGCCTAAGTGAGCTCCTACTCCTCGGCCATGATGCCCGGAAGCCATAAGATTATTTGTAGCTGTTGGGAACTATGTCTCATCCATGAAAAAAGTGACTAACACAGGACTAAATTTAGGGTGTCACACATGCTAGATAAGCACTCTACCACTGACCTACACCCCAGCCTTGCTACTGCCCACTTCTTGCTGTAATCACACTCATATGAATTAGAAAACTATAGCCCTGCTGACGGAAGCCAAACTACAAAACCACACCACTAAATAATCTTCAGTATCTTTGTCTCTATATTTAACTCCACATTAAAAAATCAAAATTCAAAAATGGCTTTGCTAGCAAGAGATTATTTATTTTGCCAGTTACTGGCCCCAGAATTTTAATCCCAGCCCTGACCCCAACCTTTGCAGGACAAATCACACATAGGCTCCATGGTGACTTCTCTAGAGGAGGGAGATAACTCAATCTCAGAAGTTTCGTGTAGTTTCCTGCTTAACTTTGCAAAGTCTTTTGGCTAATAAAGAGGTGGTCAAATTGGCAATTATTATTATAGACAGAAAATCACTCAAATGGCCTAAATGGAAATGGACAGCCTATAAAACTTTAGGTTGGTGAAATAGTTCTCATTGTTAGAGTGTGGATGCTCTCGGAAAAAGTATATTTAAATATCAACAACATTTGAAGAATAAATACTCCCAGAGATAAACCTATGCTTTGAATCCACAATTACTTATGCATCTTCCCGTGCTTCCTCTGTTTGCATTTTTTAATTCTGTAGGTGAAGGACGGAGGTCCATGCTCAAGGTCATCGAGTGCCTGTGATTTTATTAGTATTCTCAGTGAATGTAGAGTCGAAATGTAATTGCAGACATTAATATGTACGTACCAAATAAAACCATATAGGCTATGGGAGAAGTTATTTATCATGCTGGAATTTTACCAGTCACAGAAATAAATAATACAATGTGTGTATCTCTGCAAACAGTGTAGACTCAGGTTAGTCAACAAGAGCAGTAAGGAAATCTAAACAATTCTGTTATTCTGTGAGGAGGGCAGTTCCACTGATGACAGCTTTTCATAATTTTACTCTTTTAAATAGCAAATAATTTTTCTTCTTCTGTAGTTTATTATTGTTCTGGATTGCACTCCTGGTTGTAGTTTCACCTTTTGCTAATAATTCTTCCAGAAATGTATTTTCACTGTTTTTCATATGGCAGTTACTACTGACAGTACCTAGTTGAAGCCAACAGAATTACAACTCTCTTCAGTATCCCTACATGACATGGGTAATATTTCAGTTTAATCCGGGGGCATGCATTGAGCCAGTGACAACCATTTCAATTTCTACTGCAGTTTGTTTAGGCTTAACATGGACTTGCTACCGTGGTCTTTCTCGGTGAACCATATTAAACTGCTTATGGAGACCTGCTCAGAAAGCAAAAGGCATGGCTTTACTGTTCTCATGCCTTTGCCTAATAATCATGAAAACTGTAAGAAGAAACCCACTACAAATTCCTCCACAAAGCTCCATACTACCACTCAACAACCAAGTTCTTATAAGAGAGTTAAATAGCTATTAAGATTACTTCTCTTTCATGTAACATTGTGTTGAGTGCAATACTCCTTGAAAACCAAAGGATCTCATTTTTAATAATAAAGCAGTTCTGTATCCCTGTAATGCTGTCCACAATAATATTACTCCTACATACTTACCACACCGAGGGGCTGAACCATGTAATTATTTAGCCACACTCTCATTTGCACTCCCAGTTATTTTGTAATTGAGGGCATTGGTTTGCAAATATCTGACTGAGGTGAAAGGAATTGTTTGGGACCAGAGAGAACACAAGTTGGGCAGTAAAAGGGGGGAGGGGGTTAAGTAAAAATGAGTCCTGCTTTAAAATGCCTATTTGTTCCCTCTTAAACTACTTGAATATGCTTCGAGTCAGAAGCTCCATACTTCTCAAGGAGTTTGTCAAAAATTGAGACCAGATTTTGCTGACACAATTAGTAGAAATATAGCAAATGTTCATGAGGTGAATAAAGGAGGACATATAAAGAATTGTGAAAAATGTTCTGATTAAACAACTAAGCCTTCAAAGTTCTTTCATGTTTTTCGTAACAGTTGCTACATTGATTGTTGACAACTCTTGCCTGTTTCTGGCGACGTGGGAACTGGAAGAAGTTTGCTGTGTTGGTCAGCTTTCCTGTAGCTGAGACAAAATGCCTGATACCCTCAGTTCAGAATGGAAAACTGACCCAGTTTCTAAAACTCCTGTCCATGCTCAGATGGCTCCAAGGCAAGAAGGTGGTGAGGAAAGGGTGGGTGGAGTGGAGTTTCTCACCTCCTGGCTGCCAGAAAGCAGAGCACAGGAGCAGGTGATAGGGAGACAGAAACCTCCAGATGCAAGGCCCTGGCGGGTGACCCCCTCCTGGCAGCACACCCAACCATGAGCACCCCCAAATTAATCCTCTGATGAGTGTAGCATCCCCATGATCTGCCACTCAGGAGTCTCTTCATCCATTTACACTGATAATAAGATTAGCACACACAGCAAGTGAGCCAAAAAAACCAGAGATTAGAATTCAACCATTGGTTGTTCCACTAATTTGCACCGAACCCTGGGCAGATACCTTCAACAACCCCTGTGTCCTGCTCAACTATGCATTATATGGATGTCAAGCTATGAGTCCTTGAAAATAATAGTCTTCTCTAATGCAGGGTAGTTCTAGGTATGAAGCATGATTTACTAACTTCCATAATATTGAAACACACATTTTCATTAGCTTTTGTTACTTCTTTTATATCAGTTCATCCCTATCAATGAATACTCAGTTTTTATTTTCTACATTTGAGGCATTAATCTATGACTCATTTATGGAGCTGATATTTATTCTGTAGCCACTGCTTTTGCTTGGCTTTTTTAATGCTGGTTCCCATGTCTTACTATGTTTGCGTTTTCCCTATGACCTGCTACTTTTTGGTCACGTGCAGTGTATACAGGAAAAAAAAACAAAAAACTTGCTTTACTTTTGTCCTTGATGACACATCCATGGAATAAACAAGATGACAAAATCACAGTAGTTCTGGGCACTGCTGGAAAATTATGTTGTTTCTTATACTGAATTATGTGTTGGTTTCAAGGAAGTCAAATTCTTCTAAAATTACTGAGGCCAAGCATCTTCACTCCTCTGAACAGCCTACTCCATGTCGTAGATTAACGCACCAAAGTGGCGCGATTCCCTGAGGGGCTTTTGGCACATCAGCAGTGTCACTTCTTCATACTCTGAGCCTCTCCGGGAAACTGCTGGGTGTATCGTCTGTGGTTCTGCTCTCTTCCTTCCAGCACTGAGCCTCTGCTCCCAGATCTGCCTTCACAGGAATATCTCTTCTACTGGCGTCTTCTTTTTCCATCATTCTAATAATAACCAAGCACTCGCTGAGTCTTTCATGCTTAACGGACTGACATGCCTTTAAGTGTGTATTAAATTTGTTCTAAAACTGCTTACAATTCTATGAAACCAATTTTTAAAACTGAAAAGAAAATCCTCAAATAACCTATGTAACATGAATACTGGGGATGATTTGGGGTTCACCATGTTCAGTTTTGTCTTTTATAATTTGGCAGGAGAGTGTATAATAGTACCAACGACAGATTTAGCCTCCTAATTACTTTGTCACTAGTATTTGAATATGCAGATATTGCTAAAGATTTATGAACCACAAGTTTCTGTCCAATTTACACAGGCAATGCAATTCAGATGAACAGATACTATTGAGCTCTTAGTAAATGCATAGATGTTTATTAAGAACAGACTTGAACTTTCTCTGCTCACAAGGTGCTGATTGTCCAAGGGGAAAGATAAGCCAACCTCACTCACAGCCTGACAACAGTCAGGTAAGGGCCACATGAGAAGGACAAGCACTATGCTCAAAAGACACGGAAAACACAAGGGAGGAGCCTTAGGAAAGGGACTATTTGATAAAGGCTTCAGAAAACAGAAAGGATTTTAATAAGTGAAGATGGATAATGCTAAGAGAAAGAAACACATTAAACAAAAGCACCAAGGCTGAAATATGTGGGACATGTTTAGAAAACAGCAAGCTGGGAATTTGCTTGGATTCCATGTAGGGGTTGCACGGGCAAGTAATAAGGTCTAACCTGACAGCTACATTGGCCCAAATGTCTTTTTAAATGATCTAAATATTATGACATGATGTAAATGGTGCTATGTATGAACCCAGAATTATACCTACACTTTTAACCAGATCCACAGTGACTGGATCAAATATTACATACAATTTTTGTAAGGTCCTAAATAACACCACTTGTAATTAATTCTACAAAATAATTATATTGATGCCCTGAGAACAGACCTTTATCCAGTTATGAATAAGGAACTTGTAAGCAGGACGTAGGACCTCAAAGTTCTAGTAAATGGTTAAAGGCAACACAACAGACTTTAAGTTAAACATGGATCGTGTAAGCTGCACATTTACCTCTATGTCATCAAGAGAAAAGGAGGAAATAAGGTGTAAAAATCAAAAAGACTGAGTAGGAGAAAAGCACATAGCCAAAAAGGAAAGCCAACCATGAACAAAAAGCAGCTGCCAGATAGGTGGATTCTGAATAGGATCTGAGTATTGATGGTTTATTAAGTAACCAATAGGGAAAGCGTGGGGGGAGTGTAGCAGGCAAAGGAAGAAAGCAGATTCACGCACTCGCACCATAAAGGGGTGGAACTGGACAGACCAGGTACCTCTGAAAGTGGGAAAGTAAGGATCAGAGCAAGCAGGAGGACCCCAGACCCCGTCCTTCGCCCTATGACCAGGTCTATTTCTGGCCTCATCTCTGCAGAAGGAACGACAGATTCCATGTGTTATGGGCCAAATGAAGCGCCCCTTCAAATGGCGAATTTGAAGTCTTCACTGCCATTAGGTCCCTGGAATGTGACTATATTTGAAATTAAGACTTTAAAGGCATAATTAAGAAGCAACGAGGGCGCTAACATGCCCTTTTGAAAAGAGATTCAGGAACACAAATACAGACCCGGTGAGGACACTGGGAAGAGGCTGACCTGCAAGGCAGAGGGACAGATGTCCAAGAAGACACCGAATCTGCTCTCCTTTCACCTGGAGCTTCTAGTTTCCAGAAATGTAAGAAAATTAATTTCTGTTAAGTCACACATCCAGTGGTACTTGATGTGGAAGTCCAGATAAACCAACACACCCTTTTTCTCCTTCCCTGTTTCTCTCTCTCTCTCTCTCTCTCTCTCTCTCTCTCTCTCTCTCTCTCTCTCCCTCCCTCCCTCCTTCTCCCTATTTTTTTTTCTTTCACCATGATGACTCCTACTAATTTACCATAGAAATGAATGTGGGACAAGATGGTCTTTATTTAGGATCCAGGATAATTCTTGTAGGAATGGCATTTAATGCAGATAGGAAAGGTAAGGAAAAATTTGGAGAAGCACATATTTGTAGTCCTTTTCAGGCACAAGGACATTTACGCCCAGAGATCTTGAGGAAGGAAGATAGGAAGGAAGGTGGCAGGTTGGTGCTAATCCACGTGTCAGGAATCCAGCCAGGCAGGAGGGTCACATTGAATTAGGCCCACTGGAGATATCAGATGAGAATATCGCTTTATCTCTAAGCTATTTTTTTTCAATTTTGGCTAAGTATAGGGGACTTAAATCTTAGGAAACATCAGAAATATGAAAGTTTACTTTCCTAAGCCCACTTAGATCCATCTTCCAGCGCTGATCCAACCATGCTATCTGGAATTTTAGCTCGTGTGTTACTGTTCCTGCCCCCACACACGCCCCGGGTCTCGGGCTATGCCAGTAGCTCAGGCAGGGTCCTCGCACGACTGCTCACTGCAGCGGGGCTTACTACGGGACATACGTCCTTCAAGCCCTCCTGGTCTCTGGGGATTTGGAGGGTCCACTGCATTTATGTGAAGCATGGTATACGTGAAACATTAGTAAAGCTGAAGCGTGTCCAGTGTGACCTCAGTAACACAGCCTTTGAGGTCTGTTCCTTCTGTTTTCACTGTCTCACACCTTGACCAAGTTCTTTCTGCCTATGGCGCCCATCAACTCTGGCTTTTCACCACATAGACGACAAATATCTCTCCACTCCTGAATTCTTCCAAAGGCACTGCTTACTCTGTCTTCTCTTCCAGAGTCTCTTCAGGGAGCTGCCATTCACAGGAGAGGCACCACCTTCACGAAACTTCTGATTTTCTGTCCTGTACATGACTCTGACATGAAGAATGAGTCTAACTCTCCAAAATGAGCCAAGAAGCTAATGAAGAACAGACAAAAATTAATCCCTTCAAGCTTTTTGCCTCAAAAGTTTGAGTTCACCGCTGTTACTTTCAAACAACCATGATAAAATAATAGAAACAAATAAAATGTTCTCTTAAAGGCTTACAGTATTTATAAAATTTAGTAAATTGGCTTCAAATCTATAATCTGTTTTTTCTCCCTGTTCCTTCCACTTTGACACAAGCTGGTTTCTGTGATAATAAATGCTTTTCCCTGTTGAGATATTTTAATACAATACCCAGGTGATTTATTCACCTACCTTTTCTCTTGGGAATTGGTAGCTATTAGAGCTGACTAAATCAAACCATTACTATCTTCTTTCCAGCTCTTTTAGACTTAGTCTAAGTACCTTTTTGAAAAAGTAGGAATACATGAGCCATACAAAATCAAGAACTTGGAATCACTGAAGAGTTAACAAGATGGAATGCTGTCAAAGGAAAGCCATTCTAATTTGGAAATATATCCCCCAATGAAATATGTTGCATTCTTCTCTCGGTAATCTGAAATCAGTCTTCATGCAGCGTTTATGGAAGACATATTCTCCAGACAGTCCTTGATGTGGGAAAAGCTTTTATTTTAAGGCTGAGAGAGATGGTGCTTTAAAATTGTCATAGGCTATGGTTTGGCAGCTGCATTCTGCACAGTCTCTCTGCAGCTTAGTCTCCTAATTATGCCGCTGACAGCTTCCCTGGTGAATTAAAATCTGTACTCAGGCTTCTCTTATCTTTAACCTTTCATCCCCATGACTACCTACTCCACAGATGCTTCTCCTAATACCCGCGTCTAAGTCGGGGAACTGCTTAAACGGGTACTTGAACAACAATAAAAGGAAAAGGAGATTGTAGTTTTTTTTTTCTGATCTTGAATATCTAATTTCTACATACATATTAAATGCAGAAAAATGAAAACAGTGATCTGTTTTAAAATACAAATGCTATCTGGTCCTTCCTTCGGCTCTTAGAAAGCTGTAAATTTCTGATGATTCTATGTGGGACAACTTTCTTAAAGACTAAGAAAAAGAGAAAGCAGTCTTTACTATACAGTAACGCCGTATTTGACTGGCTGAAATTGCCTGGAGTAGAGGATTATTCACATAACTGTGACTTATTCCTTCACAAGTCAAGTCGCTAACCATTTTTTGGTCATGGTCTTTCAGGGAGTAAACAACTTCTTTAGATGGTTAGAAAGAATTCAATACATCTCTCTTAAAGATAATCATTTTCAACATCCAAAGGAGCAAAAGGAGGTGTAGCTTGGTTAATTTTGTTTCCATGATGTGTTTCCATTAAACTTCACTGCACTTGTAAGGATGTGTGTGTTACTGCACTGCCTCACTGGTCTTGACCCCACAGTGCTCTCAGTTCTGATGAGTTCCTTGGGTTAGGGAAGCCAGATATGCAAAGCTTGGCAAGGACTCTACTCGAAAGTCACCCAGGG
This sequence comes from Hydrochoerus hydrochaeris, assembly GCA_004027455.1. NCBI lineage: Eukaryota > Metazoa > Chordata > Mammalia > Rodentia > Hydrochaeridae > Hydrochoerus > Hydrochoerus hydrochaeris. Next base: position 41,800 of record PVLA01000480.1, read on the forward strand.
CCCAAGCATAAAGCTTCTTGATTTTTCAGCACCTACCTAAGAGCTGGTCTGTCTTTAATTGAGCATGAGCACTGTCCTGAAGAGTGAAATTAAGTTATTGTAGGGTTTACCAGACCCCAACTTGATTAAATAATTTGGATGCGTGCTTTAAAAATGCATCAAGTTCCCTGGATTCAGGATAGAGAACTGGGAAGCTGGACACCCCGAGGGAAAGGAGAGGAGATGAAAGTCCACAGGGAACTGCTCACTTGCTGTCCTCCTCAAAAAGACAAGTTGTGAAAAGGAAGATGAGTTTGACTCGCTGGTAGGAAAATGAATGGACCCCCATTGCCATAATGCTCAGCAAAATAAATCAGACACAGAAAGTTAAATAGTACATGGCTGCTCTTGCATGAGAAACACAAAGGATAAATAATTAAAAGAGAAAATAAAAGATAGATGAGAGGAAACATGGAGGCTGATCTTTTGTAGATGGAAAAGAAATCTGAGGATAGAATGAGAGGGGAAGGAGGAGAGGGGAAGGAAAAGTAGAAATGAAAAGACTAATATGTGAACTATAGATAGATATCAAATCCCCATGAGGAATGTACTCATTATGTGTCACAAACAAGTACTAATATGTTTTAAAGCATAAAAGATGACTTGTTTCTTCATAGAACAATGGAGACAAAAAGATGGTCCCAAGAGTGTCAGCACATAGAGAGAAGCAACCAAGAGAATTCAGAGCTCAGGCAGTGGCTAACCTTCCTTCTCTGATCTCATCCAGAACCAGCCACCTTTAAAAGGTCAAAGGAAGGAAGTGAGAGAGAGGAAAAGGGGATGCGGGACTCTTTGTCCCAAGAGAAGGGAAGGACATAGGTCCAGTGATGTGCTGGGTGCTAGGCAACGGGCCATGGTGCGAGTCCTTGGACTCCTACTGTCTGATGGATTCTTTGTCGTTCCACTGTCCTCTCTGTGACTCCGGCGGGCTGTGTTCAGGAGGCTGCTGTGCTGAGCTCGGCTGACAAGAGGCACAGGAGGTTTCAGGGCGGGACAAGGGAGACCAGGTACTGCAGTTCTCTGCCTCTGGGAGCATCACTCACGGAGTCACCCTCTTTGCCTCCCCCCAGACTGGGCAGAGATTCTTGCCACGGCCATGGTCTCTGAGCTCTAGTAACCTGGGCTTCTGTCCTTGTTCTCCAGCACTGGCGTGCAACCTGAGCCCTGCTACTGCCAACCACTAGTGACTTAATCATCTCTGGTTAGCTTCCTGGCGCTTTCACTGTAGCACATTCGTTGTATTAATTTCACCATATAACACACGTGTGATATTTACACACTATGCAGTAGTTTCATCTTCCTAGTCCAGACTTAATGCAAAAGGCATTTTGTATGTTACTTAATCCCTGTAAATTCCCTGCAAAGTAGTAAACATCACCTCTCTTTTATGCCTGGGGAAAACCGACAGTCAACTAAAGTCTCTGCTCAGCACCACAGTACTAGCAAGTGGTAGAGCTACGATTCAAATCCAGGTCCAAAATCACCCTTAAAATGCTCTTTGCCAAGGGAAATGGCTGAGACAGAAAAACAGGACAGAGTGACAGATTTTTAGGTCTGAAAGCAGCCACTAAATCTTTGGACAAGCCGCTCTTGCCCTGGGCAGTGTCCATAACCAGAGTTCCATTCCTTTTAAGCAGTGAGAGTCCAAAAAGAAAGCTACCCCTGCCACAGGGCACAGAGCCTGCTCCAGGAAGCACTGCTTCCTTCAGCCCACACCAAAGTGCTGGCCTGGTCACTACAGGGGTGGCAGAATCTGAGCTGATGGGAGGAGGCAAGGGTTGCGTATGCCTGAGATTCACCCTCTGGAAACCTACCTTCCTCCTGGTGCCACTTAAAAACATTTTCCACCTTTGTCTTGTCCTTTCTGACTTGAATGCATATTTATGAATATTATTTTAATGGTGATCATTAACCCCAAATATTCGCCCTTTTAAGTGATTTCTTTTACCTGTGAAGTATCCCATTAAAGATAATTCTGATTACTTACTGAATTCTGAATGGTGGTGTTTTTTTTTTTAACAAAATGAGAAATTAGGACAATAAAAGATGATGTCTGAAAGATTTTTCACGGGATATGTTGGTAATATGTCTCACACCACTAGAGATAGTTTTAAATGCTTATGATGTTCCAACACAGCCTGCAAAAAAAGAACTGATTATGAAGTCATAGCTTCTAACAATGCACATTGGTTTGTCACCATTCTATTATTAATCACGGTCTTCTATATGCCAATAAACTTCCCTCCGAATAAATGTGCCATGTGGATGGTCACCATAACTTCAGTCACAAGGGTGTGTACACGTATGCTCAACACTGAAATCCTACTGGTGTAGCCAGGCTAGATGGAACACAAGTTCTTTTAAAACCAGTAAATAGCACACCAGCATGTAACTTTGGCTGGGTTTTCTTCTCCATGCAGCAGGAAACAATAAGTCAGAAATATATGAAACACCATCTTGTGGATTTTAAAGTCCCAGTGTTTTGTTTTTTCTCCCCAATTTCCTTGTTTCTCGGAACAAAAACAGCCTCTGTTGCTCTTGCCAGTCCCTCCTTTTATGTGCAGCAGAACACCTGGTGGCCAATTGCTAGGTGGAGGATAATTAGCACCTCAATTATCACCAGTTTTTTTCACCTGTTCCACTAGCATTTCCCTAGAACTTGAAGCTTGTCTAATTAGTCTTTTCTGACCCATTCCCCACCATCAGACTCAAGAAATAGCCCTTCCACCAAGTAATTAACCCGTGGTAGGCCAATTTTCCAGCTTTTGTTCCAACTCCGGTTGGAATCATTAAAATCAAATGAACAAAGAAACATCATGGGATGGGGTGATCAGAAACTAAAGAGTTCTGTCTTCCTCCTCGCTCTGCCAGCTTCCGGTTCCAAATTACGGGAGCCTTAAGCACAGTGACATTTAGTCAGACACATACGTGCTTGCTGCTAAACACCTTGAAAGAGCAAAATAGCACTACCAGAATTATCAAGTTCAGATCTCTGAAATGCCATAGAAAAGATGGAATTTATTTCCCACCCCAAAGGTGACACAAATCAAAAAGAACCCAAAGTTTAAACTGCAAGCCAAAACTTTCCACGTGTAAAACCTTGTCAGTAGGCTGAAACTGAATCCAACCATTGCTTCGTGATGTTAGCTTGGGAGTCTATAAGAGATTTTTCAAATTATTTATACACACTCATGGAAATTGCGATTTTGTTTTATCCAAAAAGTTGATAGAGAAGTCTAGCAGAAATATCTAGAAGGTTAAGGGATGACTCACATTTGCTTGTTTTTTTCAACAAGTATTGGGTACTTTATAGCAGACACATTGCTAAGCCCTGGGGACTCAGGAAGAACTAAAGGTTCTTACATTCTTGAAACTAAAAACTTCCAGAGGCTGGGGATTTAGCTCAGCAGCATAAGCGCTTGCCTCACAAGCATGTGGTCGTGAGTTTGATCCCTGGTACCGGCAAAGGAAAAAAAAAAAAAAGAAACTATAAAACTTCCAAATAGAGGAGATATATGTGAAATAGAGTGTACTGAAATCAAACACACACACGCTTTTTTTTTTTGGTACCAGGGATGGAACTCAACCACACGCTTGCCAGGAAGGTGCTTACACCACTGAGCTAAATCCCCAGCCACACATTTTCTCAAATGACAGAAAACCACTCTTTCACGTAGCAGACATTTATCGTATGTTAGCCTGCCATCTTCTAATAGTTCTTTTCAATATTACCTCAGATTGTCATGTGGAAGCACTTCACTTCCTCCATGTCACAGAGAAGCTCTTTCTTTCCCAGTGAGAACCAGAGGATGTGAAGTATTGAGTTGTGACTGCCATTTGGGGATTTGGGGAGTAGGGGGGTGAGAATTACTGGAAGTTGAACGCAGGGGCACCATACCCCTGAGCTACGCACCAGCCCTTTGTATTTATTTACTTAATATAAGATTTCACTAATTTGCACAACCTGGCTTGGAATTTGAGATCCTCTTTTCTCAGCCTCTCAGTGCCTATCTGATGCTCTTTTAACTATGTGACAGTAAGGTAACAGGAAGAGTAAAGCACGAAGTTCTAAAATAACATAATTTGGGACTTACTTTACCCATTTCCTACCTTCAGAGCCAAGTCCTGTCCCAGACTTTCTGTTATATGATTCTGATATAATGATTCTCTCTTCCTAAATCCCCTAGGTACTTGCATTTGAGTGTCGATTTGCTATAACCCAAGGTGTTCTGATAGAGAATTGATTCTGTCACACATGACAATTTAAGGTACAAGGCAGTTAGTTACATTTGCTTTAAAACCATTAAGATTAGAGGACCTGCATCTTATTTAATTTTGAACTTTTAAATATTCAAGTAGGGAGTTATCTAACATCTTTGCAAAAGTGTTTTATACTTGCTTGAGACCTATAAAATCCCAGTTTTTTTCTGAGCGGTAAACTTCTCTTGTGTCAATCGGGTGAATGACACCATTCTATAAAGAATGCTGCCAACGAGTCCGGGCCTTTGTCCTTCCATTGTACCGAGTGGCCTGTGAAAGGCTTTGTAACACAGTAGCTCACTCTGTCAAGCTGAATAATTTCAGGTTTACCTCCATATTTCCCTTCCACAAAAACTTACTGAGATATAACCGCATAATGGATGATTGAAAGATAAACAAGAGGGGTTACTATTTTGAGCAAGCTTCCAGGCTCTTTAGGAGAGAATAAAGTATCATGAAATGTGACCAAGAACTGCACGCAAACCTCTGTGGAGGTTTCGGTCTCTCCAGGGCTTACTCTAGCATGGGGTCACTTGTTCCGATGCTTCCTCATGAGCAAATCCTATTGGTACTACCCCCAGGCTCACCCCAAATCTTTCTCAGATCTAGTGCTAATCTAACTCACAATGTCTCACTTCCTCAGCTCAAGTGATCGATGGCTGGGCTTTTTGTCTCAACTCTTGGCCACCTGACAACCCCTAGTCTATTCTCTACACAATTCAAATGATCTTCTCAAAGCATAAGAAATACCACCTTCTGCTGCTTGAAGCCAACCAGTATATTTCACTGCTTTTAGAAAAATAATCCTGACATGCTCTACCAGCCTTATGTAATTGGCCTCCTACCTCAATCATCCATGCTGGTGTCTACGGTGATGCTCTTCCTCCACCTCGCCCCAGTCCCAGGAATGGGGGCACATGATGGGCATTCAGGCCATATTCATCAGCTCAATGAATACAACTAACAGCACCTGGAATCCTGGAGACAGTGAGGGCAGTTAGGGATAACAGAGTTTGGCGGGAATAGGGCAAAGTACTCAATGAATAGTGTGTAGAATACACGAGTGAATGGGACCTGAAGAAAGTACAAACTTAGGAATTACCTCACATCTGTTTTCCATCATATCATCTAACAGAGGTAAGTGATGGTCAGACTACAGAGCCAGGACAAATGAGAAAATATCTAATAGCAGGGTGTTCACAGCATTAACACCACGATTGATGTGAGAATTGTGCTTCTTTAACATTGTTATTAATGCTCTTGTAAAGAATATTTATATCATATTTTTAGGGCTCTGGGTAATTTTTGTGTGAATTTTGTTGCATCAGTAATGACTCAGTTCTCGAGTAATAATAATTATCTCAAAACTCTAAGTTAATTAAAACTTGAAAATGGCATTGAACTCTATGTAAAATACAAATATTTACATACAATTCAGCAACTCCAATCACTCCTCCATTAGAAGAAAACTGAGAAGCTCATGGAAGTAGTGGTATATTAGGCATAAAACTAAACACCTCTTAAATGCTCAAAAGAAAGAATTTTTTGTCTTCTGAATAGACAGAACACATTGAAAGTTTACTGTGTGCAATTGAATTTACTTGTATTTCATTTCATCTTCAGTCTAAGATCTAAAGGATTTTATTTTCTCCATTTTCCATATAAAAAAAAAATGGTGGAACCAAGAACCAAATCTTGATCTACGTAAGACCAAAGTTCTTTTTCATCAGAAATATTTCCTTGTTGTAGGCTCTAAGACACTAAAGAGCTAACAAGAATTCCTCCTCACCTAAGACTTAGCAACACACTCAACCACAGCTATCAGATGACCTGCCATGAAAAGAGAATGTTCATAAGCTCAAATTAAATAAAAAAAATAATTTCTCACAAGTAACAAAGAAAAACCCCACAAGCCAACAAGCTTGTAAATGGGAACTTCCATTAGGCTGATGAATGAGCAAAGGAACAAATGAACAAATAAAGGAATGAAGATCCTTTATCTATATGGTTTAGCAAAAACTTGAAGGCTAGAAGGAAACCCTCAGAGATAAATTGTGGTGGTGATGGTGGAGTTTTGACCTACTGGGTTTGGGGATTGTCCCCAGGGACTAGGGGACCACAATTCTAGTTGGGGTCTGTCTCTGAGCCCCTCACCCTTTCTGCTTTGGCTCTCTTCCCATTCTTTGCTTCCTGACTGCCCTGAACCAAGCAGCACTGTTCCACCATGTCTTTCCGACATGGCATCTCTGCCTTGGAGCCAGCCAACCATGGACTGATCCCCTGAGGGAATTAAACCTTTAGTCCTTTGGGTTGTGGTGGTTTGGTATTGTGTCTCAGTGACAAGAAAACTAATACATAAATTTTGGGTCATTATACAGATTTTTCCCTATACCAAGAAATCTAAATTTCTCAGGTGTTTCCACACTACCTTTTCAGCAAAGTAAATGTAGATTCAATGGGTTCCCTCTCTCAAAGTGGGAAGTAGATCCAAGGTTCACTATCAAAAGGCGTTTTGCTGGTGTTTTATGCAAAGTTAGGCATTCCCTCTATGATGTTTTCAATCTCCGCATTTTTCATTTTTGTCAGGAAGTATTATTACAGGAACCCCTTTGTCAATGCTACCAGAAAGAAAGAAAACACCTTGAAATAAAGGAAGCAGCCCTACAAAGTAAACAAGTTAGAAGGGCTCATTTTTCATTTGTTAACTAGCCTCCACATGGCTATTGGCTGTGACAACAAATGATTTAATGAGTCCAATTTAAAATGGTCTTGTCTGTGCAAGATAGATGTCTTGGAAAATACTTTTTAAATTCTCGCAGCTATAGCAAAGGCTGCTACAATATACCCTGAGAAAAATCTGCACTGCATTTCCATTTTTTTTCTAAATATCTAATAGTCCAGATATCAAGTAGCAACAAGGGGCATAACATTGTCACTGTATCTGTGAGCATTTCCTAATAATAATGGCTAATAAGATGTTTTAGGAATATCAGCTCAGAAAGTCATAAGCATTTATCAACTGTGAGAAAAAGTGATTAGTCAACAAGTCTCTCTAAACTACAGTCTTCTCAGTCAATCACTTCCATGGCCTTGTGGAGTGGAGATGGATCAGAAACGACTGATAAGGCACAGGATGTATATACCAGGCCATGGTATATCCACAGTGGGCATTACCTAGGGTTGTGGTGCTTGGTTTCAGGAAGGTAACAAATGGATTAGATTAAGCAGATGAAACCTTCGAAAATCCATTTCCCAACTTCACAAGCACATCTCTTTTTTGCCATGTAAAATCTTAGGTAGGGTTTAAGAGTGATGAGCAGATGCCAAGCGTTATCTCTGAATATACATGATGCTTCCCTCTGCATGGAGGAAAACCACATCTTTCTGCTCATCCTTGGGCAGCAGATAAACTACATTCTACAGTTTCTAAGACAGTCAGGCAGATCCAATTTTGTTAAGTGACCTGTCCCAGCTCAAAACTGGGTGTCTTGCTTTACTCATGTAATATGATTAACTCCATAATTTGATTAGTGTAAATAGGTGTTTTTGCTTTTTTGAATATGTGGACATGCTGATTATGCAGAATTTGCCATCAAAAATCTGACAGATTAGTCACCTTTATACTAATATTTTCGTTTACTAAAAAATGCATTAAGAATCCAGACACACAGAACTTAGGCATCAATATTGAAGGATGTATACACTAAATAAAAACCCAAAAGCTTAGAGAGCAGATGTGATTTAGAACCATCCTCATGATGAAATTATTCAAGAAGTCAAAGAAATGAGAAAAATTTATGTCAAAATATTTTCACATTAAAAAGTAATTAACATATACTGCATAAATTAAAGAAATGTAGACAAATAGACATTGCCATAATATAAATACCTTTCCGAGCCAAGTTTCAGTTTCAGTAAATACAGTTCCAAAACTGGAAAAATGTAAGCTATTTTGCACAATTCTACATAAGAACCTTCCTTGACTTTTGCAGTAACCTCCAGAAAACCAACAGGGAAGGTGGTGGGTGAAATAAGTGTTACCAAGAAGCCTGAGCACATGGCCAGCTTTCTGGTCCGCACAGGAATGGAGCACTCCATGCTGAGTCTCTGTTTGTAGCCCGACTCTCAGCAGAGCACTGTGGCAGGCTACTGTTTGTATGGAATGAGGAGAAAAGCAAATTTCAAAATGTCAAAGGCTGCATGCTATTTTCACACTCCACTCTTGTTTTTCAATCTTGGATGGTTTAAAATGAAAACAAAAAGGAAAAAAATGAGAAATTTACTCCTCTGGAAAAACCAGAACCAGTTTTGATTTCAGCAACCACAACAATCTCCTCAATCAAATGATATATAGGAGCAAGAAGTGCCCCAAATTTTGTCCTGTGTGAAATGTAAACACAGTCAGAGGTATAACCCTGAACCATTTGCACTCATTTATTACAGTGCAAGCATCTGATTAATAATATACATTTTGAAATTTTTAAGGTCTAAGCCTGAATTATTTTCATCCATTTATTATAAATGTACAAATATATAATTAATGACAGATACTTTATAATTCTTTAAATTTAATAATGGAGCCTTCATATGAATAAAGCTTCTCCATCAGACCCTTCAGAAAGTTTGGTTTCAGAAGACATCACTGGTTTTTATTTTTAGGTCATTTTCTTCATTAATAATGTTTGCAGCACATAATGTTTACGTCCCTGTGGGGTGCTAGAGCCTGTAGGAAACACACCTTCATTCCTGTCTTCATTCCTATCTCTTCTCTCTCTTTGCCCTCCCTCCATCTCTTGATCCTCTGTCATTGGAGAAAGATCTACCTCCCTACTTCTTATTATCTGCATTTAAATTTCGGGTTTCTCACATAAAAGAAACTATGTGATATTTAAGCTTATGTGTCCAGTTTACTTCATGTAACACCTTGATCTCAAGGTGTACCCATTTTCCCACAAATGACTCAAATTATCTGTCTTGCTGGCAGAGTAGTATTCCATTGTGTTAATACATTTCCTTTATCCACTCATCTGCTGATGGGCATACAGGCTGCTTTCAAGATTTAAATATTATGAATTGTGCTGCTACAAATGTGGGTCTTGATTCTCTGTTTCCTTTGACATGCAGTCTCCATTTTAATTCGATTCTGCTGCTCTGACATTTCCTGACTTCTTTTGTATTTAATCATATCCTTATTAAATTGCTTGACATGTGAATCACTTGTGGAGATTTCATCCTTTTCCTGGGACTTTTGTGTCTTAGAAGTTGTCTTTTACATTGTAAATTTCCTTAAAAATATTAAATTGTCTAGATGGCTGTAACAAGCCATTTCTTTCATATGCTCATCACTAAATTTTTTTTCTTACTTTTCTCATTTTATCTATTTCCTCGTATATGGTGTAGGTGACCTTCTGTTTTCTTCCTTTCATGTCGGAATTCAGTGTGTGCTCCTTTCCAAACTGTTTGTAGCTTTGGGGGTTCAGGGGTATATGTTTGATGCATGTTTTTGGTACCTGAAGGCACCACAGAAAGGGAAAGGTGAACAAAATGCAGTTGACATAATGAACTGATTGCCTGTCTCACCTATAATCCCAGAGTTCTGCTCTGCTATAATTTGCCAAATACCCTACAGCAGAGATAAATTTATCTAACTGTAGAAAAACAATGTTCCATTTCCCCAGGGAATTCAGAATTCATTTTGGCCCTTAAAATCATTACCAAGTGATGCTCTCCTGCATCCATTCTTATACACACACATACACACACACACACACACACACGAATAGAATCCTTGATAAATTGTGAACCATGCTCCTTGTTGATCACAATAAAGAACATCCTTACATTTTGCATAGTACATTTCTACAGGGTATTTTTAGCTGAGAGGAGTCACCAATTTCTAACTGCTAGGACACACAGAGTATTAAGGCTTTCAGGAAACTTCCTTAAGAGCCAGAAGGCTTATTCTTTGCTCCATACCTCTCCTTGAAATGGTTCATCTTCATTTCCATGAGGTCAAGGTTGCGATGGTGGAACAGCTGAACACCACGGAAAGAAGTCTTCAGTCTTTATTTTCTCCAACTGTACCAGCCCAGCCACCAACATTGATAGGAGAAATATACACACATCTTGTTTAGCTATGAGTTCCATCTTTCTATCATCTGTGGACTAATTTTAATCTAAATAATGTATTTTCTTTCAGATGGTCACCTATAGATTTCTTTGGTTTCTTACTTCCAACCACTTAGTTTGATAAAGGGAAACATTGCTATGTGTTCCTAAGTTTCTTATCTCCAGGGACTAAAAATTAATGAAAACTTTCATAGGGTTTGGTTATCACCCCCAAATGACTTCTACGTGATAAGGAATGTGTTGATTCCCTCCACGATCTGATTCTTCCCAAGGGTATTATTGCTCTTGTTGCCATGGTTAAGTTTTTGTGCGTTTTTCTGATTTTTCTTTAATGTTTGTTTATTACATTAGAGATTCTATGCCTGAGCACCATTCTACATTGCTTTTTATTCATCTAAAGCCAAAGACTCCATTTCTATACCTTTCTGGGACTTGTTGTCTTTTTTTTCCAGCCTTAAAGTTATTTAGTAAGTAAACACATCTTTTAGAAGATGAGATCAGAACATAGGGTCCCTTCGATGGTGTGTTTTGGATGTCAGCTTCATTGGGCCACAGAGTACTTGTTTTCAGCTTATTCTGGGAGTGTCTATGCAGGTGTTTTTAGGTGAGATCAGCCTTTGAATTAGCAGGCCACCTCCCTCGCTGGGTGAGCCTCACCCAATCAACTGAAGGCCTCACTAAACCAGAAAGTCTAACGCTTTGTTAATTTAAAAAAGCTCTCTGCCTGCCTTTCCATCTTAGCGCTGGGGCATTGGCTTTTTTGTTTGACAATTCTGTATCACACACAAGCCCAGAAAGAGAGGAGGGGAGGAGGGGGAGGGGAGGCAGAGAAAGAGAAAGAGGAACGCGGCTTCTATGGATTCTGTTTTACTGGAAAACCCCCACTAATACAATCCCCAAGTACTTCTTCCCATTTCAAAAGAGAGAAGATTCCAGTAAGTGAGCATTAATAATATCCAGAAAAGCCTTTGTGATGTCCTGGGACTTAGCAACTGAGTCAACTATGGTACCTTTCATGATAATCTCAGAGTGATCCATGTCTGCCATTGGACTCACGAGACTTTCTGCGCATTACTTGTATTTGCAGATTTACCTGGGGGTTGACTCCCAACATGCTGAGGAATTCAGATTTATACACATAAATTGGGAGCCGGGGAAGCAAGGCTGCCAGCCAGCATAGAACCACGACAAACCCCTGAGAAAGTCAAGGAGGAATCTCCAATGGCAGCTTCACAACAGAGTTGGAGAGTTAGTGACAGTAAAGATAGAGTGAAGTCACAGACATTGAAATCTCATCCAAACCTGTTGACCCCAGCGGTATTACACACTCCTAGGAGAAAAGGGGCCATGGATATGAACCAAAAGCACTGTTTTCCTTAAGAGTTTAGTGTTTCAGGGTCCAAACAACTCAACACCACACCAACTTCATAGCACTGTGAAAAATAAGAGAATCAAAAGCTGGTGAGTGGAGCCTGAATGACCAGCACAAATGCAAATGAAATACATGAGAGAAGCCATTGCTAATTTATGAACTTATCAAGGAGATTTTAATATCTCTAAAAGTAGTCATAAAACAGTGGGTCTTTGAAGGGTGCTAAAATTCCTGCATAAGCTCAGAACTGAAAAGCTTGAGTATTGAAATGCATAACCTCCTTCATTCTCATAGATGGGTGAGATTTAGGGAGACCTGGGTCACAATTATTCCTTGGAGACCTCTCACAGTGTTGTGCTATACACCAAACTTGTAACTAAGCCTATTTTCCTGATCCAACTCATACAACTTTTTCTTTTGGAGAAAAATATGGAAAAATCAAATCTAAGAGGAATTTATCTTTCCTTTCTTAGTTGGTTATACTCTGATAAACAAAGTTATAATTAAAATGGAACAGCTACTCAGAACTCAGGGAGATTCTCCTTAGTTCAGCTTCTACCGACATAGCTGTATCTTTCAACCCTTGGAAAAAATGGTGGACATATGGCAAAAGTTTTGAGAAATTTTTTCTCTTTTTTCTCATCTGAATCCACCACCTTCTGCCTGGCCTCAGCAGTGCCTCTGATCTTGCTTTCTCCAGTTGATCTTTGCCCTTACTACTGACACACAAAAAGCATGAAGGGATTTGAGGTTTTCAAAAAACAGATGCCCAACAGCACTGACTCCCTCTCTCCTTCATCCTTTAAGACTCCAACACCAGAACTGTTTTTCTTTTGCTGATTGACGCTGACAAGCAGTAAAACAATTTCTGGACACATATGTGTACAGGCACAGCACTAGGATCTGTGGATTCAGGTAAACCAGCAAGGTCCAGAGCTGCTCTCATGGAGCCTGCAAACTGCTGAAGACAGTGGACACTAGAAACATACTTACCCACAACCACGGTGCAACCTGAGCATCCACAACCACGGTGCAAGAGAATCGACACAACCACAATTCAATATGAGGAGAGGCAAAAGATAAGAGTAGTTAAGAGCACAGGTCCCAGAACTAGGCTCCTTTTGTTTCACATCACTTATCACTGCTGTTTTGTCAGTTATTCTGCCATCTTCTTCTATGAATCAATAAAATACACATTGCAAAGGTATTCGCTGCATGCTGAGTGACGCCCAGCCACCCTCACCAGCCCCTCACTTTCTCTGATATGGCCTGCTTTGACATTGCCATGTACACAGTGTCCATCCCATAGGCTGCTGTGATTATTACTGTAATTATTTGTGATGAGGAGTACCACCAGCATCCTAAAGCCTCTTGCTCCTGCAGCATACATTCGTTTTGGGGGGATTTTCTTCCAAGCTGATTTGTAAAGTTCTGGGGGCAGAGAGATTCACTGAAAATGTTACAGTATCTACTGCCTCACAACCTGAAGAGGCAAAGTTGCTGCCAGTGATCTTGTCCCCTCTAAAAGGTGCCCGATTGTGATCATTATCCCTTCACCCAAGCACAGCCTACTCCTTTCTCTGCTTTCTTAGTTGGCGTCTTCTGTGCTGGGGGAGAGATCCAACACAGGTGCTCTGCTCTTCTTAGCAAGTTCAGTTATAGCATTGTGTGTTGGTTACTTTCCTCTCATTGCTGGGACAGAATATCTGACATGTAAAGTGAAGGAAGGAAGGGTTTATTTAGCTCACAGTTTGTGGAGGTTTCAGTCCATAATCAGCTGGCTCCCAGGCAGAGTGGCACACAGCAGAGGACAACATTTCATAGTAGTGGGAAACAGCACAAGCAACAAGAGCAAAAGAGGAGAAGCTCAGACAGAAGACTCTTTCTGTCCCTTATATTATATGTAGGCCACAGCCACTTGGGTGTAGCACTCACACCCATAATCCCAGCATTGGACCAAGAGTCATTGACAGATTTTAGAATTCCACCTCCATGACCACATGAGGCTTTGGGAGAATACCCAGGCTCAAACCATAACACATTGCCAAAAAGGTAACTGTCATTAGTGGCTCACCAAACTCAGTGGGTACTCTGTGATCTCTAAACTTGTGTGTCTACAAAATCAACACAAAAGCACCTAGAGGTAGCTCACCAGAATCAGCCCCATCATAGTATATTTTCTACATTATAATAGTGATTTATCTATCCCTTTATTATAAAATAAGATGGATAGCCTTATTTGCACCCCAGCTAGTGCATATCCCTGATGTGGGAAATCAACCAACAAGGAAAAAAGACCATGTTTTCTCTCTTACTACTTTGGTAGTTTAAAGATGCAGAAACAGAAATCCTGGTGGGAAAAGAAAGTGCCTTGTTCTATATATAATTTATCAACATGGAAACATTTTGGTTCTAATCATAAAATTTGAGAGGTCAGTCTTATCTCCATAACTGTGCTCTGAAGACTTGCTAATAGGAGGGAATGTATTTGCTAAGCATAAAATTGTAATTACCAAAATTTGATGGGGAAGAAGGGATGCAGACATAGAGCCTTCTGTGACGGTGAATACACTGTATAATGTGCAGAATCCAGAAGACCGATTATAATGCAGGAAGAAAAGGAGAAGTAAGCAAGGAAGTGGTTGTCCCAAGCTGCCTGCATAAGAGAGAATTAAGAGCAAGGAATAGGCTGGAGTGTGGCTGGGGGACTGATCCCCTTGCTGCAATTGCATGGCAGATGTGCCCTCACTTAGACTGAATTTAATTTGGGGCAGTGTTGGAGAGGTTTTAGGGAGATTATGGGCAGGCTAAACCCTCATAAGTCCCTTTTTGACACCAGCTCTAGGGAGGAGGGGAAAAGGTTAGGAAAGTATAAACACGATCTACATCACAACATGTCATACATCCAGTAACATCAGGGAGCAGATGATAAAGTCAGCAAATATATAACAGGCCGTGCTTGCACTGTATTACTTTGCCGTGGACAATAGAACCCTACCTCTAAAATAGCAAAATATTAAATCTATTTAGGATCGCCATGGCTTCCACTTATTTTATGCTGTGCTTGCTCCTAGGCAGTCTGTTTTTTTACTTGTTGGTTTGTTTGTTTGTTGCTGTTCTTGTAAGAACAGTCAAGTAAAACAGTTCTGCAACTACTCCTAAGGATGTCTACATATTCACATACGATGAAAGTCCTGTTCAGCCCACCATTATCACAGTGATAGCCGGCTCATTACACAACCACCTCTGCCCCCTAGATGGCAAACTTCATAACAGCTAGGCAGTTCCTTAGTGTCACTAGTAATAATAACAATGAGCAATAGCCACTTCATTTATTTTCTACCAGGCACAATGCATTCTTTATTTACTTTTCCTAATAATCTATAAAGAAGCCATTTCCTAACTTGTACCTACAACTCTATTTGTAGTTAATTCTAGACATGGCAAACTGTATGTCCAGACAACAAATATTCAGGCCCAGAGTGGATGAAGTTTACTTTCAAGTAGAAGAAATAGACTAGAAATAAATATGTAATAAGCCAAAAGAATAATAAAAAAACCAACCTAAAACCTTCAAAGAACCACATGAGATGATTATAACATGTACTGTTATCATCATACTGATGAGTGAGGCTAGAGAGAATAAGTGGCTGGTGACAAAGATGCAAAGCAGAGGTAGTCAGGAGGGCCTTATGTGAAGAGGCGACATTCCAGGAAATACGTAAATGAGAAAGTCCTGTGAGAAGGGGCTAGCTGGGAAAATATCCAGCTTGTCAAAAAACAGAGAGCTGACCCTTCTGTCTGAATAAGCAAAGGAGACAGAGAGGTGAGCTCAGCTACACAGACAGCTGTCAGACCATGTAGGGTCTGAGCTTCAGGACACTGGGAAACTAGCCCTTCCATTCCCATGGGGTCCAGAGTCTTGGATCCAACTATCCAAAAGTAGAAAATACTTGTGGGGGGAAAATCATATATGACGTTTTCTTGTCATTGTTCCCTAAAACAATACAGTATACAAGTGTTTATATCCCACTTGCATTTGTTATCTATTACAGGCATACAGACATGATTTGAAGTTTGTAGGCAGATAAGCCCAGATTACATGCAAATGCCATGCCATTTTCTGTAAGCAACTTGAACATCTGTAGATTTGGTACCCATTGGAAGATAAGAACAAAGGGGTGACTATAGTTGGAATCTTATTCTAAGAATAATAACCTCAAAGTAACCAAATAACAGTTCACATAAGGGATCCTGATATAGAACATTCTGTGATAGTAAAGGTACTGTATAATCGATAGGATTCAGAAGACTGATTATAAGGCAAGGTCAGCAGGAGGAATCTCACTATGTAGTCCTGGTTGTCCTCAAACTCATTATGTAGCCCAGGCTGGCCACTGCCTTAAATTTGTGATCCTCCTGCCACGGCCTCCTGAGTGCTGGAATTACGGCATGTAGCACCATTCCCAGTGAAGATGAGGCTTTTTGGTACAGCTCAACTTGTTTCAAATCATCCAAGCAGTAGGATTAAACCCTGTTCAACCTGACTCCAAAGACATCAGTTCTCAATCCTAATTCTTGATGGAGTGCCTGGTACATGGTACATTAGCCACCGTAATATAATCATCACCACCATCATTACTGTTTTGCAGACAAGGAAGCAGAAACTGTTAGGTTCTAAAGAATATGCCAATGCCACAGCCAGAAATCTGAGGACTAGCATTTGAACTCAGGTTCTCTCCTTCCAGAGTCCACATGCTTGACTTCAGGACCCATGTGGCTTTCAGCGTACAGTAAGCATCTGACTTATTGAGAAATCAGTAAGTTAATGAATACATAGCACTCGACTTGGCTCTATGGGAAGCTGAAAAATGAATAACATAGACTCTAGACTTAAAAACTGAGATAAAGCAGGGTTAGCCAAACTCATAAGAAGAATTGTTTTCATGTTTTAGCAAACATTTACTTGACCCATGATGTGTCTCCATCACTATGTCAGGCCCAAGAACACAAAATATGGTTAAAAACAGTAGAGTAAACAGTTTACATTGCAAATAGCATCTTTTGGTGAATCAAATGGCTTCAGGGAAGAGCTTTGAAAGTGGGACAGAATTTAGACCAGTGACAAGGTGGGGACAGTCAGTGCTGGCAAGAGAAGCATAAACACAGAAGAGTATGAGTGACTCATAAAATAATCAGTAGTCCAGTTTTTTGGAAAAGAAAAGTCACCAGAAAAAGGATGGAAACCTTGGAAAGGAACTGGTGACCATATTTTGGGTGAATATATAGTGTAACAGGCATTGTTGTCCTCCTTAAAGTCTTGCCTGATGAATTTCTGTTGAACTCTGAATATAAGGGTTCAGCTACTAAGTTCTGTACTTTAAACAGGTCTGTGCCTGAGACGGTGCTCACTGCCCAGTTATTTCATATCACTTTCCTAAGAGAAAGTGAGGCAGTTTCCACCACTGTGTTGATTACTATAAATAAGACTGAACCTAGAACCTTGCCTTCACCTGGACTCAGTAAGAACTTGTTGAATGAATATGAATAGTATAAAGTTTCTATTGAATTACACACACACACACACACACACACACACAGAAAGAATCCATATTTGTTGGTTAGGAACGCGCAGCAGTTAGGGCAGAGTTTGGAAACCTGACCAGGAAATTGGTGGAACATACTTCTTGGTGTCTGCGTAGACCAGGGGTGTGAGGACTTGGGATCTATGTCTGGCCCCCACCCTTGCACTCTGGCACTCTTCCCACGTTCCCTTCAAGGTCACCATGAACTAAGCAGTTTTGTTCTACCACATGCTTCTCCCATGAGGTTTCTGCCTTGACATCTACCAAGATACACAGAACGTAATGAAACCGTGAGCTACATAGGTTGAACCTCTCCTTTTAAGTTGTAGGTGTTGGGTACTGTGTTCCAGGGGTGGGGAATCTGATTGTATAGAATGGTTACCCAGTGACTGTCAGGAGGCAGTAGTGCCCACAAGGGACATTCTAAGAATTTGTGGAGATGTATCTTTTTATAATAAAGAAGGGACACTGAAGATAAGTAATGAGACAGAAGACACACAGGAGAATCTCGTCTAACAGGACTTCTGAATGTACCACCACATATGCATGTATATAAAATACCTGTTCATAAATATCTGACTCTCATTCCTAAATCCCACTTTCCAAATAAACATAAACAAGTCACGAACTGAAGGAGCTTATAAGTAGATCTTTTCCCAGACGAGCACTGATAAAATCATAGTCCCAGCTGAAACCTTCATTATGGCTTTGCAAGACGACCAAAGCTGATGACCTGACTAAGCCACCTTCAGACTCCTGGCCCTCAGAAACTGAGAGTGAATGAATATGCGTCATCTGAAGGCACTGGGCCTGAAGTAATTTGTAGACAGCAATAGAAAACAAATAAAAATAAGTTAACTTGCCTTGAGTTGCATAACTAGTGAGTAATAGATAAAAAACATCAAACAGGTCTGTGTCCAATGCCAAAATCCTTTTTCAGTTATTATAAATATTAAGACTGGGAAAAGTGAGGGTTAAGTAGGTTATGTTAAATAACTTTAATGCAGTGATTAAATTAAAAGAGGGGGCCATATGCAAAGAGCGGGGTGAGACTGAGAGCGCTGGCGGCCAGCAATGTGTCAGACTGAAGTTACAGATTGGCGTTAATGTGCCATCAACAGGGTATAAGAGTAAAATTACTCAAAGCAGTAACATTAATAAGACTGAGAGGGTTGCAACATCAGTACTTGAGGTTTCAGTAGAAGTTAAATGAGACCAGGAACAAAAGAACTACATAGCGCTGAGAAAAACTGGAACAATGGCACATTGGAAGCCAAAGATGAGTTTGCTAAAACAATAAGATTCAGAAGTCAGTGTTATATGTCGCAGAAATGGCAAACAGGAGAGTGTTGAAAAGTTCTGTTCGATTTAACTATTAGAGAGCAGCGGGTGAAACTTGAGCAAAAGGCACGCAGGTTGACAAGTTGAACCTAGAAATTTCCGTAGATCTGTGACCCACACGCTAAACGACAGGATATGGAGTGGTATCGCGTGCGTCGCTGTGACACTCCACGCAGATTAACACGGATTAATTTACTTCAGTTCAGATTACAAGCATCTATTTTCTGATCACCTACACGTCAAAGAGATTGAGTACAGCTGCACAAAGTCACTTAACCATACCTCATTCCACTCACATTTCACCAGTTTCGTGACAACCTTGGAAAGGTGCTTTATCAAATCCTTTGCTGAACTCAGGAAAGAAGATATGAGTACACAGTTCCCCTGATCTATAGCTCTGCAGCCAGTCTCCCAAGTGGATTGCAAGAGTCTGCAGAAGTTTTCACATATGAAATCCTAATCACTTCTCACACCCCAGGACAGCCACAGAACAAGGAACTGAGCATTTTCTCGATTGCAAATTTATGTCCATTTGTTAATTCCATAGCGTTTCCTGCTTTTGCCTTCTCTCAGACACACCCTCTGGTTTCAAAAAATTCTGAAGGAAACTGAGTTTTAGTAGCAATAAAAGTTTATAATGAAGCATAGCCATGTTATTTCTGCTTACACATATATATATTTTTAACCTGATTAAGAAAATTGCAATTTTTCAGATTTCTCTTGCATGAGCCTGGAGCAATGTATAAACCAGCATTTTTTTTTTTAAAGTTTGGCCGGAGGCTGATATTCTACTAACCTGAAAGGAATGGTCAGTGATAAGGAAAAGAGCTTTAAACAAAATGCAGCCCCCAGGGTCATGCCTGCTTCCCAGCAGCCGTAAATGATTCCTGAGCAGAACAAGTCTC
This sequence comes from Hydrochoerus hydrochaeris, assembly GCA_004027455.1. Classification (NCBI taxonomy): domain Eukaryota; kingdom Metazoa; phylum Chordata; class Mammalia; order Rodentia; family Hydrochaeridae; genus Hydrochoerus; species Hydrochoerus hydrochaeris. The sequence goes on from PVLA01000480.1 coordinate 61,431, forward strand.
TGGTGGTGCTAACCTGTGACACGGTTATAAAATCGAAGAAAAATGCAATGCAAACCTATACCTGAAAGCTGAACACAGAAGATACTGTTAACTATAATTATGCTTATTCAGATTAGAAAATTTTCAGTTCAAAGCGAATGTGAGAGTTAACAAGAATGCGTGGATTCAATAACAAAAGTATTTATGTGAATGTGGGATGTTGCAAATTTGACAGGTTAACAAAAATAATAATAAGCCACATGGAAAGCGTCTACCAAACAGACATCAAGTCACAATGCCACTTGCAATATTTTGTTTTGTTCGTGGATGTTTCTCGGGCAACTAAAACAGCGCCCACTCTATCCTCAGAGTTTAGAAAGTTTAATCATAATAAAAAACAAGTGTGGTGCCAACAGCTCATGAGAAGTAGGAGTTTCAGAGAGGAGAAAGGCAGGAAGGTGCCGAGATCCCCCACCCTCTCCCTTCCTAGCCACAAAGGCTGCTGAGAGGAGATGGGCCCAGAGTGCTCGGAGCCTGCAGAAGCATCCAAGGCAGCCGTGAGATTGGCACAGAATCACGCTACTTGTCACTTTGGCTTGTCACATTTGGCTTGATCACACTGCTTGTCATCTTTGTTATCGCCCTTGATGGGAGTGGTTTTATAACAAGTCATTCCCTTTACAAGGCTACTGTTCTTGCAAAGGGGCTTCATAAAGACTACTGAAAGCCTTGGTCATGAACCCTTCTCAGTATATTCCCTGGAGTTTTGAAACAATAACATCCTATTTCCCAAAGGCCTCTGGGTAGGCTACAGTTGGTGGCTATGTTCAATGCTCTCTTCTATCTATGGGAAAGTAAAAAACAAAACCAAAGAAAAAGTGCTGCCTTCCTCAGGAGCAGAGGCGGGCTATCATTATGTAGCATCCAAAACAAAGAGAGAGTTTGTATGGAGATTGCATCCATGCTGTGCAGAACTCAAGAACCAACAGACTTAGATAATTGTAAACTATGGCACTACCACCTAGAACTTTCCACAACACTGTCATCCTAGAGGCTTTGTCAGAGTAATGCGGTCAGTTTCCTTAGCCTAAATTTGAAATGAGGAATTCCATAAATATAGACTTCCACCTAAAGACAATTCTTCTTCCTACTCTTTTCTCACTGTCCTACGGGCATGACATTCACGTAGCCCTCGGTCCCTCTTTCCTGAAACTCTCTCGTATTGTTCAGCCTTCCTGAATTTTCACTATTTCCTGTACTGTTGGGATCACATTTATTACTTGCCTTTCATTCACTAAGTCAATATCCAGATTCTCAGTGTATTTGACCCTCAATAACTGAATGAGGTAAACATATTACCATCATCATTTGCAGAAAAAGATAAAGCTTAGAGTTGATTGATTTCATAATCCATGAAGTGGTGGAGCCACAAAACCCAGGCAGTTTCTTTCCAGAAGCTAAGTTCTCTGCCTGGAGCGTTGCTGTAAATCAGCTCCAGGAGGACCTGGGTCAGTGCTCTACATGGAATGCTCCCTCTCACCTGCAGAGCCAACAAAGAGATACACGAGGGACAGTTCAAGTCTATCTCCTCTCCCTCAGCACATGACCAGGCAGACCCAGGTTCTAGGCTTAGATCATATCCAGGGAGTCAGAACAGGGCCGTTGGGAGATGGGAGTCCTTTTTAAGAAAAGTAATACAAAATTACTGGTACATTATTAGGTATGAAAATTTGTATTTAGAATAAGGGATCTCAACAAATTAAAAAAAAATTAATTCTGGCCAATACCATTACTGGCCACAGAAATGAGAGGCCAAAGTGTGGTTCTTCAGTGGCCTGCTGAGTACTTTAAACTAAAGGGGATTGAGAAACCCCAAAAGCAGCATCAGAAGCAAAGTATCTCTCTGAGTTTCTCCTACAGGGTTTGCAGGCATTCCCATTTCTACCTGACTCATTCCCCATCTCCGAGACCTTGGTTATCTTCACGTATCCCAAGCCAGCAGAGGATGAAGCCAGAATCTTCCTTCAGCCCTTCCTGATTCTTTGTTTGGTGTTCATACCAAAAAGAAGATTGCCAAGAAAAGCGAACAAAAGCTTAACAACATCTTTAAGCCTAAATACAAGTGATAGAGAGATGATTTCTCCAAAATAAGCTTTTTTTTCTTCTTCTTCTTTCAGAAATACCAAGAGGTTGCGATCTGTGATCCACATGCCATGGTGGGTGCCAGGTGCAGCCAGTGAGGCGATGAAAGATGAGAGTTTATACAGGGTGAAATGAGGAAGGATCAGTAAGCTGTCTTGAAACAATCACCTGGGTTACAGGGATTGATGGCAAGGGTGGCGTCATCCATCAGTGAAACAGGCATTGCCGGACAGGCCCCCTCACAGAAACAAACTTAGTGTAAGTCTGTGGTGGCCTTTGAAAGAGCTTGAGGTGTTGGAGTCCTTCTTGTCCCAGGCAGATGTACGAGGGTTCCTCTTTGTAGCCTCTTGGCTCCAGTACATAAGGAGTTAACACTGGAGGTTCCTTTTGGTGGAGACACCCAGGGAAATGAATCAACCTCAAAGAAGTGGGTTAGGATTCAAATTTAAACACAAATGCAGGCAAAACAAGAGGAGAAGGCCAGTTAGAGGAAGGAGAGGAAGAAAAGCAAAGAAAAACCAAAGTAAGGTCTGTCACACTGATATAAGCCAATGCCTTTTCCATGTACTGGTGTGACTCTGGTGAGTACAGTTGCCTTCTTTTTGGTGGCATAGAGAGGAAGATCATCTAATAAGTGAAGACTTTCATTATAAATGGAGATTTCTCCTGTAGAGGAATAACTTGTAATCTGTTTTCCTAGCTGCTTCTGTGTCTGCTAGTTCTCCCAATCAACTCAAATCACCCCGTCCCCCCAATGAGGCATATTTTGGTGTGGCATTTTCTGGTCTCCTACACCAATATTTCATCTCAAATATCTTTCCTAGTATGTGAATATAATTAGCTCTTCTTTATTAATTTCTTTCATACTTTTACTTGAACTTTGTCTCTTACTTTTAATGAATTCATTTAAAAAAACACTTGTTTCTATTTGCTTTTCAATGTCAGAATATTTTCTGATAAGGTCATTATTCAATTCTATTGTATCAAGTTCCATGAACTTTCTTCTGAATTTTTTCCCAATTCTTTAAAAAGCTCAAAGATGATGAAATGATACTTCCTATGTAGTGTCAAATAAAGACACTGTATTTTCTCACTTGTACTGAGGCATTCTAAAATATCTTCAGAACAGTTAAAATTGCATACTAAATGTCATCAACTTTTTAGATAAATGTTTTATACACACAACTTCTGATGAAAGTTGATGCTTCAATAATATTATACCCATATCCAAGGCTCAGACAACTTTGTAATACACCCATACAATACCAAACATGAGGTCACCCTAACCCTAATCCTCATGAAATGAATACCAAGCAATAGAAATGAAAACCAAGGCAATTTGGTTAATTTGGGGTAGAGGTGGTACCTCAAGGCAAGAAAGGACAGTAGGGATAGACCAAGCCACCCCATTAACTAAAGGAAGAGCCCAAGTTTTGATGGATTTCCAGGAGTTGGGTGGAGTCTATTCATAGTGTAATATTTTAAAAATCATTTCCTCCACATATGATACAAATGCTACCTTTCTATTTCTTATGAGGAACTTGAAATTTATGATCTATCTCATAAGAGCAGGAGGGTAGAGAAGGACCGTACCACTCACATTGGAAGGAAAATATGTATCATACTTCATTGGGTGACAGATCATCAGTAGAGATCTGGAAAAGCTTACCCCCTCTTTGTCCCTTCAGTGGTCCCTAATTGTCTCCGGTCCTCTTGCTGAGACTTTTCGGTGAGAATGTGAGTTGAATGTATCTTAAACATGCCCCACCATTTAAAACCCATGTACCACCAACCCAAGCTGAATATAATCACTATATACTGCAAAGATATAGAAGCATAAATGAACATTACAAAACATTGCATCTGTGAGATGGATCTTGAAAGAAAACATAGCCATTGAAAAATTACTAAAGCAGTCAACAATTTCAGATTTTTGCTTTCCTGTTATAATGAAGGGAATGAGCCTGCAGGTTAGGAAACTGCTGTGCAGGTAGTTGACATTAGTGAGCCTAAGACACAAAGTGGCTCCCAAATAGCATGTTGCATTTGTTGTTTGTTATGGATTGAAAACTGGTGGTCAACTTAACGCCAGCTGGATTACATCAGCATGGCGCTGAGCATAGCATAGATGTTTCACCTGAGGAAAGTTGCCAGCATAAATAGAGACATGGAGAAGCGTTGCATTAAGCATTAGTGTGTTAGTGCGTTGATGCGTTGAGGTGCATTAGTGCATTAGTGGGTTGAGGTGTTGTGGGTTCTTCTACATGTTGCTGTTTGAGCTGTTGGTTCTCCTGGAGAAGGTCTGGTCCTCACATCAGGCATTGCTTCCTGGCTCTGGAGGGGAAGACGTGTGCCACCTGGTCTCCAGGATGAACTTGTCACACTGGCCTCCTGGCATGTACTCGACTGAGCTCATCATCAGAGGAGCTCGGGACCTCTGTGTCACTGAGGATGGCTGTGGTGCTTTTCAGGGCAGCCCTGGTCTTTGTTGTGAGTGTAACTTCTTGGCTCCAACGTAGAACCCTCAACCTACCAGCACAGCTCCTTCACCCGCTGACATAGACTTTCTGGCTTCCACCACTGACCTTTGGACCTTCCTGGCACAGATCCATAAAAGAGACTGGCGTGAGTCCTTCTCGTGGGCTCTAGACCTCCAGTTGGGCTCGTGGAAGGTACTGTCATGAGCACTGGGTCTTCATTTGGACTCATGTGGGACATTGCTGTGGGATTCAGGCCCTTGGCTAAATATTCTATGTCTTTAGTGATGTGGAAAGCTTTCCTGCATTTTCTTGTGTTAACTCTGTGTGACCATCCTAAAATAATATTATAAACTCCATGTCCTTATTCTAATTGTTCTCTGTATAACCCCTGATTACATCATTGTTAAAGGAACAAGATCTCAGTGTATAACACATTTATAATCATTTGTTAGATCTCAAACCCCTAAATACACAAAGTCTTTGCAAATCAAGTGTTCCCGATCGCCATAACCCACAGCCCAGTGATACCAGAAAAGGGTGTATTCTTTAAAGATCTTCCAGGTTTGCACTAAGAATTGATCTAAGTTTGAACTTTTTCTTTCATACATTTCTTTCCTAAGTCTCTGCATGATTAAGGTCTCAAAAGGAATGCTGACCATCTGAAAAGAATAGGAAAGGAACAGTGACATTCCAAAGTAACCGCTGAGTTACGATCTGCATAGATATCAGCATATACATCATGCACCTAAGACAGTCATAGCACCCACTATGGCACCCTAAGCCCGGGAGTGACTTGTGTGCATAAAAGACACCTCAACTCACATTCAGTGCAGATGCCCATGTACCATTACCCACCTTTCAAGGGCATGGTCCTCTCTGTGTCTGCTTTACAGTGAAGTCTGCCTGGCCACTGTCTGAATTCAGTCCTCATAGACACCCAGGATCAAGGAAGAAAGAGTATTTTCTGAAGACGCCATGGCCCCACTTCTGGGTGAGCACCTGGTCCATCTTCTGGTTCCATGTTAAAATTGCTAGAGTGTTGCCAGCACTTACCCTCCTCTTTCACATCTATTTTGTCATACGACTTATCACCGACATTTTTCAGCACTGAGTTGCCATTTTTTAAAGTTGTTTCTTTCTTTTTTTCTTAAATTTAAAATTATAGATATCTATCTAGGTGTTTTCCATGGGCAAAAAATTTAAAGGTAGTTTTTTGATAAAGTAATAGGCTGAGTGTCACTAATTAATCAGTGTTTCCTAACCAGGAAAGATGTCAGAACAATTGATTAGTATTTTATGCCCTTTTTTTTTTTTTTTTTTTTTTTTTTGAGACAGGGTCTCGCTATGCAGTTCAGGCTGGCCTTGAACTCACTTTGGAGCCCAGGCTGGTCTCAAACATGTAATGATACTCCTGCCTCAGCCTCCAGGCATGTGCTACCACACTTGGCTTATGCCCAAATTTTTCTTTGTTATTTGTTTTCCTACACATTTCCCATTATTACCATTAATCCTTTCTAAATTGTTTTGGATGTGTCACAGTTACTTTTTTCCATTTTGACATTTTCCCAATTGTTAATGTAAAAATGATCAAATTTAGCAAATTGAAGAAAGCCAGTCAGTTCTCACTGTTGCCTCTGAAAGGTGAATGTCTTTCACTTAAAAATGTACTCATCGTAATTACTTTTGTTAAGCTCTTTAAAATCATACTGAATGCTCACTCTTTCTAATCTGTTAGTCAAAACATGAGTGCAGAGGCATTTGTAATTGATTTACTTGTGATTCAAGTAAAAATAGATTTCTTATGCTCTGTGGAGTCTTCAGCACATTCAAGGGTTCTCATTACACACATCTGGTCTGGAAGTGCCTTGTTGTAAGCAGGGACCATCTTGTTAAAAGCAGCTTAAACAAGACAAGAGCTACAACTTCTTCACTTGGAATAGCTAAAATAGGTTCATCGTAGTTTGATTTATTTTATTTTATTTTCAAAATGTCTGTTCAAGTAGTATTTTCTTCCTTTTTATGCTCTGTTTGAGCCTTTATAAAATTATTGGAAATATTTTCAAAACATAATTTTTGTATTGTTAAACTGCATTCAAAACATTATTTCTCCATGAAGCAGACCGTCATAAGAGCTCACAGTATTAATGAACACAATACCTTCATCAATATAAAGCTATTGCTTACCTGTGTGAACATAAAAATTGACTTTACTATCATCTCCTTTCTGCTCTTTGTTTTCTTGTTTGGGAAATAGTTCCCTATTTTCATAATCTGTTTAATGAGATGTCCTTTCTACCATCTGTGTTTTCCGACAGTAGTAATATTATAACTCCTTTCTATATCTTCATAATTTCAGTATTAGAATTATTGGGTTCTGTATATAATAAAGGAATTCTTGGAGTATTGACATTTCTACCATTTTTTAATCTCAGTTTATGTTTCTGGCTTCCCATAAGTTGCTTCCCTCCCATTATGTAAGTACTGCATTTTAAGATGATTAATGAGCTAAAAGTTGCATAGATGAACTTTCATCACAGTATAAACATGTTATTATTGATAAATATTTGCCGTTCTGTCACTGAAACAACTGTACAGTGATAAATGGAAGAATTTTCCACAGACTCACTTCCTGCATCATTTTTCAAACTTTCCATCTAAAACAGCATCTCCAGAGTCGAGTACAACAGGATACCTCCATACCATACCCCCCAGCCCTGTACCAGTGCATGGTATGCTGGAACTGAGAGCACTGTAATTATTCCTCAAGGCAAGGGTAGCTCACAGCAATTTAATTATTCAAGGGCCTAACTTCAGAGCCTAAAGCCAAATCTAATTCTTTCTTCCTCTTGTCTCTTATTCCCAGCATGCTCACAGCCATTCCAAGGCTAGGCAGCAGAGTGGAGGTGCGATGAAGAAGTCGGACTAGAAGAAGGATGAGATGGTAGCAAACATCTACCCCGTTTTCATACATTAACGCCAAAGTATGACGATGTAATATTTCCTAAATGCTTTCCCAGGATTCGGAAGTCCATGCGAGTTAAGTGCCATAATGTTTAAATCTACCTCTGCCCGTAAATCTCTACAGAGTGTGTTTTCCAAATTGTGTATAGAAATTCCGAGGTATAAGAGTCATCCTCCCTCTCGCTAGTACTTGCTTCCAGCTGGTTCTGTTTGTCCTCCCTACAAAATGCAGACTCACTCAGTATCAGCTCATCCCACCACTAGCACATCAGTCCCGCCTCCCTTCATCTTATTCTTAGAGTGTCACAGTAATTTCTCACCCACTTTTCCCCTCCATCATTGTTTCTTCTAACTCTTTTTTCAAAAACATCTGGGGTTATGTTCTTTCTCTATTCAAACTCTTCAATGCTTTTCTATTGCTCTTAGGAAAAAATAAACTTATACATTTATAAAATCTCATCATTTCATTTTAATTTTTATTCCTTTCCCCAATGAACTGTTTTTCTCTGTTACGGTATTTTATTTTCTTTACAGCACTTGTTACTGTTTGCAACTGGTTTTCTGTTACTTTGATTTCTCACTGATAATGTCTTTTCCAGAAGTGTACGATTTCAATGTGGATAACAGCCACTCATTCTTCTTCACCATAGTACTCTTAGTATAGTCAGTTTAGAACACCTAATAGGTATATGTGCTAGTCAGCTTTCTGTCACTATAATGAAATACCTGCGATCATTCATTTATAAAGAGAAAAGGTTTACATCAACTCACGGTTTTGGAGTCTCTGGTCCAAGACCTTAGAGACATGTTGTTTTGGCTTCTGTTGGACATGACAGATGGCAATGGCAGTGACAGCATGGTGGTCACAGCATGGCAGAGCACATTAGTCACCTTAAGGCCAAGAAGCAAAAAGCAAAAGAAGGAGGGCAGTGCCTTTTGAGGCAACATCACTGTTTATGGCCTGAGGACTCCTGCTAGACCTCACCACCTGAATGTCCACTGCACTCCCCAAGGGCAAGACACAGAGGACCAAACCTTTAACATGGACACTCAAGAGACATTCAACACCTAAACTACAATAGAATGCAAGAAATATTCACTTAATTGCTGTATGAGCAGAAAACAAAACATGCAGAGAACTTCTTGCTAAGAAGCAAGGAGAAACTTGCTCCAGGTCCAAAATCAGACATCATTCATCTGAGGCTTCCTCCCAGATAGACCCCCAGTTCCTAGGCATGCCTTGTTCCCTGTTCTCACATTTATGCCGCTCTCTTCAGCTGTCCCTTTCTTTTCTAAGGTCACCTGTGTAGTCTCTGCACTTTTTTATTTTATTGCCTTGCAAGAATCCATGCAGTAAGAGCTAAGGAAAAGCTTTGGGGCCTGAAAACCATATCAGATGCTCAAGAAAGGACTGTGCTCTCCAAGAATTAGGCTCCTCTTCTCAACCGTAACACTACGGTGAGAGGAAGCCTTGTTAGAACCAAACTTCACATATCCCAGGAAAAATATTCATTCTTCGTGATAGTGCAGTCTGAATCCTTAAAGTAGTCTGCTTGTCTTCCCTTGAACTTTGAATTATGCAAATCACATCATTAGGCAGAGTGGAGTCTATCCCTCCTAATGACTTCCTGCTTGGTTTTTTTGGGTTTTTTAAAAGATATTTTCTGGTCACAGTTCTAACAGGGACCTTATGAAATTTTTAGCAACCAAGCCCTTGCTCTCAGGAGTGGAGTGGGGAGACTGTCAATCTTATTGAATCCTCACAATAGTGATACAGAGGAAATAAAATCTTACTCTTATCATTCATCTGAGAAAACTGAGGTTTTAGGAAGAAATGCAAATGTCACATGGGCACAGACTCTTTGGGTGTCAGAGCAAAGAATCACGCTCAGAACTCACCTCAACTTCATTTCCTTATCGGGTGACATGTGTGAGATCCCATGACCTAGCTCGCAAGGGCCAACTCTTAAACTTTTGGGGAAATTTTTGATTTTTAAGCATGGCTGTTAGTAAAAGTTTAATGATGTAAACTTACAATGAAATAAATTATGTGAAAAACAGGTAATAAGCATTAAACACATCAGTAAGTATCTAGCTACATTGTCCTATAATGAGTGCTTTTGGAATCTGGATACATCTTATCTCTATGGCAGAAAAACTGTGAGGAGCACATTGTACACTGACTCTCTGTTTGGTGACATCATGTCTGCTTCTGGCAAGTAGCCATGATGAAAGTATTCACACCATGGAAATTAGCAAGGACTCAAATCAGCACCCTGCCACAACCTTCTGGCTAGTTTTTAAACATTTGCCACTTTAAGTCTTCTCTTAACCATTACACTATCCTACCCTTGAACGATTAGCATTTCTCCCCGTGAAAGTGTCACAATGCAAGGCCTGGGTCAGCGACCTCACCACGGTACATCGCATGTAACCCTGTGCAGCTGTCACCTAAAGATTTACATATCCTTAAATATGTCGCACCTGGTGGACTTGGGTAAGTGAATAAACCTAATACTGTTTCCTGGGATAATAGAAAAAGAACACAGTTCATTCTCCTTAGCTTTCTTAATATCTGATACATTAAATATAATACTTTCTTAATAAATGTTAAAGATCTCCTCCCTCTTAGTGTTTGTGAGCAAGGGAGAAATTCAATAACAAAATGGAAAATACCATCAATAGATGTTATTATTTACACCATAGATGGCAGAAGAGACTGCTATGGTTAGGCTGTTTGTCCTCTTCCAAAACTCAGGTGGAGAGTATTTGCCAAAGTACTGGTACTGAATTTAGGGGAGTGGCCCAGGAAGCCCCCTCCTTCATGGGTGGATTCAATGACTTTTGGAAAGGGCTTTGGGGAGCTGGTTCTCTCTTCACTTTTCTGCCATGTGACAAAAACTGTTCCTCCCTCCCACTGACTCGGTACTCCAGGGCCTTCTCCTATGGAGAACAGGCCCTTACCAAGCACCAAATCCATCAACCCAATTATCTTGGGCTTCCCCACCTCCAAAATGGTAAGGAATTAATTTTCATTCTCAAATAATCAGTTACAAGCAGTACAAATGGAAGCATTTTAAATCAAATTTTTGTCCGCACAAAATTCAGACATTAAGTAAGAAATAACTAGCAGAATTTGGGCCAAATAAGTCTCAATTCCCTCTGCCCACTGATCATGAATCTCATTTTGAATTTAGTCACAAAGGTCAGCAGAGCCAAAAGCTGTATCTTCGATTCCCACTTGGACAGAACACATTTATTTTGCATCGAGAAGTCCTCTGCTGACACATGCCCAGTGAAATCAAAATGAATTATCTTTCTCTATTAATGTGACACTACTATTGTTCACAGATATTTATGAAAATATAAATTTTCAGAGCTTGACACATATGAAGCACCACAACAGCCAAGTACTTAGCAATATATTCTAAGTTTTCCTGTAAATCACAAGTTTCCAGCAAGCCACAGGTAAATATGCAAAAGCTAATGGAAAACCTGAAAATCGCTTCATTAACAATAGATATTTGACACAATTCCTTATATAACATATATATAATAGTTACAAAGCACATACTAACAACTCTGAGACTCAAAGTTTAAACCATGGTTTTTAAAAAAATCAGATGACTGGTCCAATTCTGAATATTTCATAGAAGCACAAAATTAGGAATACCATCAAGGAGAATCATTTAGTTTACCTTGTTAGGCAGGAAAATGTGTATACAGCACTTTCCAAAATTATACATGATGCTAATAGGTATGAAACAAAACAAAAGGATTAGTCAAGTCAGTTTGAGAAATGCTAAGGGCTTTTGTTTTTTCTTTGCTTAGCAAAACTGAAAATCAAACCCAAGGGCATCTACACCCCCATCTATCAGTGCTGGGATTAAAAAAAAAAATGTTTGCTGCTGGATTGTCCTGAATTCTTCCTATCCAAGTGCTTACTGTGAGATTTAGGCACATTTCCCAGTGATGTTTGACACTGGAATTCTTTAATCATGGAGTATCTTTATTCTACTCAACACTAGGAAATGCTAACACATAACATCACATCAAGAGTCTGTAATTTCTACATGGGTCGGTAGGGGGATCATAAGTTCAAGATCAGCCCGACCAATTTAAGGAGACTCCATCTCAAAGAAAAAGCACAAAAGTAAGGGACGTGACTTTGTGTTAAAGTGTCCCTAGAGTCAATGCCCAGTATAGCAAAGAGAGACTAGAACAAACAAAAACAATAAAACAAACAAAAGAGCTAAAAGCTATCATTTTTTTGAGTTTTACCAAAAAACATTATTTTTAGTGATGGTGTCCCTCTTTCCACTTTATTTTTGTTTTACTGTGTTTATTATTTTCTGCATACATGCCACAGCCAATACCTTGGGATCTAGATGGCTGCTGCTAAAGGTGTGAGACACAGACCGTGCCAGGCGATGATCAGTTTTTTCCCCAAGCGGAAGGAAATGAGTACGGAAGTTCCACAACCTTCTAACAGAGTAATTCTATCTCTATGAATCTCAAAGTTAAAACTGAAATTAAAAAAAACAGGCATGGTGATGCACACCTGTTATCCCAATATCCTGGGTGGCTGAGGCAGGAAAGATTACAATTAGGAGCCCAAACTGGATAATTTAGCAATTTAGTGACATCTTGTCACAAAATAAAAGTTAAAAATAGGTGGGAAGCTAGAGTGGTCAGTGCAAAGGCCATGAATTCAATACCTATTACCACAAAAATAATAATAATAATAATAGTTGGAGCTTTTTGTTCTCTATCCCTTTATTTTTATTTCTTTTCTAGTTATTAGTTTTTGTTTTCTTTTACAAATATACCATTCCTCGGCAAATTGAAAATTTAACAACAACAGCTGGTCCCTTATCACTGAGAATTCAAAGAGGATAGTTCTAGGTCAAATTTCGTGAGGGACAGTTTCCACTGCAGCTGTGCAGTGTCTCTTTTCTGCAATGGACATGTGACCTAGCCTAAGCTCTTGACTGTAAGCCCGAGGGAGGCAACTTCCAGAAACACAGACAGGGAGGGCAGAGTGAGGTCAAGGTATTGAAGACACAGGTCCTCTCAGCCTGCTCTCTGCATACAGTGCCTCTGGATCCCGGCCTCTCTTCCACTTTGAGCCGTCAGGTTTTAGGGTGGTGAAGCCCTGCAATTGCTCGCCATGCACTACTGTGCTACCCTTTAATGCTTCTCCCAATGTGCCCAAACCTTCATAAGTGTACAAAACTTTAAAAAGTTACCTACCTCACTGTACCAATGATTACCCAGGAGCCCTTGCCTGATACTTATACCTCTACTGTTCCCCCACAGATATACAGAGCCAAATGCTTACTTTCAAGGCTTTGAAATATATTAGACCCTGACAACAAGGTCAGGCACACTGGCTGAGTCTGGAAGAGCTAAACGAAATCCCAAAACTTCAACCTTCCTGGAAGCTGCTCAGGCGCCTTCTTGACTGCTGTCAAGGGATGATCCTCAGGACGGGGACAAAAAGGACTCAGAACAGCCACGGAGTCCAAGCAATGCACACCACTCATTTGACTGCAGCCTGGACCATGTCTGATTACAGCTCAGGTGCTCAGGGCCCTGCCTCTCCCAGGAAACAGTCACAGAGAATTCTGACTTGGACAGAACCTAGTGATCTCGTGACACTGAGAGGCTCCTAGCTTTATCGTGCCTTTTGCTCTCTTTTCTCACTGCGTGGAATCCTATCTGTTCTTAGGACAGGAAAACAATACATCTATCCAAATGCTTTCGGCTTTACACATGGACTAATATTACTGACTCATTCTCTCTCTCTCTCTCTCTCTCTCTCTCTCTCCCCTCTCCCCCAGTCTCTTGTCAATCACACCTAGGGTTTCAGGTATGCCATGCAAGCACACTATCTTTGACTTACACCTCCAGACCTGGATTCTGTTATTTTCATCATTACAGACCTGATGGAAAATCTCCCAAAATAAATGAAATAAAGCATGATCTATTAGGAAACCCATCAGTATATCTACAAATACATTTTCTTGCCACATAAATTTTGATAGATGCTACTTCAGAATGGTGGAGCAAGTACATATGTTTATCTCTCCTCTCTTTGCAAAATGTTCTTGAAATAACACTATAAAACTTTAGTGAAGGTAAATCTATAAAAGCATTGAGAGTACAATGAGAAACTAAAGATTTTCACAAGTAGCTGCCACACCAAAGGTGAGGTAAAAAAATCAAATTAAGAAGGAAATTATAACAGAGGCATCTAAAACTCAGGATGTAGGCAGGAGAAAATTGCAACCAAGCTGGGAACTCTTCTCCGGACAAACCTAGACTTTTTCCTGATCATGAAAGGTACAGAGATGAGAAGAAAAGCAGCCAGGAACCATGACAAACTGGCTCTTCCAGGAGCATGCTTTCAGCCCTCCTGAGCTTTAACCTGCCAATAAGCTGACCAGCCCAGAATTTATAAGATTCTCCAGTCCTGTAACAGCCCTGAGGAATGTTTGGGAGTGTTTTTGTTATAAAAATTCCAAATATTAGGCAGACAGGTACTGAGTCTCAGAGCGAGGAATCATAAGAGACCAGCAAGGTCCTGTATGAAATCACTTGGAGAGTATCAAGGGTAGGGACTCTACCAGCTGAGTCAGCCCACTGCAAAGAGACCGGAGAGAAAGAGAGCCTTAGGCACCCAGGTTTTAATGTTTGCAGCACTGTAGCCAAACCAGGCATAGCAGGATCTTTTTCATACTTAAAGCAATCTAGGTACTTAACCTTGTATGTGAGCACTATTTCCCCCATCACATCGTGATTCCAATTTGACTGCTTGAAGATTGGTACCAGGAGTGGGACTGATCCCAAACAAATAAACAAATAAGCTTCAGATCACCTTCAGAGGCAGTGTAACACAGTGGTTACTTGTGCAAGCTCTAATTCCAACTTTGTTAGTGTAAATCTTAGTTCTAATATTTAGATGTTATATGGTATAGTAGGCTTTCATATCCCAGGTTTCTTGTCTGCAAAATGGGGACAATCCTTCCATTCTTGGTGCACCTAATGTTTTACAAGATTTCAGTGAATTAACTCCCATGTAAATTCCCATGTACCTGCAAAATAGAAAGTTTTAAGCTGCCATTTGATTCTGCCCATTTCAAGACAGGAGTCTGTAAATTTTTTTCTTTCAAAAGCTGGAAAGAGTAAAGATTTTAAATTTTGAAGACCAAATATGATCTCTGCTGTACATTTGTGTGTGTGTGCTTAAAATTCTTTAAAAGTGTAAAAGAAATAGCTCAGGGGCCGTACAAATACTGGCCGCAGGTCAGAGCTGACCCAATGGTTGTATTTTGCCATGCTCTGTCTATTCGTTCACATTCTGTTAGAGGGATAAACATCCACTTGTTTTTTATTAAGAAATGGTAGCCTTATACTGAAATCTAAATCATCCATAGAAATGAAGAAAAACAAAATATAAAATTATTCTTTCCAGATTGGTAGACTTGGAGAAAACAAGCATATTACCAGCTTTCTCCTTGTCTTATCTGGGCCCTGTCCAAAGATTCACCTCAGCTGAATAAAATTACACTTGTGAAAATAAGTTATTTATCCCTGTTAGATGAATTATGTTGACAACATTACAATTTAATATCGTTCGAAACCATGAATCACCCTGGAAATAAACTTATAGATATCAATTTCTCAGACACTTTCTGTCCAAACATCTTTCTACTTATGACTGAATAGGAGAGGTTGTTAAACGGGTAATATTGAGCAGAAGGAAAATATATAAAGGAGTTAACCAAAAAACTGGATTAAGCTTTGTTAAGCATTAGAAACTCTAGCATCAGAAATATGCAAAAGAAATAAGCAAACACAGTAAGCTGCCCAAGCCTATAGCTAGGGCATGTCTCCAAGCCTAAAGCCTTTTGAAGAAAAAGCCTTAGAGCGATCTTGGTGCAGGACCTCCCCAGCCCTTTGAAGGGCACCCTCTCCCCTAAGTGGGTCCTGATGCGAATTGAACTTGTAAATTGAGAGATTATGTTTTTACAGAGTCTCTACCAGACCCTTGTTCTGAACCATTAAAATTCCTGGGGAGGGCTGGGGATTTAGCTCAGCCTGCTTGGCATTGTGTGAGGTCATAAATTCAATCCCAGGTACCCCCCCAAAAAAAAAATCCCTGGAGGGGAAAAAATAAATAAAATTCCTGTGAATCCCTTTAGTGAGGAGGCACTTAAAACAAAGAACCTTAAGAACAAATTTCTTATCATAGTTGAAATCTGCCAGCCAAGATTTGGAACAAATTATATTCTAAATGGATGAATGGGGAGACACAATTTTTCAAATTGGTAGATAAAGTAATTGAGGTTTTATCTTGATGAGATTAAGCAGTTAACACATTAATTCTGGTAGTATAAGCATACTATGTTTTGATCTACACAAATTCTATACATTTATTATGTTCATAACATACTTTATAAGTTTCTTAACAGGGTTGTGAAAAGGTATGGTACAAAAAACATGACAGTGCTTTAACCCTGAGAAATATTATCCAATGTAGAATAAAATTATATAATAATTAGCTTGTTTTATTTACTTATTTATTAGTATATATTTATACATATGCATACCCAATAATAAAAGCCTAACTAACACAAGAAGATACCAAAAAAAAACAGAAGTCTATTGCCAGGGATTTAACTCAGCAATACAAGTGCTTCCCTGGCAAGCCCACAAGGTCATGAGTTCGATCCCTAGTTTGAGGGGAGTATAATTTAACAACAACAACAACAAAAAGATTAAAAACTAAAGGTCTTTGCTTTGTAATTTCAATAAGATGCTTCAGTCTCATGATAGGGTCTTCTGCTCTAATACACAACCAGTCAAATTTCCTGGGGGCTCTAGCTCCTTTTGTTAAAATAATAATAATAATAATAATAATAATAAAGTGCAAATGGAGAAGTGAAAAGAACTAGAAATCGAGGTTTCAGTATTTTATGTGAGAACTGGGGACATAGCATGATAATGAAGTCCCTGGATATGCCAAGCAGAAAGTAGCTTTTCTTTGCAAATAGCAGGTAAAAATTTTATGTTGATATTTTTTGATTTAGTCGTTTACATTTTAGCTTCAATATGAGAGTTTTAATAAAATTCTCCTTTCTCCAGTAGTTTTGATGTTATTTACTGTCACACAAAACAGCACTTTTTCTCCTGTACTTTGAAGTATTTCCTTATTTTTGTTCCTTGCCTCAAGTACTCTAGAGTTGGTGACACAAATAACTTAACCTTGTCAACATTTTAGAGGATGACTTGTCTGAAAAGTAAAAGGAATTCTACCTTTCCTAAAACATTATCAAGAAAATATAGGGTCCTGGTATTGTAGGTAATTCTACGCATTTGGAAGACACTAGGAATAACTTCATTTCCATGGACATTCATCAATATTTACCTTTCATCTCTGCATTACTGAATAATAATGGATATGCACAAATATTTATTAGCTAAATTTTATTGGATTAGTCCAAGATTTCAATTAGAGAGTCAGATAATACATTTAAATGAATGCCAAACCCTATCAGAGTGTTCTACAATCAAAAGTTCTGGTGGAACGATTTCTGTGGGTTACAGTGCTTTGTTCAGTCTAAAATACATAATAGCATATTAGGTGATAACATGTTTCATATTCAATATTATTTTAAATTATACTTCATTACTCAAGAATATCTTTACTAATAAACTTTTGCCCATTTCTAATGCTTTTCATTTTCATACAAGACTTGGAAACAGAAAATACATGAAGTATAGCAAAATAAAGTCTCATTAGCGGTTAACCTGTGGAATAGAAATTCTCATTCTTCAAAGCACCATTATCCACTCACTTAACTGTCCTTTGTTTTATTCTTGATGATCAAAGGCAGGGAGGAAGGTCTTCTGGAGTGTCAGCTCTTCTTCTTACAGCACCCTTCTCTCCTGGGACTCACAGACTGCCTGGCAGTCTTCGGTGCAGCCTCCCTTGTATGACAATCTGCCTCCTGTCACTGCCTCCCTTAGATGCCCCCTTCCACGTGCTCCCTCAGAAAAGATACAACTTTGAGGGAAGGGAAAAAACATTGGAAGTGTCATTTTCACTGGTAAGGCAGTTTTCTGGCCATGTGTGCATGTGTGTGTGTGTGCGCTCTGTGACTTCATGATTTACACACTTTTGTAAACATTCACCTCATGGCTGACTGTAAGCTAGTCACAATTCAAAACCCAGCTCACAGAATTCCTAAACAATTGGTAACTGACTCTTCTGAGTATGAACTGGCTCCAACATACCACTGATCCTGCTTTATTCGCCTTATCTTAGGTGCTTTTCTCTGTGGTTTTTTTTCACCTAAAATTGAAAGGAGAAAGGCAAAAAGGAAGTAAGGAAAGAAGGAAGGAAGGAGAAAGGAAGAAGGGAGGAAAAATAGGAGGAAAGCAGGAAGAGACGAAAGGAGCGAGCGTGTCTGACTGCCTTGTAAAACGTTCCTTATAAAGTCAAGTGTCCCACCTCTGTCATTGTCTACATTCTAATGCCAGTGTCCACACCTGGTGACTGAGGCTGAAACTCCATCTGGTATTTCCTACTTGTTCACAAAAATTTTGTCCATTTTATATGCAAATGCTGATGAAAAACAAATAAAAAGGACGAGAAAAGGTAAAATGAGACATTAAAGGAGTAAAATCATATAGAAGTATCTTTTCCTCATCTTTTACAAAGCTAATACTTCCTTGGCGTGACGGTCATTCCTGTACACGCATTATCACCCTAAGTTACAAATGTCCAGAACCCGAACCTGCTATTCACTGCCATCTCCTCCCCACACTCAACTCCATGTCTCGTCCATAATGAAACCTCAGTAAATCTATATTTAAAACTGCCATGAGTGAGTAAAAAGATTCAACAGTTGAAATTATTAGATAGAAAAAAAAATCACCTCACTGTCAAACCACATAAAGCAGTCAGCAAACGGACTTCCCTGTTTCCCTGTGCATTGCCAATGCCACCCATGTGGAGTCGGCACCGCCAGCCTGTCACACAGTGACAGGTGACAAACAGGCCTCTGACTGCCTTACTCTATGTAAGGTCATACCTGAGTGCAGCACTGCGACACTCCCTCTTTGCTGGTAATAGTTCGGCTCTTTATTAAAAGACTGACCTTCAGGTTATTCTCTTCTTCCAGATAACAGGGGCAGCCCCACAGACCTGTTGGGCATGACATGACCACAGGAATGGATAAGAATTGAATGTTACTTTTTGCTCTTCTTGGTAAGTTTCCATCAAGCGCTCTCTGCAGATAGTGAGATCAGTTAGCTCACTGCTAAACTAGCAGATAGTTTAGAGCCAAGCCCTGAAATGTTTTTCAAATTTGACTCAAACTTCACATTTTTAAAGCTGAAAATACTCTTAAAATAGGAAAGAAAGACTAATACAACTTGTACCATTATTGTGCACTTGCTTAAATGTAGCAGGTAGGAACTGAAGCAAAATCACATTTCGTTATTGGCTATAAATGATCTAATTTCTATTCCCATGGAGCTGGTGAGAGGTTTAACCTCAGTTATTACCAGGCTTTCTCTCCCTCCCAGGTTTGTGCTGAGTTTTGGGGATCTCACTTCACATCCAAGCATTCAAACACTCATCACTGGAGTGTCTGTCTACTTCGGTAAGATCCGGATTTTACTGCAGCCCGCATGACACCATCAAATCACCCAGTGTGGCACTGCCATGTCATGCTTTGGCTTTAAAGAGGGGCCAGCTAAAAGGCTGGCACTCAAGCTTGGCATCTAACCTAAAAGTTTCCTCAAGGGGACTTGAAGTGCTGCCACCCTCTTGAGGCCATCCAGGAAGGAAATGAACCTCTCCTTTAGGGACCTGTCTTCCTTCCTTCCCCTTGGACCTGGACAAACACTATCACCACCCATGTGCCCCACTGCTTTCTGTCTCTCTTGACTTCACACAGAGCTACCAATTGCCTCTCTGTTATCCTCAGTGTGCAAACAGAAGCCAGAGAATCCTGCCCAGAACCCTTCACGTGACAAGGAAATAGGACATCTGTTATCGCATGAATGGAAGGCAGAAAAGGTGTGGGGGGGGGCTCAAGGACAAAGGGTGACATCTCAAAATTTCGATTAATATTTGTAAAAGTTCACGTTGCCAAACATTATCCTACTCAGGAGTAGCTGTGTTCGGTGATTTCATTCCTCAAAACCAGGAGGTCTTGCTTTCCTTCTGGCTCCCCTTCCTGCCTCAGATTCTAGCTTAGGTTCATCTCCGCCCAAAAAATGCTCAATTCTCTCTACTGATGCACTTCCGCTGGTGGATGGTACTAACTGAAACCCAGTGCTTTGGATTAGACATTGCTAGAGGCTACACAAAAGTAGTTCCTGGGTTCCACTATTTATTCAACAAATATATGCTAGAAACTTCCAGTTCCAAGATACAACATAATCAACCAACGAACATGGTTCCTCTTATCCTGGAGTTTGCCATCAGTTTGTGAAAAGATAAAGGAGATGGTTTATTTCTAAAATGATTACATAATTACAACTGCAAGGGTTCTGAGTGGGAAACGGTTGTAGCTGAGAAAGCAGATAGCAAGGAAAAGGTCCTGAGGTGAGCAGGACTAGTGTAAAGTCTGAAAAGAGCTGAAGAGAAAAGAGGGCTAGCATAGAGAAAATAGTGCTTTTTCAAATCAATCCAGAACAGAATGCAGGCTCAGGTGGTTAAACCCTAAAGGTGAGATCAAAAGGTAACCGTCTGCCAGAAGATTCAGGGCTGCTTAAATCATAACACAGATTTTGATATTTTACTCCCATTAGCTTCAGCATTTAAAGCAAGAGAATTCAAGATTGAGTTTCCAGGTTAGGATTTGGGCTTCTCTGCAGAGAAAGGCAAAGGCTGAATATGTGAAACATTATGTCATTACCAGCTATTAGCATCCTAACCTCTCAAATTCTTTCCAACTAACTGTTGACACAAGAGTGTGACAGTTAAAGCCCTGAGACCAGGTCCCTGGAGTCCCCTGTACCCACTGCACTGCAGCTTTTACTCTGACATCTCCTTTCCTTCTACTGTTATAGGCAACTGAGTTAGATAAAAATATTACAGGCCATCAGACAGAAGGCCAGATGCCCTGCAACTGTGGGGGAGACAGACACCTCCCACTGCGAGCCAGATCTCAAGACAAAAGATAAATCAGATGCACCCACATACTTCCTAAGGATAAGCATTAGGAATTGATATTTTAAATAGCACTCTGCATCACTCTGAGAAAGCCAGGAGTCACCATCCCAACCCCCTACAGGAAGAGGAAGAGTCGCTGTTCTGTATTCATGCCCGCTTGCTCTATGACTCCTTCCCCTTTTGCTCCTGATTTAATCATTTTTACCTGAGCAATTAACCTTATGGATTGACCACAGTTCTGCCCCACCTTTGCCCATCTTGGGAGTTCCTGTTTTCCCCACCACTCTATAAAATCCCTAAAGACAGAGTCCCTGGCAACCTGCTCTGGACCCCTTCAGTCTCTCTTTCAAACAAAAGCTTTCTTTCCCTCATTATACATATTCTGCTCTTAACCTCCATTGTTCCTAAAATTCATTCTTCGATTTTAGAGAACACGGACTTGTACCAGCCATCTAGTAGGTTGGGAGTTTCACTCCCCTACATCACCACCGCCTTCCTTTAGGTCTCTACGTGCATTTCTGTTCCTTCTGCATCGTTCTGGTTATAATTATTGGATGCTTCACTATCCACAGTGATTTATATATTAAGGCCTCATCTTGCTTTTACTGTTTGTTCCTCATGGACGGGGAGCCTTGTCCTGGAATGCCAGTGGATGGGGCTTTGTTTCCAGTCAGCTGTCCACCTGGTCAACCTTTCCTCAGACTTCTGGCTACCATGCCTTCTGCAACAAGACATTTCCTCC
Source organism: Hydrochoerus hydrochaeris (assembly GCA_004027455.1). Classification (NCBI taxonomy): domain Eukaryota; kingdom Metazoa; phylum Chordata; class Mammalia; order Rodentia; family Hydrochaeridae; genus Hydrochoerus; species Hydrochoerus hydrochaeris. Next base: position 82,930 of record PVLA01000480.1, read on the forward strand.
CCTCTCCTTCTCACCGTTCTGACATCCTCCCTGGTCAACCACTGTCATTGATTTCCTCAACTCTTCCAACATTCTACTAGAGAATTCTCCTTTTCTGAAGTCGTATTTTCCTTCCATGCTTTGGCCTGAAATACAACAAGCAGCATCTTTCTAAACCAAGGCATTTGTGGACTCATTTCCTCCTTCATGCTCTCCAGAGGCCTCATGTTTCTCACAAATTCCATGTATGTCCTACCGGGTACTTCTTCACTAGTCCCCATTTACCTTTGCAGTCTCCTCTCATGTACTTTCTCCCTTGCACTTGATGCTCCTGTGACTTGTGAACTGGATTAGTTTGCACTGTGGGGTGTCCTCACCTCAATGGTGCACATTATTAATACCAAGCATGCTAACTTTAGCCTTCGACTCCTCTTTCAGCTGCAACATTTACTCTGGTGTTTCAGAAAAGCAATCGGTGCCCACCAAGGTAACTGAAAGATATTCTCCTCATCCCCCAAATGTACTGACTTATCATGTATTTCTGCAAAACAAACTTAAAGGAACCGCTGGAAATATGGCAGTGTGCTGAACTTCTAAACCCAAGTAATATGTGACAGGAGGCTGTTCACCAGGCATGAGTCATTTATTGCATTATCTAAACTTGGCACTTTTGATACACCTGCGAAGAAGTTCTCTGGCTCAAAACTCACGCACACTGAAGAAAGAGAAGCAAACGGAAAACGTTTTGCCAAGCAACTCCACAGTATGGACTCTGTTTGTACCCAGCTGAAGTGAATTACTAACTGAATGTGTTTTGCATATAATTTATTTTAATAGAAAAATCAATTTCTTTCTGGCCCCCAGAAATACATATTGAACAAATGGTTTTAAAAATATCCATTTTAAGGGTGACAAAGTGTTAGCTTGCCTTGAGGGCCCTCATTTCCAGCATGCTAATGCAAGCCCTGCTTTCTCACCCTCTCTCCTCTCTTTGATTCAGGCTTTACTTCTTTCTCACTATTATTTCCTTTATCCTACTTACCTTAAATAACATTTCCTTAAGAGCTCTCCCATGACCCATAGCTAAGGTAGAATGTTCTTTTTATTCTTCTGACTTCCTATACTTCACTTATGATTTTATTGTGTATGTATTCTATTTTATTATATGTATGCTCTATTTTGTTATATATTTGCTCAACCTTTGGAGACAGAAAATGCTGCCTTTGTTTATTAACTGATATATCCCAAGCACTTACATCAGTGCCTAGAACATATAAGGTACTCAGTAATCATCAGATACATAGATGAATAGATGTATAAATATACAAGGACATGAATATTCCATTGTGGAGATTTGTCTCCTTGCTGGAACTGTCCCCTGTCATTTACCAGCATGGCTTACCATTGCCATGTTGTGTTTAAATTCGTATCTATGAGCTGAACTAATGCCAGATCCATCCCTGGTCCCACACTCAGGCATATGACAGCCCTCAACACTAGGTAGAGAAACAGTGCTAAGACAATAAGCCTCATGAATTGGCTTCTTCATAATCTTGTTTAAGACTAAACCTCCCCATTTCTCCCCAGTTTCAAAGAGAATCTTCCAGGTACTGGAAAAATAGTTCAATGAATAAAGTTCCAATTCTGCAGTTGGACAGAACCAAAGATGACATAGCTCCAGAGAATTCAAAGCTTCAAAGAATGTCAAGCCAAGGTAGAGGGCTGGAAAATTATGGGTATACTGTGAAATAAGTAGTTTTCTTCTGATAGACACAATCACTCCACACAGTGACAAGTGCTAAATTTATACCAGACATTATGCTGTCATCTGCAAATACTATTTGATTTAATGGACACAACAGTCTTACCAGGTAGATGCAACTATATTAATCCATCCTATACAAGAGAAAACTAAAAGCCAGAAAAGGTTAAATTGTATAAGCTCATCTGATTACAGACTGAGAGGGTCAGGATCCCAAATAGATCTGTTTCCAGGATAGATACTCAAATATAGCCTGTGTTCTTTTTCACAAAAATCAACTTTTAGAAGAAATGCAAGCAAGCTTCAAAAACCAAAACAAGTTAATAAAAAAAATTAATCCTTCTGTTCAAAATGCTATAATTCTTCATTTTGGGTTCTTTTCAACCAGCTGTTGCATGCTCCACTTTTGTGATAATTAACATTTCTTTAAACAGAAAAGATGTCACATTCTATTTACATCTAAAATTAATTAAAAATGATTAGGAAGCATTTAGAAAGAAGATCTAAGCAAATGACTTCAAAGGCATTCTATAAAATATGTAAAATACAATCACTGAAAAATGTCCTCCATTTCAGAAAGAAATACACCAAAATGCCCAAATTATTGCCATTCATAATAGTTTTATTTAAAAATTTGTATTTCTATGGTTATGTATAAACAGCTCTGCATTATGGATGATTTCCTGGGAAAAAGAGGTCAGCAAGTTGGCTAAAATGACTGAATGAATTAATTAATTAATTTAGAAGATTCTAGAAAAATGCTGAGCAGCAGAATGAGGTTGGATGGTTGTAGAAGAAGAGAAAGAAGACATCTGTGTTTCCCAGTCTGTGTTAGGCTCTTTACAGGTGTAAAAAGAAGAGAATTCAGAATAAATAAAAGGCAGCTTTGGAGGGTAGAGCATACCATTATATTCACCAGGGAGGTAAACAAGAACAACTGTTAAATATCAAGAACTTTACAGCAAAAAAATAAGAATCCCTGAGAGCCTATGTGGATTTAAAAAAAAAAATTTACACACCTTTGCTCTCTGACATGAAGAGATACGCATAACCTATAGAGTTAAATCTAAAAAGTGACTGTAAAATACAGTTGTAGCTCGGGGGAAGGATAGATTTATATGGCTTGCAGAGTCAAATGAGATAGGTAGAAATTGTTCTACACCTTTAAAGAAATACTAGAATTAAATAAATTTCTCTAGCCCAAAGTCCAAACAGGAATAAAGCCACACAAATAAAAGTGAATGTGACTTATTAGAAGTTGTAATTTTGCCTGATTGGAATGAAGAACATTTTCTAGAGAGAAGTGGCAAAGATTTAGTCCTACGAACTGGCATGAGGTTATAGAAAAGCCTTCACACCGTCTGTGGACCATCCGTAGTTTCTCTGTGATTCCACTGATCTCATGCTAATGCAAGTGTATCACTGCCTACCAGACACTAACTTAGTAGCATTCGCCCTACATTTACTTCTACTTCTCAACAGCTTCAGTTCAACCTCTGTTACAACCCCATTCAGGGTTTGAGGCAGGTACAAGGTAGTCCATGTTCTTACAAAGGAAATTTTCTTTCCTAATAATAGCATCCCTTGTATACCATCACCAAGCACCTGGGTACAGAACTACAGTTTCCCTGGTCCTCAAGTCCTGCTTCCCAGGGGTCGGTGTGAACTCTCTGTGTACAGAGTCCAGAAAATTAACACAAACACTGGGTTTTAACAGCCTAAGACCTGAGACGTAATCTAGTAAGCCCACCTCACTCCCATGCCCAGCTCACGATTGCCGGACCCCGCTCAGAGAATCTCTGGAAATGGAGTGTTCTGAGCAGGAGGGGTAGTTTTCTTTCTCGCACTGGGGATGAAGGGATGTGTTCGGTCAAAGGCAGAATAACGTGGAAGAGAAAGATGGGTCACCAGGGCAACTGGGCACCCTTCCTGCCAACACAGCAAGCTGCCTCTGTCAAACGTGCTGCACCTCACACCAACAGTGGTAATTACTGGGGGGAAGCTGCTCCTAGTAGCTGCTCTGCATTGTCATATTAAAGGGTACCGCAAATTTGAGCAGTAGTAGAGGGCAAATTGGCCACTCTAAATAGGACAGCAGCTAAGGATGATTAAAAAAAAATGAAGCAAACATCTGACATTAAATTTCCTTTTATGGTTTTTTTTATAGAAATAAGAAGAATACCTAAGTAATTCTTAATGCTAAGAAGGAAAATGAAAAGAAAAATATAGCATTCAGAGACATGGACATTCATAGCTGTAGTGAACATTCAGGATCATTAAAAACAACTCATTCTCAGTAAAGAACTTGAGACCTAGAACAGAGATTTTTCCCCCAACTCAGAGCTTTTGAAGGCAGCATGTGTTATTTGGATAATGTCACAAATATCTTGCTTTCCAATGACACTATGTGCTAATAACACCCCAGATTTATAATCCACAAAATAGAGCACATATAATTATGTTTCTGAAAGTAGTAGTATTATTAACTTTTATACAGATCCAAAAAGATGCCAACTGGCATGTCCACACAGCTACTGGAAAACCTGGGCTCCTACCTCTATCTTCTGCCCAAAAGACTGGGTTGGTTCCTGATACCATGCTCTCAGTCTTGCAGGTAGAAGCTCCTAGAAACCCCTGCTCCATTTCCCTCACTGCACCTAAGCAGCAGAATGCAGCTACTGCCGAGAGGCGATTGCTCCTCAGACACTTCATCTGATAGGCAGATACTGTGTGCCTAGTATATACCACGGTCTAGGTCACAGACAGAGCAGTAAGGACAATATACACAAAATCACTGTCCTTAGGGAGACAGATAACAAACAAAAACATAGATGGCTGCAAGTGATACTAAGGGTTATAGGAGGAGACTGAAGTGAAGTAAGGGCATGGAGGGTACTTGAGGCAGCAGTTACAGTTGCCTGGTATTTCTTTCCCCACCTGAGCAAATCAGCATGCACGGATTTTTATTTGCAAAGGTCTGCAAGCAACAGCAACCAAACAACTTCACAGACCCTGAGGAGCTTACCAAATATACTCAGAATTTCCAAACAAATAAGTAAGCAATAAAAATATAAACTGAATATTTACTAAAAGAAAACTCTATGGATTCTTAAAAAAAAACACTCTGCAAACAGATCATGTCAATTGTGTGGACGCCGTATCTTCACCTAGCCACAAAGCCTAACTGTCAAATGCATACAGCAAAATGGAGACCAAATCATTCCTTGGGACATGTAATTTTCTTGGTAGGAAAAAAAAATCAATCTTTTTCAAAATCACAGATTGAAGTGGGCATGGTATCAGTGGGCAAAGGGATTCACCAAGCTTCCTACTATAAAGCAAGATGTCCTGGAGATAAGCTCCACCCTCCCAGCAGCAGAGCAGTCTACACTGAGAGACGCTACAGTGTCTTAATTGTAGCTGGTGATGCCAACCCTATAAAACCTAAGTAATCATGAGAACGTGTACCCTTTATCACTTTCTAGAGTTTTATTCATTCACAGAACCACTCCATTCACACCCCAATGTTTCCTTGGGAGCCAAAGTCTTACTGGTTACTCACAACCTACGACTGGGTAACTTCCTGAGACTATATTCTCCATTTTTCAAGAACTTTCTCAGACAAACAAAGCTGGTTAAGTAACATTTGGTTTATGTGTGGCATTATTTACTCCTAAAACTAACTCAATAAAGCAAACACTTATAGTTTCCTCTTGCCAATAAAGAAATTAAGGCTTACAGAGATCTCCTTCCACTGTAACATGCAAAGTAAATATCTGTTAATCAAATAAATAAATGGGTAGCATGTATACTTTACACATTTCAATATCCTTCAGACAGAAATGGTGAGAAAGTATGTACAGTTGGTGTCCTTTGTATCCAAGGGTTCCACTTCCATGAATTCAACCAAAGATAGAAATTATTTTTTACAAATTGTTACTGTATTAACAGGAAAAGGCATTTTGCTTGCTCTTTTCTGAAGAGTAGAAAAACTTTTAAAAGAGCATTTAGCTTATGCTAGGTATTGTAAGTGCCCCAAAGATAATTAATTTCAAGAGGACATGAGCTATCCACAAATACTACATTATTTCACAGCTAAGATATGAACATCACAGAGTTTAGTGCCCTGAGGGAGATACGTGTGGGGACCCATCCGTTACTGTGTGAGGGATTCAAAGAACTTCACTGTTTACAAATTTTTTGCACACTCAGTATCATAGTGATAAAGGAGACAAGGGAAAGACAGCAGGAATTCTTACTCTCTTCAAACAATTCATGCTTTGCTCATAGCTGAATATATTATTAAAATTTAGAGTTCATAATTGTTTAGCTTTGCTTAAGTGTGAACACTAAAGTTGTAGCAAAGTAAAGCAGGCATCAACTTACATATTTGAGATTCTTTTCCTAAGAATATTATGTTTATCCTGCCCCAAATGTAGACAGACAGACTATCACAGACAGGTTTATGGTTAAATAATAAACAGAGTTTAAAATATATAAAAATTTAGAACTAATGAGGTGCTGATCAACATGATGTGGTAGGTAAACATCTTGACTTCTAGCACTGGCCGATTTTCCTGAATAATAATTGTTCATAATAGTCCCACTAATGCCATTTTAGACTTTCTGAATCCTCCCAGCAACTATAAGACAGAAATTATGATCCTCACTTTATGTGTGAGATAACTGGGTTCAGAGAAGTCAAATAAATTCCCAACTGACAGGGTCAGCGTTTAGAGGCAGGTAGCTCTCCCCCCGAGTATTTGGCTCTTAAATAATCCCGAGCTTTTTATGTCATTCACACTCATGGCCAAAACCCAAGCCCTGCTTGGGTCGCAAGTTTATCTGTCTCCAAACAGGGTAAGAAGTATCCCACACAACCAGTTTATTTCACAGTCAACATCGACATGGGATATTCAAGCAAAAGGCACTCTCTGAAGAGATAAACACTTAGATCATCACTTTGACAATCCAAAAACATCTTTAGTGTTCACTGCACTCTGCCACTCATAAAAATGAGGATGAATCATATTCTTGACTCCATATTAAAGTTAAAGATTGTTTTCTGCATGACTTGTTCTAAAATGAATGTGCTGGTGATTCACAATCCCTCTTACTATCACCTTTGGCCTATCATATTTTTACCAATGTATCATGATAGAAATTGTCTCTTCCAGTTAAAACACATTCATCTGGAGAAATGTTATTATGGCCTGCATAAATAGACTCAGTTGTTTATGAAAAATCATCTTTTCCATCTGTTAAATCTACACTATGTCTATTACCCTGAAACAGGTGATATTATCTACCATGATCCCTACCCGTAAGAAATTGACTTAGCACCTCCGCCCTCTTGATCCTTTATTAAATGATCTGAATCTGTTTTACTTTTTGTTTTTTTCAAAAACAGAGTCTCAAGCTGTGTGGTTCAGGTTGACCTTGAACTCACTATGGAGCCGAGGCTGGTCTTGAACTCACAGTGATCCCCCTGCCTCAGCCTCCGGTAGGCTGGGATTACAGGCCTTCACCACCCCGCCTGGCCTGTTTTACTTCTGGAACAAGTTTTGCCTGACTGTTGTTTCAATCACGCAAAAAATTATCAGCCAAGATTTTTTAAAACACTGTACGGATTGCGCATAGGGAGCTGGCAGTCTTTCACACCCTGCTCATTCTCTGCAGCACAAATCGTCACCACAATAAAATGCCTAAAACAAAAGCCAAATGCTGCATGCGGAGTACTTTCCTCCTGAAAAGATTCCAGCATTGGTGAGCATACTTTCCTCTGGATGCACCTGCATAATTTCCATTATTGTTAATGGGAGCTAGACATGCATAACACCCATTACTGCTAATGGGAACTAAGTGCACACACAAGGGTGGAATACAGTGAAATCTGTCTTAGAAAATCACCCAAGAGACTAGCAAAAATCAGTTGCTGGGTAGAGAACGGTTTTAAATTAAAAGCAGAACAGAAATGAACTGGAAACCACAGGGGAACTATTTAAACTTCAGGGAGCAGTGGGAATTAGCTTCTCTCTTTCTCACTCCATTCCAGTATCTTGTTTTCCTCATCCATGTCCTTTTGAAAACCAGTGACCTTGTGATTTCCTAAAGAGATGATCTGGAAGTGAATTTTACACTTCCATTGATTCAAATGGAGGCTTGGGGATGCTTCCGTGGGGGAAGGTACACAGCTCCTGGATGCTTACATCACGGCACATGCAAACTAGAAGCCACAGTGTATCTTTAATGACAGTTAATGAACCAGGATGGAAACAGTACAGCAACATTATTATGTCAATTTATATTTATCATTCATTAATCCTTAAACACATCTGTTCTATTATAATGTTATTGTAAAAGTCAATGAAAGGTAAACCAAAAAATGGTTTCTATCTACCCAAGTGGCCTATCACATTTCCTTTGGCATTTCACAATTTGGAAAACACAGGCTATCCCTGATATGCCACAGGATTTTTTTTTTTCCTAGTGCAGCCTTTTTATTTTGCAAGTAAGTATGCAGCAGAGAAATCAAGCATTTATCTCAAGGTCACACAGTACTAACGGTAGATCTCAGAACCGGAACCAAGAGTATTCCTGAATATAGATGCAGTGGTTTACTGTTGAAAAGCACAAAGGCTCCCAAAGACTTTTATCTCTTTGGCTTTGCATTGATCTCTGGAGACTGAATGCACAGATGGGTAGATGAGTTGCAAATTCCAGTGGGGATGATTCTGGAACTCTGGAGATATGGAGACTAAATGTTCTCCATGATACTCAAGTAGTTGCATGCTCCAGTTGTCTCCAAAAATAGTTTTGAATACGAATCTCAACAAATGCTTTATCTTAAAGAGGTAGAAACAAATCAGGCAATGGAAATTGCAGGTGCACTGCCTATGTTTAGAAGGGACATACTATATTGTGGTTAAGATCACTTTTCTCTTCTGTTCCCAAATGTCATTTTTATACCATCTCAGTCACATGTAAGACATGTTTTTATCAGGTTTCATGCACAGATGCTCCTAGTTTTTATCTGATTCATTCAGAAATGGGCACAAGTATAAAAGAATATTAGAAACAGGGATTGTTTGAAAGGCTGCCAATAAATTAAAAACTCATATACCTTCTTTCTTACTCTTTGCAGAAAAGGGTTCCCAAATGTCTTGACTGTCAGGGCCTTCCCTTACAGGCTTGAATGCCAGGCCTCATGGAGACAAAAAATGCTCAGAGGGAGAGCCAGAAGTGACTGAAGTTCTATCCTAACCCAGATAGGTCACATATCCTGGTGTGTGAGTTTTTAATAAATACAACCCCTCCAATACACAAAGCATGATTGCAAAACGCAATGGAAGTTTAAGGTTTTTTTAAAAAAATTATTACATTAAATGACCACTTTCCCAGCAATTCCCCCCAAAATACACCCCCCCCCCATTTGAACACACATATCTCACCATTCTTGCCACTTTCTGAAGCCATTCTGGAAGTCCTCTTTCATGAGTGTTTTTAGTTGTGCCAGCAGCTGCCTTGGTGTCTTGAATCATTTCATAATGTTTACCTTTGCTGATCATTTTTGACTTTGGGGAAAAGCTAACAGTCGCAGTGCCATATCTGGTGACCAATAAAAGAAGGAACATCACGATGCTTTTATTTGATAGATATTGCTGTATCAGAAAAAATGTGTGACAAAGAGTATTGTCATGATGGAGAATGAAACTGTATTCTCATTTCTCAAGATAACTTTTACATACATAATTTCTTAAACATTTCAATAAGTCCTGAGATATTCAGAGTGCACCATGGCGTTCCCAGGGTCAAACCCAGCTTGCACTATTCCCCTCAGGGTCAAAAAACATGATCAACATCTCTTTGAAGTTGGATCTCCAGTGGCTCACTTTGTTTGCATAAAGACAACTGAGTGATTTTCATTGAGAACTCTGAGCCTTGTCTGAGAATCATAACGATAGACCCAAATTTCAACTCCCAAGATAACATTTCCTAAACAGCCGGAATCTGAAAGGAAAGGTTCACCCAGTTCCAACGAAACTGACCAAATTTCGTGTTCAAGTGTTGTTTATGAGGCCTAATTCATGGCATATTCTGAAACACACCTTTCAACCCTGTTTATAACCAACTGATTTACTGCACCAAACAAGCTGAAACTTGTCTCTCACTGTTGCTAACATTCCACCCGCCACTTCTACTGAAGACCCACTAGCCTTTGGAGTCTGGTTTTTGTAGTTTGTGTTTGCTGTCTTTCATTTTTTGTTTTTATCACATCACGTACTTCTTTGAAATTGCTCTGCCGACTCAAACTGGGGCATTTTGATCGGGGGAGTTTTCTCTCAACTACCTAACGTTTATTTGCCTCATTAAAAATTTCAAGCAGAAGAATGAAAAAGACAGAGAGAAAAAGAGAAACAAAAGGGAAAGAAAGAAAAGACAAAGAGTGGAGAATATTACGGCGGGGAGAGCAGAAAGAAGGGAAAAAGGAAAAGAGAGAAGAAAATAAGAGAACATGAAACAAGAAATCACAGTATGTGAAATGGCACAGCATAAATAGCTGGTGTGTTGGAGAGAAAAGAGTTTGGAGATGAATTAATGGGAATTACTCTCTACTCAGCCTTCATTTCCTATGTGGTACGGAACACACTAAATAAACTTGCTATCTCTCTGTTTCCCCATTTGTCAGGAAAGAAGAAAAGAGTGATCATTCCATTTTATGGTGTTACTGTGAGGACTAGACGAAGTAGCTGATTCATGAAACTGTTTTATGAGCCGTAAAGAGCTGTGATATAAAAGTTCTATGATTCTAACAGCTTAAAAAAGCAAATAGCGACAAAAATCCTACTGAGGGAATTGCCTTTGTCCAAGAACTGGAATATACCTTAATGACCTCTGTACACTGACCTAATTTACAATGAGCACTGCCACCCAGGACCATCTTTATCCTCTGAAAAAAAAAAAAAAGCACCCACTGAAGACCAAAATCTTGGTGCAAAAATACAGCACTTCTTATTGTGCCAATGGCATGTAATTCGTTGAAATGCTTTCAAAACAGGATGAAAACAGGGAATTAAGATAAGTACATGTACCAATTCCCACAGAGTATATTTCTTATATAATGCAAACATGTACTAAAAAAATTAAAACTGAAACAAGTCATATTCAAAGTCTCTGGAACTAGAACAAGATGGTGTTGATTGGACAAGAAGCTTCTGCTGTTTCTCTCCAGGAAATCGACTCCAATGGATAGAGACATGACTGCAGGCAGGGCGGGACCCAACGGCCCACAGCTCAGCGCCAGGTTGATGCAGAGCTAGGCACCTGCCGTGGAGGTACGCATTCCTCCCTGATGCCCCTCAGCTATTGGCAGAAAAGGAAGTGGGGCCCTAATTGATGCTCTGGAGTCCCCAAATGATGTGTTTTGTTATATTATGGAATACATCACAAAAGAGCTCCTGTTGAACTTTTGTGTACATTGTATGATATGTTTTGAATACTCAATTTTTCTCCAAAAAGCTGCGACCTCTTTGAAGACAATATGGGTGCATTTTCCATTCTTTTTCATCTCCAACCCAGCATGGTACAAAACATATACTAATAGCTCCATTACTATTTATGTGATTTACACAGATGTATATTCACCACTCAATACATTTAAAAATCATGTAGATGCAATCCACTTCATAGACACACAGGCCAGATCATAATCTACCTATTAAAATACTTATATAATCATTAATTATTTCATTATTGCATTATTAATTCACTCGAGTATAAACAAGTGCCTACAAAGTCAAATAGAGCAGTTCATTCTATAATAAGCACAAGGTCAGACCAAACAGTGCTACAACATCTTATAATCCTATTCTGAAAACCCATCTTGTTGTAGCTCCTTAAAAAGACAAAAGAAAATTGGTTTGGTATTCAAGCACATATTTTGGGATACTGCCTATGAGAAATGTTGCAATAATTGTTTTGTTTCTACAAAACATTGCTTCTTACAATTTCAATTAATGGTTCATTATCTTTGACTTGGCATTGGCATTTTTCTTTAATTAATATTACCATTGCATAAACTATGCAGTTGGTGTTTGTCTGCTTTGGAGACATTAGAAATAACTGCTTTTTGTAGGAAAGTGACACAGTGGCATCAATCTTAGTTTAATCAGGTAGAGTGAACCAGTTCAGGTCTCACCCTGGATGTTTCATCAATATGGAAATCAATAATTGCTAATCATGTTTATTCTTTTCTCCCTGCTGTGAATTTGTACAAGAATTGGGTCAGATAATGTCTGATGTCAATATTGTCTATATAGTGCAAAGCACCATAAAAAATGCATGAGTAATATTTGTAACAATAGGTACCACTTGTTGAATATCTTCTACAAGTCAGAATTTGAGCACCCAATATTATTAATCCTTACAAAAACTACATGATATAAGGGTTACTATCCCTATTTAACAAATGGAGAACTGAGACTTAGGAAGATCAAGTAAACCATCCAGGCTCAAAAAATGATAAAAAGAAAGAGTCAGAATTTTAAGTCCAAACAGACTGACTCAAATATTAAAAGAGAACTTTCCCACTAGAATTGAGGTGATTCACAGAAATTGCACTCAATCGGCTTTCTTTATTTGCCCCCCATTTTTTCATTTCCTTTATCGCTACCATTTGTAACATCTTTCATTTCCCTAAATTTGGAGCAAGCCATCTGGGAGCAATCTACATTCCACTGTTTCTTATCTTTTGGGGTTTATTCCATTCTTTACCATTTGATATATAGGGTGTATGTTCTGATGCTTGCCTGATCTACTTTACCTTTATTGGACATTGTTGAGAGTAGAGTTATAAGCAATACCTTAGTAATAAAAGATTAGGAGTACTCAGATCCATGAAAAAAACTTTCTGAATATTTTTGGGTTAGCACTGCATGTTATAAATAACAAAAGGCTGCAATATGATAATAAGATAACTGAATAGTACCTATATGGACAATGTTTCCAGGTTGAGAATTAAGATCACATTTACAAGTTCTCTTTCCTCAGATCTTTTGATAATTTCCCCATAATTTGAGAAATAAATCAAAATGTAAAAAGCAGAAATTGTGTAGATGGAACAGAAGTTTAAGCCTATATACATTTTTACCAAAATTTGTTTACTGAGAAGGGGCCTTTATGATGGAAAAATGTAGGGGACACCCAACATTATCAGTGAGGCAGATTGATGTAATGTGTGGTTTTTGGTACAATAAAACTTAAAGGACACATCATCTGTGTAGTACAAAGCAATTATGAGGGAATGATAAAACAGCTCTAAATGGAAGGTCATTCTACAGAATGACTAGATCCAGCCTGGACTCTTAAAAACCGATCATGTCATAAAAGACCAAACACAGGAGGGACCAAATTAAAATATACTAAAGACTAAATGGACATGTAACTAAATTCAGCGTATGAGTAAGTGAATAAGGAGATTCCTCCCAAACTGAAAAACAAATGCTATATGATCCAGCTATCTCACTCCTAAATGTACTATACACATCCAAAGGAAATGAAATCACTCTCGGAGGGGCATCCGTGTTCCCTTGTCCGGTGTAGCATTCATTACTCAAATAGCCAAGCTATGAAAATGAACTAAGTGTTGCTGGTGGATGAATGGACAAAAAAAATATTATGCATAGATAAATATAGAGAATATTGTTCAGCCCCAAGAAGGAAAGAAATCTACCATTGTAGATAAAGTGAATGGCTCTCGAAAACATTATGGCAAGTGAAATAACTCAAACCCAACCAAAAAGGCCAATAAAAATGATATGACCTCATTGATCTGTGAAATCTAATATTAAAATCATACAAACAGATAATCAAAGGGTAGATAATGGGGCTTGGAAACTGAGGGAACAGGGAAGTGCTGATCAAAGAGTACAAACTTGCAGTTCTAAAATGAATAAGCTCTAAAATGAATAAGCTCTAAAATGAATAAACTCTATAAGCACCATGTTTTCCACATGGTGCTTATAGTTAGCAATAATATGCACTGAAATTGGCCAAGAGAGAATTTAGGTATTCTCACCACACACCCATAGCAATGTAGCTGATAAACATGCAAGTTAGTTCCACTGTGGCAATCACTATACATTATCAAAACACCATTATTTATATACATTGAATATACATAATTTTTGTCAATTCAACCTTAACAAATTGAAAAGAATCATTCTGGGGTAAAATAAATGTAGAAACTACATACTATTAAACTACTGACATGGAAGACAGAAAAGTATGATTTAGCAAAAAATAGATAAATACGGTATATATGCATACCACTTTTTTTAAAAATGAGCACATATTTGTACAACAAAAGTGACAGAAATTTTTGGGAACAGTGATGGGTCCAGTGAATCAAGGTGTAAAGTTACTTAGCAATAACGGTATTATCTTTTTCTCTTACCTCAGATCAATCTTTATAATGATTTTAAGCAATCAAACATATGCAACCAGATCAACCCCTGTGGAGGAAGGAAGCAGGTCATAAAGCTGGGTCTGCTATGCAGGATGTTTTATGTCATGGCATTACTAACCCCGAAGGGAGGAGGAAGAAGCATCCTGGTGACAGCCACCCCTCCTAGAACTCTGGGAGCAGTGTCTTGCTATTTCAACAGTGATTTAATACCTCTGCCACCCTCAGGCCCTGTACTATGCTCAACTAGCAGGAGAAACGATGCCTACCAACCACAGAAGTCTGTCTTCGGGCAGAACTCTCAGTAGTCCTGCAACAAATCCTTCATGGAAGGAGGATCTGAGTGATGTATCTCCATTTTCATCCATGACTAATTATCCTTTCTTTCAGAAGTAATATTCCTTTTCAAAAGGAATTTAGATTCCTTAGGTGAGTTGAATTTAGATTCTAACTTCAACTTCTTGGTAAGAAAATCAATAGGTTTACATAGGCTCCATCCTCTACACTTATAACTCTACTACAATATACAGGCATTACATGAGGTATAAAATTCTAAAAATCTCTGTTTTTCTTAAGTCATCAATAGACTGAATTGTATTTCTCTCTAATTCAAATGTTGAAACCCTAAACCCCAAAGTAACTGTCTTTGAAAATACAATCATTAGACAGTAATTAGAGTAAATGAGGTCACTAAAGTATGGCTTGATCCAATAGGACTTGTGCCTCTATAATGAAAAAGAAAGCTCTCCATCCCTTATGGCTTGTATCTAGATGTCCCCACCAAAGGGGTCATAGATGGGGCTTTATCAGAGGTGTCTGGATCTAGATTGTGTGACGCTTGGAGTAAGGATGCGTGATTACTAACTAATGATTGGTTTGGCACCATCCTATCCTGGCAGCCTGAAAAGAATATAACAGGAGCAGAAAGAAGCTGCTAAGGCCCCTTCTTGCTCTTGCCTGTCTGCTCTGCCACAGACTGTTTATCCTCTGCAATGGCTCTCTACCATCCATCTGTCTTGGAGCCAGCCAACTATGGGCTGAAACCTCTACAAACTGTGAGCCAAATAAATGTTTCCCCCTTTATCTTTGGGTGTCAGGCATTTTGTCTCATCAACGAGAAAAAGTAACTAAGAAACCATCCATGGAAATGCAGCAGAAAGGTCATGTAGGGACTGAAGCAGCCATCAGTAATCCTAGAAAAGAGCTCTTACATGAAATCAAAACCTGACCTCAGTCTTTGGCTTTCCAGCCCCCAAACCAAGAAAAGATTTCTGTTATTTAAGCCATGCAGGCTGTGGTAATTCACTATGGCAGTTTAGGCTGACTAATGTAGAGCCAACATAAAGATGGGATCCAAAAGCTACCAAATAATTAGACCACATCGTTGGCAGCTCTTACACTGATCAAATTTCATATATAGTATAATTGCATTCCAGAATCATGGATCCATGGTAAAGTCAGATCATGTTGAATTTTCTCTTTGTGTCCTGAAATAGATAACTGTTCGTTCTATACTTGCACACTTAGTTATTATTTAAATTTTCCATTTCAATAAATCACCAAAATGAATTATGGAAAAAAATTTTTACCTCAGAATTGGGCTTAATTTATAAGGTTGCTCGGGGATTTAGCTCAGTGGCATCAGCGCCTGCCTTGCAAGCACAAAGTCGTGAGTTCGATCCCTGGTACTGATAAAAAAAAAACAATAATAAAAAATAAAATATAATGTTGCTCATTTTCATGATCCTGTGTCATGATGAAGACAATAAACTTCCCAGGATTTTATAAGCCATAATGGTTCATTTTTCTTTATTCTGGATATAATGAAATCATAGCTACAGAGAAAAAGTTCTGGTAGCAGTTGTACCATAAATAATCCTTTTGACCTGGATGTTTCACGTGGGTTTGTTTTGTTTTGTTTTGTTTTGTTTTGTTTTTCAAAAGAGAAAAAGGCTTGTGCTGAATTGTGGTTTATATTTAGATTGTCCTCCAAGAGCTTCACATATGTGGAAGGTGGCTGGAACCTGAGGGCACTAAACTCATCAGTGTATTGATCTGCTAGTGAATTCAGCAGTGGAGTGTGCTGTTAGGGGGTAGCTTGGTTAGAGGTCATTGGAGACATACCCTGGAAAGGTTTATCTCCCTCCCTGGCATCTTTCTTTGCTCTCTGCTTCCTTAACACCATGATGTTAGCAGTCTTTCCCTAATGTACATCTCCTTCATGCCATCTTTGCCTTGGAATCAGCTAACTCTGGACTGAAACTTCTAAATACCAAGAGTCCAAGTAAACGTCTCCTCTTTTCATTTATAAGTATCAGGTATTGTGTCTTAGCATGAAGAAAGCAACTAAGAGATATGCTGTTTTGGTTACAGTTGGAAAATGGGTAAGTCAAAACATGGGGTATGAGTCAGCTCTCGTGACACTCAGATAAAATACCCAGCATCCACATCTTAAAGGGCAGGTTTAATTTGGCTTATATTTTTAGAGGATTTATTTCATGGTCATCATGGAGCAAGAGGATTAGTGGCCAGGTATCAGAGGAAGACAACTGTGCCAGACAGCAAAGAGCAAAGGATCATATATAACGCCAAGGTCCTGCCTCCATTACACGCCTAGACATACCCAGAAGTGCGCTTTCGCAATCTCTTAGACCCCAAGCCAATCAAGTTGAAAACTTTCGGTTTTATTACCACATTTACCCCTTGTCAACTTAACATCCAAATATATCTCTTTAAACCATACTTTACTCTCCAAATAAACCTAGTATGAAATTAATAATGCCTCCTAACATGATGTAACTATCTTGCATACAACCTAAAATGCCGTTATCCCTTATCCAAAGTCTTAACAATACCACATCAAAGTCTCTTCAGAGACTCAAGACAAATCTTGACTATAAACCTCTTTTTAAAAAGTGAAAATGAATCACACAATCCTGAGGTACAGTGAACAGAGAAAGTATTCCCATTCTAAAAGGGAAGAATAGAAGGATGGAAAAGAATCAAACCAAAACAAGACCAAAATACACCAAGGCAAGCAGTAAGTCCTGTAGCTCCTTATGTAGCATCTGGAGAACATGGTAATGATATATAAACTTCAGAGTACTTGTGTGTGTCCAACCCAGTAGCCAAGCTGGTTGCGACCTACACGACCTCTCTCAGGTTTACTCTGCTCACGTTCTACAGCTTTGTTAAGCACTTCCTGGTCCTGTGCATCTCTGAGTTTCTGAGATCTCCAATGCACCTTCGGTGTTTTTTTCTATGTTCACACACAGAGAAAAAAGCTCTACTCCCAGGAGGTTCTGGTCAGCCCTTCTGGGCTTTCCTTTGAAATCTGGGTACAAGCCTTCTTGCCCCAAAACTTTTACACAGTACGTTGATAATACCTCCATTACAGGACAACACCAAGGTCTGGAGCTGGCACAGGCAGCAATCATGGCCTCTTGGACAGCGAAAGCCAAAGCCTCTAAATGCCTGGATGGTACTGCATGATGAAATGAATCTCAGGGAACCGACTCCCTAGGAAGCCCTTCCAGAGCAGGCGATCAGAGGCTCTCAAAAATGAAAGGTTAACAATTGTACACCTTTGAACCTGCAATAGGTGGGATCTTGCTGAGGTTTGAGATGGCCGCAAGGCATCTTTCTCCTGAT
The DNA here is from genome assembly GCA_004027455.1 of Hydrochoerus hydrochaeris. Classification (NCBI taxonomy): domain Eukaryota; kingdom Metazoa; phylum Chordata; class Mammalia; order Rodentia; family Hydrochaeridae; genus Hydrochoerus; species Hydrochoerus hydrochaeris. The sequence goes on from PVLA01000480.1 coordinate 100,785, forward strand.
GCCTGAACAAAGTTACTTAGTTTCTTTTCATTGGTTCTAATTTCTTCAGCAGCCATCCCTTCTTTGGCCCCAATTTTATGCACGGCTCCTTTTGAGCCAAAATTTAAGATTTTCAAATTTTTCTGTTCTGCTTTTTGCCTTCAAGTCTCACCATCAATCTGGGTAAAATAAGTCAAAAGTATCCACGTCCTAGCCTGAATGTTGGGCTGCTTTGAAATGTCCTTGATCAAATTGATTAACTCATCACCCTTAATCTCATTTTCTCACAAAGTCTTAGGAGGTAGGAAAAACGCAGAAGATTATTTTTGCTAAAGTATAACCACTTACCCTTACTCCAATGGCTAGTGAAGTCCTTGTCCCCAAAGGAAACCTCCTGAGACAGGCCTTTACCATCTGCATTCCTATCAACATTCTGGTCTTCTGAGCTTTGACTAGAATTATCCACCAGGATCTTATTGTAACATTCCCTGGCTTCTCTAGCCCACATCTGCAAAAGTTTTCAAACACCTCCTGCAGGCCAGTTCCAATGGCTTCTAAACCACATGGTCAGGCATAGTCCTAGCAACAACCTTAGTATCAATTTTCTGTATTAGGCAGCTTGCTTGCCACTGAGACAAAATACCCAACATCCACAATTTAAGGCAGGAGATTATTAATTTAGGTCATAGTTTCAAAGGATATCATTCTTGCTAAACTGACTCCAAGGCAGAAACATTATAGTAGAAAGGTGCAGTGTATCAAAGATGAACAGTCCAGGGCTGCAAGAAGCAGAGCAGCAGATCAGTATGATGTACCAAAGAGCAAGGGATCATTTATAATAGTCACAATTGTGCCTTCATGACCCACCCTGCCACATGCAGAGTGCTTTACTATTTCTGTTGGTAGCTCCACAGTTGACACAATTAAGCTTAACCTCCACACTTGGATATATAAGAAGGGTGGTTCTTTCTTCTTTCTTTCTTTCTTTCCTTCTTTCTTTCTTTCTTTTTTTCTTTTTTTCTTTTAACCGCTGTTCACTGAAAACCCACAGTCTCTTATGGGTTCAAATAGCTTGGGTTGTATTATCATTGAGCCTTGAGTAGGAGAGCTAACTAGCCCCAGAGAATAAATTGGTAGACATCATTAATTAGAGAGTATAAAACAGAAGCATCTTGAGTATAAGTTCATGTATTACATTCCTAGACAGAATGGGGACTATGTGCTTTCTCAAATTTAACATTTTAATTGGACTACCTGATAGAAGGTTAAATAAAATGTACACTAAATCTCATTACTACCCAGTCATCAAATATCCTCTGTGCAACATGACTGAAACTAGCAGAATGAGCGGCTGCGACCTAGAATTATGAGAGAATAAAAAGTTGTCTTTCGCAGCACATGGCAACACAGAATTGTGAGATATCCCATCAGACCAGCTGTACTCTTACTGTTTTATCCAGGACTTTAAGAACAGAGATGTGTATTTGAAAATTTTCTTTCCATATAATAATCCACTTAAAATGCCCTCCTGGAAATGATCTGTGATAATATATTGCTAATATAATGTCACTTTTGAATAAAACTCAACAACCTGGCCAAAAAAATATCACACCACACCTTAGCACAATATCTGCAGATTTTTCTGGCATGAATTGGTTTCAAAAATAAGAGACTATTTTCCTTTATCACATATATCCTTCCCCAAACAAAACTGTGTAAAGGATCATCCTGCTCATTAAAAACACAGGCATATGAAAAGCCTTTGAACTCTGGAATATAAAAATAATCAAAAAGATGAATTCAAAATTTGCTGTGGTTATATTTCTTGATTATCTTCTATACTACAATGAGTGATCTGCCCACATCTCTTCATTTCTGCAGATTGACTGCCTGGCTACTGGTTTTTCCAACCATCTCTGCCTCTGTAAAATCAGTAACAAAAAGATAGCACACAGACACAGTGTACTACTGGAATTTCTTCTGCCAACAAATATTTACTGAGCTTCTACTTTATGCCACTGGTGATAGCCCAGTGAAAAGCTATCTTCTGCTCTTCAGAAACTCATTTTCTAGTGGAGGAGAGGATAGGTACACAAAAAAAACTGCAGTAAGGTGCAGTAAGGACAAAAATGGACAAAATAGATGGAGTAACAGAAACACATAAGATGCATAACCGGCTCAGTCTTGAAGGGAAGAGATAGCTAAAAGTTCACAGAGGAGGTCGTGTCTATGCTGAAATCAGAAGTGGAGAAGAGGATTGAAGAAAGATGAAGATCACAGCATGAAGGATGACCAGGAAGTGAACCTAAACACATCCAGAGTATGGGAACACAAGCAATTCAGTTGACTTACAGCTCAGTTTGCAAGCTTAGATGAGAAGCGTGGCGGGAAGGAAAGCTGGCCACTTTCCAAGAGAGTGCAAGACTTGCAAGCTGCCTTCCCCACTGAGACTTTCTTTTAAAGACAACACAGAACGGTGAAAGATTTTAAGTGGGGAAATCACAGGCTCATACTGACATGTTGGGAAAATCACCTTGGCTGAGATATGGAGAACAGATTGGATGGAGATAAGGCTGGAGGCCAAATGGCTGGTTATAAAAAGGATATTGCAGCAACCCTGTGGCAGTGGGATGAAGAGAAAGAGATAAATTACAGAAATATTCAGGAAGGAACTTTGATATGACTGATTGTCCATTGTGAAAAATGAAGACTGAAGAGTCAAAGATGAGAGTCTGGTTTCCACCACAGATAAAACTGAGTACGGCAGAGAATGACGGGTGGGGAAGGGAATGGAATCCTGGGAGACAAACTCTAAAATAAGATTCCAGTTCCACTTTCACTGCAAGATATGAGAACAAGGAGGACTTGGTTAAATGCCATAAGTTTGTAGTTAAGTTGGTAGGACCTTGAAATGATTTCAAGCTAATGATTTCTCTCTTTTTATATAAAATCAGAGCCAAAGTGATCTACTGAGAAGCAAAAAGATAGGAAGTATGAAGGTTTGAAGAAAGTGGAGAAATTTTTAGTAAGTTGATTATGAGAATGGGGAGGGAAATGGACGGCTTTGCATGAGGAGTATTAGGCAGTATTGGCCCTTTTAAGTCTGGAGATCATGAAAAATTAATTGGCAGTAATGATAACAGTAATGGCATTAGTTTTCAAAGTTGTGTGATTTTGTTTTTTAGTAGTAACTCTAGCTAAAGAGGAGGCAAGAAAATGAGCTCAGATTGAGCTCAAGTTGAGGATTTTCCATACAACCAAGTCAGAAGAAAATAAGAGGAGGGACCTGAGGGTAACAACACTTCCTGTTTGAAGCAGGAAGTGACGACAGGAGGGAACTGACAGAAGAAAAGCAAAAAAGTTAAGGGTTAGAGGCCCTGAGAACTTCAGGGACAAATCTGACAATCATGGAAGGGGATGTAGAGATGAGGAAGTAATGGGCTCAGAGATTTAAATATTTTCCGTCTCAGAACTGAAACAAGCAAGCAACGACATCTAGGGTTAGTAAAGGCAAAGGCCCCTGAAGCTGAGGCAGTGAAGGCGCAGAGATGGGTGGATGTACTATCCTGGTACACAAAGGCTCTCAGATAGAGGCAGGGGACTCAGGTGACAGGAAGGGATAGGAAGCCAGTGACAGTTTCTGCACAGACAGTGAGAGGAAGTCACCAGCTATCAGATGATGAAACTCACAATTTCAAGAAGATAGAGTGAGCGTTAATAAACAGATATTTTATATGAAAGTGGAAGAGCAATGACCTGGAATGAAAACTGAAAGAGCAAAAACTACCCATGCGACACTAACCGGAAGCCCTGGTGGGATCAGAGTGGAGAGGGAAGTGGCCCTTTCTTCCATGGACACATCTGACCCTTTCTCAGCGAGAGGACTACTCTCCATGAATTTATTAAGATTTAATCATCACTTTGAAGCGGGCCTATGATCATTATTTCTGTGGACAATGAATCCCTTTCTCTGTCTTTTTTCCAAAACCAGCTGTGCTTTCATAGGACTTTCCGCTCCAGCTGATGCACATCAATCTTGCATGAACACTCACAAAAAAAGTGCATGTGCCAGCAGAAGGTGAGGACCACACTGAGTCCCCCATCCAGGGATGGTCACCCTGATGTGTAATCAATCAGCAAGAAAGGTGTGCCTTTTGCAAAGATCCTCCACGAGGTCACTTTCCTAGGTGTGATCAATCTCCCCCATGCTGATCATGTTGCAGCGATTACCACTCTACTCTAACAGCCTGTCCTCCAGGGAGAAACAAAGCCATGTTGGCGAGTCTTGAGTGTGGTGTGTCTTGTCAGGTTAAATTACCTTAGAACATAACTCACTGTAAATTCACCTCATAAGTAAAAAGCAACTGGAGATTTTAAAACACCATCAAGAAGCATTCTGTTTGGGGGTGGAATTACGTTGTGCAATTACAAATGATCCATGCCAGTGACCTCAGCAAGAGTCAGCATTTCTTTAGAGCAGCACATAAGGGGGGGAAAGGTCTTCCATGCTTCATGGCCTGAAAAGGTTCTTGCAGGACTAAGGAAGGAGTATTTGTTCTTTTGAACTTTAAAGGCTACAGAAAAGGCAAACCAGCATTTAATGAGTAGCTAATACATGTTCTCTTCTATATTACAGTATTTCATGAGAAACACTACTCCTTTGGATGACTTCCCTGACTACCTCCCAAACCAAATGGCAAGGGTTCATAATTTATGTGCAGGATTGACTAGAACACAGGAGGTATGTATGTTTGGTTCAACATTATTCTGAGTGTGTTTACAGGGTACTGAAGAATGAGATTAATATTTGAACACATAGACTAAGTAATGCAAATTACTCTGCCCCATGTGGTTGGGCCTTATTCAGTGTGTTGAAAGACTAAATGGAAAAAAGCTAAGTTAGAGCATTTTCCCACTGTCTGAGGGCATGCAGGTTGGAAAGGCTGAAGCTGGAAGATGGGGCGAGACTTATACCGGAACTCACACATTGGTTACCTGATTCTCAGGCCTTTGCGCTTGTATTGGAACTGCACCATGCATGCTCTATATCTACTGCTCTGCTCACCGCAGATTTTAGGACACCTCAGCCTCCATAATTGCACGAGACAATTGCAAGGAAGGAAGGAATCAAGAGAAGGAGGGAAGGAGGGAGGGAAACCAAAGAAGAGAGATGGCAGAGACAGAGACAGATGGAGAGAAAAAGGGAGACAGAAAATGGAAAGAAAGAAAGAAAGAAAGAAAGAAAGAAAGAAAGAAAGAAAGAAAGAAAGAAAGAAAGAAAGAGAGGGGGGAGAAAAGAAATAAAAGAAAGGAAAAGAAAGTTTCATTGGTTCTATTTCTCTGAAGAACCCTGGCTGATACTGTGTTGGCCAGCTTACTGTCACTGTGACCTGAGATAATCAATTTAAAAGCCAAAAGGATTTATTTTGGTTTGTGGTTTCGAAAATTTCAACCCTTGATCTGTTGGCTCTGCTGTTTTTGGGTCTGTGGTGAGGCAGAATATCATGACAAGGAGCACAGCATGGACCAAAACCTGCTCATCTGCCTCACAGGCACCTGGAAGCAGAAAGAGAGAGGTGAAGCACCAAGACCCCTGGAAGGCCACGCCCCCAAGTACCTCTCTTCCTTCCACTAGGCCCCGCCTCCTAAAGTCTGCACCACCTACCAATAGCACTACCTGCTGTCAGCAAAGCCTTTAGCACAGGATGCTGGGATTTCATTTCAGATGCAAATGCCACACAGGATACCAACTTCTTCATCCTGGTGTGTGTTGTCTATTTCTGTTTCTGGACTGTAAGCTATCTTAGTGCATGTTAATTCATCTCAGGCTTATGAGTGCCTAGAAAAGTCTCTAGCACATAAACTGATCAATAAATGGGATGATTTACCCTTTATGTCACAGGCTGTAGTCTTAGCATTTTTTTTTTTTAGGAAGTTAAAAGTTCATGGTCATCAAACAATTCCTACAAAGCCACGTTGCATGTGGTGAAGTTGAGATCTGAACCTAGGAGTGTCTGACTCTGAAATTCCCACAGGTTTTTCTGTATTATGCTACCCTTCTGCTTCCCTTTCCAAACGAAATTCTTTAATGATTACATTTAGTTTTAGAATTAATTCTATTTGAGCACTAGAGAGGAAATATATGAAGCTAAAGAACTCTGGCTCTGCAAACAAACCATCTGAGTTTAAATTACAGATCCTCAGCTTTCTAAGCAGCTCTAAGCAAGCTACCTGGACTCTCTTTGCCTCCATGAGTTTCCTGTTATGGCCACAATAAGAGCCAACCGGTGCCCTCTGAAATTTACTTGTCTAAAGAGTAACCATTCTTGCAGATCTGCAGATGGGCTAGGGTCCAGCTGCTCTACACTTGGTGCCATTTGGGGTGAAAGTGCTCTTCTAATTCTGGCTGCAGCAGATGAAGCAGCTCCACTTCTCACTGCAAGCCTGTGGTCAACCAGGAGATGCAACTGTGGATTGAGCTCCTTCCTGCCTGCAGAGATGGTTTGTCTTGTGCTGATGGCAAAGTTGTGAGAGGAAGGAGTGGAAATATGCTTGAGTTTAGGGCAAGCATGCTGGTGTTTTCACCCACATGCAATTGGGCACAGTCAGTAACATCATCAAATCAAGTGATGCATGCTCCACCCACAGCGAAGCCACGACAAGGAGATACTAACAAACAAAAAAGAGGAGAGCTAAGTCTTGGGCCAAAATTTCACCCTATCATCCTGTCTCTGAGGGTTGTTGGGAAGATCTGTATTAGTTATTTTACCATTGCTGAAACAAAATACCCAGCATTCACAATGTAAAGGACAGGGTGATGTTGCCTCAGAGTTTCAGTGGGTTCAGTCCATGATTTGGTGGCTGTAAGATATAAATGAATGGCAGAGAAGCATGGCGGGCAACACTTCTGATGCCATGTTATCCAGGAAGCAGAAAGAGAAGTAAGAGCCAGGGACAAGAATACATCCTTGCATGTCAAACCCTCAGTAACCCATTCTTCCAAACAGGCCCCACCTTCAACCATGAGACTTTTGGAGAACATTTTAGATCTAAATCATAACAGTATCTTGTAAGCTAATATAGTTATCACACAGAGCACAGAGTGGAACATATTGAAAGCTAGAGAAATGTTCTTGAATGTACAATTTGTACATTAAACATGAGGAAGCCTCACAGGATGGTACTGACTCTGCCACTAGCAGTAAGTATATGTTAAGTTACAGGATTTCTTTATGCTCTTTCTTCTTTAAATCCTATCATTCAAACTTAATAATAGCTTCCTCACTTTCTCCATTACCTTGCTGAACACCAAATAACATATAGTTAGTTGATCATACTTCAAAAAGAATCAAACATCCTAGGAATGCAAAGTATAATACATGGCTTATTCTAAGTAACCATTTGGTTAAGGTCAGTAAATCTCTCTAGTTTTAGGTGATAGAAAGCCATAGATCTTTTATAGATGATATAAATGCTTCAAAGAACTAAAGTACTTCTTTTCTAGCCATAAATCTAAATACTGACTGAGAAGAGACAGAATTAATGTTTCCCATGTTCTGGGTGTTAGCTGGGTCAGAGACTGAACACTGGTGCTGCTATTAAGGTTTATCATCCTTCAGCACGTGAGGTGATTCAAGTCTCATTCTAGAGGTGCAGCAGAGTGAGGATGGCACCACACAACTGTGGAACCCACTAAGTGCTAGGGATAAAAAGATGAGACACATCAGTGACTGTGCTCAGAGGCACAGCTGTGGGCCTAGAAACTGTGACAGCTCCCTAGATCTCCAAGAACAAATCTAAATATCGTGATCCATGAGACTAATTGTCTCAGCCTCATGGAACTCCAGAAGCTCATGTACCATGTTCTAACCACGCCACATCTCCACTGATGAGACACAAGAATAGGAGGAGGATGGTTATCATAAAACTCACATGCAGAGAGAAGGAAGCCACTCGAAGATAGCAGGAGAAGAAATTAGAAATAAAGAGAGAAGTAGAGGCATGTTCTCAGATAGCAAATACTCTCAGCTCTCTAAACCTATACCCCTTACCCCAGCATTCTAAATCACTCTCCTACTGTAAGGTACAGGTAGCCGATTGCATAGACACTTTCAAGGAAGTTCTTTCTGGGTAGACCTGAGAGTTATAGCAGAATTCAAAGGGCTGGTGCATGGTCCTGAGTCAGAGAGTGCTGACCTCCTATCAAAAATCTGGAGGGTCAACAAATACCTAGCATGCTGTCACAATATGTACTAGGCAGTGGAAACTCAGGAGGAGAGTCACCAAGGCAAGACATCACAGAGGCTACAGTGTGTCCTGAGACTTCAAAGTGGATGGGAGTTTGCCAAGCAGACAATCACACCCAAACTCTTCCAGCGGACACAACAGGCGTGAAGGCACAGCACATGAGAAAGCAGGACCTGCTTGGGAAAGCACCACCGCAGCCTATCCATGGGCAGTGCCTATGTGCCATCTAGAAAGCAGCTGAGGGCCACCGTTACCTCTTCTTTTAGCCAAGGATCTGGAACAGTTATCTTAAAGTCCAAAACATAGACAGCCATGTCTGCAACGAATAATGACAATACAACATGATATGAGTTAAAATGGAAATAGATGCAAAAAGTAGTAGCTTGGTGAAATGTCACCTTAGGGTATTCTTGGAAAGTAAGGATGCCTTCAAGTAGTCTCATACTCTGGTGGGACCACTCTGCCTTCTCTCAGTCAGCACTGTTGTGAAATTTGCCTCATTGGATCTGTCTTTTCCACTCATGACCCACTCCCCTGTGTCTCTCTCTCTCTCTTTCCAGGAATTGAACTCAGGACCTTGAACTTGCCAGGCAGGTGCTTGTGCCACTGAACTATATCCCTGGCCTGTCTCTCTGTCACTCTCGATCTGGTTTCCAGTAGGCTTTTCCTTACCTTGCTAACCCGCCTCGATAAATATCTCTAAATACTATTTACTACAGATAGGTATCAAGATGTTTCATCATGGGCTACTATATCTTGGAAATCTGAGTCCCAGGAAGGAAATCCCCTTAATATGCCAACCACCATTTATTCTTTCAAAAGTTATTTAATTGAGCACACTCCTTGCAATAGACATTGCTCTTGGCATTGCAGATACCACAAGGAACTTAGCAAACATCTCCTCTTCTATGCATCACACATTCCAACACATCAGCATGTCAGCTTGATGGCTACAATCCAGATGGAGGTCAAACCAAAAGTGGTACAGTAGAAATCCAGTGTTAGTAACAGTGGAGGTTTTTAGGGGGTCATAGGAGAAACGTCTACTTTCTGATTATGAATCTCTAAGTACCAGTGCCAATGGAACATGACCATGGGAATCCATGAATTTATATTGTTTTTCTCTTGTCCTATATTTCAACTCTGTTTTCTCCTGATGCCTGGTCAGGATTAAGATCAGTTCAGGATTAAGGTCCACAACCACTTGCAGACCTCACTGTGAAACAGCACTGTTTCAATTCCTGAACCTTTTGCTTTATCCTGAAAAGCAGAGTCTGCAGTCTATCATCTGGTGGCAAATTGTTTACATCAATCAGGTAACTGAACTTACATCAATTATTAAAAGAGCTTTAATTGATTTCTAGAAAAGGCAAGGTAATCTATTCCATTTCCCAAGCATAGACTCTTTCCAATCACAGCCAAAGAGTGCAGCCATTGATGATTCTACAATGTTAGGTCTTTGTAAATAAATGCAGGCACATCATATGCATATTTAAGTTGCATGTGATTAACTTCAGTCCCCAGGAGAAAGAGGGAGAAGTTAAACATTGCAGGTAATTCCACTCACCAACTCAAGAAGCACAAGCCTAAATTAAGTGTGAAAATACGAGTTATGGTGTTTCCTCGACTTAGGTCTCATGGGCCTCTCAAAAAATGAGTGTGATTCCACTGTTGAAAGATAGCATTTTTTTTTTCATACAACACTACTCCCAAATGCAAGCCAACCACCTCGTCTGATGCCCAACTATAGAAACAGTGTTGGAAAAAAGCCTGGAAGATTATTCTGTTAAGAATATGTATGTCAGTCTCCAACATGATATCTTCCTAATGTATTTCCAAAGGTAGTTTTGCTCTATGTAGCATTTGCTTTATAATTCATAAGCCTTAATCTCAGTGTAAAACATTGTTTTTCTTCTGCTGCCAAACTGAAACTGATTCAAGCTCTTCGAACCTTATCTCCCTAACCCAACCTTGTCGCAGATGCTGTTCATATCCTCCGACATGCTCTCCATGGTCACCACCACATCTGCACACATTCTCAACTCCAGCCACCAGCATCTGCTGCTCTGCCTGGGAGCTGCCTCTGGTCCCCAGTGCCAGCTCTACTCATGCATGGAGCCCACCAGCAGTACAGGAAAACTGAAGAGCTCCAGAAGCATCTATAATGATGACTGATGGGAGGTGGCGGGTGAGAGGCTCACTCTGAGAACATGGCCCCCAAGTTCCCAAACTGGGCTAACATAGATGTAATCCAGAGTGGTAACTCGCTTGATGAAGTCGTGTATTGGGTTTATCTCCTTCCAGGTGTTTCTTAAAGTGTCACCTGAGAAACACTTGAATCCTTGTCTCATGAGTAAGGTTACTTTCAGGGAAACCTAATTTATAACACACAGAATCTTTGCCCATAACATCAGGCTAAAGAAAAAGAAAAGCTAGGGATTTAGCTCAATGGTTCAAGTGCCTGCTTGGCAAGTGCAAGGTTTTGAGTTTGATCCCCGGTATCGAAAAGAAGAAAAAAAATATCAAAATGAAAGTTGGCTGAAGTATGTCTAGTTCCTGAACCACACCATTCTACTCATGCAGCATGAGTGAACCAGATCCAGTTTTACATTCTCTTTGTAACATCTTCTAAACCCTATGCTTATAAATATAGCAAACATGCAGCAGTAGCTCAAAATTTAACAGAACCAAATGAAATCAACTCCCATGTGGAACTAACTCATGCCATGGATCCACACAAAAAGTATGGAGGTTGCACGACTGTCTTATTTGCCCAGGGAGACACTTGGATCATTCAGCAAGACCATTCTATCTATTTGGTTCCTTGTAGTCAGAAGATTAAAAAAATTACATTTCAAAAGTGTTGGTCTGTGGGTATTGCGTTTGAATTACTGCTGGTAAAATTCGATAGCATGAATTAAACCATTTGCTTAGAGCTTTGCTTGAGGTCAGGAAACTTGAAATTTGATACATATTCTTACATAAACCAAATAGACAAAAATAGTAAAATATTCAAGGAGGTAAAACACTACTGCTATTCCTACATAGGAAAAAATTCAGGATTATACAAAATTTCATCCTCAATATGATAGGTGTACTCAGAGCTATCTTTCTAGAATAAGGTCTCTGGCAGAAATGGTAGAGCAGAAATGCATAGAAGACACAATTTTATGGCCAACAGAAATATAATATTCTTCTATAATATTGCTAAATATTATAAAGACTATGCAGTTTTACTATAAAGGAAAAATGATTTAAGAGGTGTATTTCTGAATGATGCATTTAGCCGTATTTCCTCTACAGTCATGATTTGATGCAAAATTTCCTGCGGAAGTTTACGATATCTTCGATTTTAATGGTTGTGGCAATGAAATTGAAGTAGTATTCGTTGCCTCTCATTGTTCTTAAGAAACATCTCATTTACTGGACACCCCAGGTCTAGTCTGAACATCTGTGTGCTGTATTCACTGAGAATAACCCATTTCCTTTTGTTTCTCGCCTTGCCTCTCCTCCAGGCCACAACTCTCTGCACACCAGTTGACAAGGAATATTCTCAGCAGCCTCCAGACCCCAAATTCCGACTCTGCAATGTATCGTATTTTTCCACCAAAGACACTGGGGCCTCCAGCTCATTCCCTGGCTGCGATCTGAGACAAATGAACATGCAGGGCTGCCTTAGGCTGGAGACAGATCAGCCTGTTGAGTCCTAAGCTGTATCAGCCACCTACACAATCAGCAACTGTTAGTTTTTGACTTAAAAAAAATAAACAAAATGAAATCATCTGTTTTGTGTATTTTAGGAGAAAAATAAACAACAGAGTCCATCTACATGGATTTTAACATAGACTCAACCTTTTTCTTTTTTGGGAAACAATTATTTTAAGTTCAGGTTAATATGATGCAAAACAATCTGCAATATTCACACTCAGTGGAAACATGACCAGTCTCATCTAAATGCAGAAAATAATTTCCTAAGAGTATAAACACAAGGAAAGACGCTAGAGCTTCTTGAATATTTTCCTTTCTTTAACATTTCACCCATGCAGGATTGTACCTCGTTTCTTTGGGCACAACCCTTTGGTACTTATTACTGTGCTGTCTTTGACAGTCAGAGCTCCTGACTTCTGTTATAATGAGCAAAAAGAAAGCAGAGGGAGAGGGAGAGAGAACAGCGATTTTCCTGGAAGGATATCTTGTTGTTAAACCAATATAGCAAAAAGCAGTCCCAGCACGATAGATTACATTAAGCTTCATCATTTTCAAAACAACATTTGAAGAATATGCCTGTTTTCTTTAAAAACTGTTCTTTCTGCTTATAATCCTAAATCGTCAGATACTGTAAAGCCCAGTCACATTTCGTTGCTACAACCACCCAGGCGGCTGTCTAGAAGTTTATCAGTTGATGGTTTTGAAGCCCTGACAGACAATTTTCAAAGGAAACCAAGTAAAAAAAAAAATACTAATCCTGAATTAAAAGGTATGCAGATAACTCTCAATTTTATGCCGGGTAAATGGGAACTCAAACCTCCTGCTAGACACACACACACACACACACACACACTTCTCAGTTAATAGCAACAAAAATACACTAAAACCCTCTGAGACTATTTTGCTACACTGGCAAAAAATAAACAGTCTGACCCTCGAGATTACACAACAGCAGGGCACCAGGTATTTGCTTCTCTGAATTACAAGGAATGAACTGAACCCTAAATCTGCATCCTCCTCATGAGATTGTGTTCCACTGAAGCCAATCATTTTAATCAGCTTCATAATCAATATCCATTGGCGAGAGAGAATTTGGTGCAGTGACTAAACTCTAGGCATTGAAACCAAAATTCAAGACTGCAAGTAAGACTTTATTTCTAAATAATTACTTACAGGGAAGAAACAAATACTCATTCTCTATTACACATGCTGCCAATTTGGGGGGTTTCCAACCCAAAAGAAATTGCCTCATCTTCAGGGCTGAAAGGAATGTGAGCAAAGTGGCAAACGACTGATAAAACAGGTCAAGTCATGAAAGGAGATTGATGAACACATTAAAATAATTCATGGTGAGAAGGGATAAATGAAGATCTTGATAAAAAATCTATGCTTGAGATATTTAAGATCTATGAGTTAAATATGAAGAAGTTAAATCTGCTCAAAATGAGTACATTCATATGCAAACTTGACTTTATTTCTAAAAACACTATACAACCAACAATGCCTCACAACTATCTTCCCATCTCCTTTCTTCCTCTGCATACAGAAGCAGAGTGTTGAATATACACCCAGGGTGTTATGTAGAAAATGTGTTAGTTAATCCAAATGAAAAGGTACTGAGGTATGAAAATACATTCCCTTCTTCCCACTGAGGTAAATAATTCTAGTTCCCAGAGATCCAGGGAAATGCACAATAATTTTTGTTACTGATGCAGACACCATGAACTGAGACACTAAGTAATTGTACCCTAGAATCTGTCTGTATTCCTAGGTCCACACTTGTAATCTGGAGAAGCATGTCTCTCCAGTGATTTAGATGAGTTGCATGACAGGGTTTTGTGTTCTGGTACAGAACTGAAATATGACCTTCAGTGTCACACATGGTGATTGCATATGGCAGATTAATGTCAAGGAGGCTTTGAACAAGCTGGGTTCATCATTGGAATTTTCCACTGGTTCTGAGTTATGACCTCATGTGTTTCCCTTAGTGTCCCAAAGAAATGAAAAAAGATAGTTGGAAATATATAGTGCCCATAAAAGAGGTATTCTTTTCCATCATTCAGGAAAAAAAATGTGAGGAAAAGGTTTTCTAAACCATTATTTCTGGATAACGGTCTACTGCATGACCATTGAAACTCACCTAAATTATTTTGAAGTAGATCACAGTTTGATACATATTGATGTGATCATATGCTATTACCAGTGCCTCAAATCAATCACTCACTTTGGATGCAGTCATCACACATAATACCTTAAGAATTTTGGGGGTGCAAAGAGTATAAATGAGGTCACGGTTGTGGTTTCAATTTCTACATGAGCTAACTTGGTTCTCTTATGTGACAAAAAACCACACCCCTTATAGTGATAAATTTCATGATGAACCAGTGTGGGGGTCCTGGTGTATACTAAATCAGTGATCCCTTCATATGGCTACGCCTCAAAATTGTCATTATATTTATTTATTTATTTATTTGTATTTATTTATTTATTTGTTTTCATTTTTTATTTATTTATTTTTATTTTTGTTTTCCCTTTTCTTTCCTTTAGGTGATCCAGTCTTCTGAATCACAGTAGCTGATATGATTCCCCTACAGGTATTTTCCAGCAGTCAATAAATATTAGAATCAATTCTCAATTGGGGAGGAGGCAAGACATTAAAAGGCAGTGGGTCAGTCAAGTGGGCTTCACACCCCATGTGCTACCACAACCAATAATGATGCTGTTTCCTAGTCTGACTAACACAGTTCCCAAGAGAATTTTCAAGCAAGAAATAATCATTTTCTAGAAGCTACAAAGATGCTAACTCAGCTAAATATTTCTTGTTTGCACCCACATCATATCACTGTCACTAAATTTGCTAAAACATACTTTGATATTATATTGATATTTATTCTTCCTCAATTATCCTATTTTCCCAAAGTTCTTGAGAGTAAGGGAAACTTTTAATTCTTCTTGGAATCTGCTGTAGAATTTACATGTGTCTTCTATATATAGTTTTTGTTCTGAAATAAACGAGAATACTGAAAGAATTCGACCCATGGGGTCGCATAACTCCTTTTCCTCTTTAGTCTTCAAGGTCCACGTGGAGATGCTGTGAAGAAAGATTTCCGTAGATTTCCATAGCTCTTTCCAGTTTTTATACCACTGGTGGTGCATATATACACGCAATGATTCTACAGAGGGTGGCTAAGATTCTCTTCTTAATGGAACAAGATGTGTTGGTTTCTTAATCAGTTTCTGCTGGACCCAGGGCCTGATCTTCTTGGTTCAGCCACAGAACTGTACAATGTCCTAGGAAACTTGTGTGTGCTGATAACCTCGAGTACTTACGTCAATTTTGGAATCCACTGAAGGTATGAATTATACATATCATGTTCCCCATAATGTTGATCAACCATCCATTTGGCTTAATTGGGGTGAGTATTACCAGATGGAATTTCAGCATGCATTACACTAATGAACATGGGATCTTAATATTGAGGAAAAAGAGAGAAAAAAAGAGATTAACTCAAAAGCCATTTTACCAAAAACTTTATGGTTGGAATTATATCCTAATGAGATTTTTAAAAATCCTTCTGTGCCCCTTTTTGATTTAAACAGATGCAACCTAAAATTACTCAAATATTTACATTTCTGTCAATGGCTCTAATCCATTTTGTCACTTAATTGTATAAAGCTATCTGCTACAGAATAGTATACTGGTATTTTGAAATAGATTGATTTTTAAAAATGGACATGGATAAAAAAGCTACAGATGGGGTTTTTATATACAGTTGTTTGCTTGGTAGATGGAATATTGAATCCTTCACCCATTAAATGTATCCTCACCACAGATTTGCTGCACCTGCTATTTTACATCTCAGTATATTTCATACTGAATATTTATGGTCCTTTCAAAATAATATAGCAACAATAAGCATTCAGAAACAGTCCAACGCTGACATCTACTGGAGACACAAATGGAGACATTTGATTATTAATCTGCGTGATCTGTTTCAAAGCTGTAAATGCAGAAGAAATATAAAACTAAACTTACTTTGTTTTACTTAGTAAAAACTTATACTGGTTACCTATAAGGCATAGTTCTTAGCTAAACTAAGGATACCACTATAATTTAACATGGCCAATGTTGGGAAGCTCTATTCTGTTGACTCAGAGACACAAGAGGAAGAGAAAAGGAGTAACCATGCTCTGAATGGAGATGAGTCAGAAACAATGCACTTGAGTCACTGATAATGTGTTTCAGTCGCTAATCTGCCTATTTAGTAAATGATGGTTTTCCTTCTAAATAGGAAATGTAACTACCATCCTCTCCTTTTTTGGTCTTGGGAAATTGCATGAGTTCTCGTATAACTGCCCTTTTCCATACCAATGTGTTTTCTTTGGCACATTTTTCTTGGCTCCTATGGAACTATTATGAATTATATTTTGCCAAGTTACATTAGTTTGCTAGAGAAGTTGTTATAAAATAAGCAGTCAGACAGAATTGGATTTCGATTCTGGTTCAATGTCTTATATATGCCCCGAGGTGAATTTGAAAAGTTATCTAGTTAACTAATTGTTCAAAATTGTGTTATGTGACAAGGACAGTTAACATGAGATCTACCCTCTTAAAATATTAAGTACACAGTAAATATCATTGACTACAAGCACAATGCTGCATAGCAGACCTGCAGGACTTACTCAGGTTCCCCGGCTGCAGCTTTACACTTGTTTAGTGACACACCCGTTTGCCCTCAGTGTAGCCCTGGTAACCACTGCCCTACTGTCTGTTTCTAGGAGTTTCACTATTTTAGATACCTCATATAGAATGTAGTAATTATGTATTAGGAACATGTAAAAATAAAAATTCAGTTTTAAAAATATCAGAATGTTTCATGTAAAAAAGTAGAATCATGCTGTATTTCTCCTTATGTGACTGTTTTATTTCAGGTAGGATAATGTCTTCTTGGTTCATCCATATTATTGAATACGGCAGGATTCCTAGATTTTAGAAAAGGCTAATCTCTTCAGTAACTGCTTTGCTGGGAAAACTGTATATTCACATGCAAAAAACCTGAATGAAATGTAACAAAAGATCTTCATGACATTGGGATTGACAATGATTCTTGGATAAATATAACATGAAAACCCAACATAAGCAAAACTACAGACGTGAAATTTCTTCAAATTAAAAAGCTTCTATGTAGCAGAGGAAATAACCAACACAATGAAAGACAAACTAAAGAACTATAAAAAACATATGGGCAAGACCTACATCTGATAAGGGATTCATATTCAAACAGCATATGGAACCCCTACAACTCAAAAGCAAAATAACGATAACAACAACTCGATTAAAACATGGGCAAAGGATTTGAAAAGACATTTCTCCAGAGAAGACGCACAAATGACTAACATACATAAATGGATACACAGTGTCACTAACCATCAGGGATGTGTGAAAGAAGGGAGCTTACCCATGTCACAGTCAGAAGAGGGGTCAGGTTAGCATGACACCAACACATGATTCTTTAGCAGGGTCTCGCACGCAGAGAGTGAGAATTATTGAGTTGCAAAACTGCTGAATAGTTTGAATACTCATCATCAATATTGGCATTTATCCTCAACCCTTTGAAGAGATTGGAAAAAAATCCTTTACTACACTGGCTTTTTAAACAAGCATCTATGTAGTAAGGTATAATACAGCATAAAGCAGGAAGACTATTTCCCAGAATATCAGCCACGTGTAACAATTTTTCAACCATTAGAATATTACTCTTTCAGGACTGTGAAAAGTTTGTTCTCAAGTTTAAATGACATGACGCTGAATGTACCTTCATTCAATGAAACCCTATAGAATAATGAAAATAATCAGTTTAAAATCTCATCGACTAATATGGACAAACCTCACAAAATGCTGAATAAAGGAGCAAAACACAAAACTGTTATGAATATGGGTATTGGCAATTTAAGTTATTGGCAAAGATATGCCCAATCATTTGATTTAGTGAAAGACCAACAGTGAAACTTCTGTGTTACAAGTGAATAGGAATTCTGGTAGGAAGAGGAGTGTGATGGAAACCAAGCCAAAAGGGTTTCTGAGGTATTGATAATTAATGTTTTTTTAAATTTTATTTAATGAGAAAAAAAAGCAAAACAGAAAAAGGGGTAGAAACAATACAGAATTTCAGGAAAAAAAAGAAGTAAGAAATCACTAGTTGATAAATTACATATTGTCTTCTTAGACCTAGTTGTTAAAGTTACAAAAATAAAGCATACAAAGTGGACATTCAAACAGTGAGACTGCAAAGAAGTTCAACGATCCAGTAACAACTTAGCAACATGGTTATCAATCCTACACACTCAAACATACATGCAGCCAAATCCTCTAGAGCACTTTCTTTTCTTCTTTTTACTTTTTAAATCCATTATCTGCTTAGTTATTTCCTGTTTCAGGATGCTCAGTACCTTACTGACTTGTTTTGTTGTTGTTATATACTTTTAATCACCTTATATAATTCCGTTGCATTGTTTTTGAGTTTCTCCTCATCCATGATCCATGGATTAGCTTTGGTGGAGTTGAGAGATTTTTGGAAGTATTTTGTTACTTTCTAATCTAGTTTTTTAAAATTTTTTTTGAAGGTAGCAAAATACAGCAGAACAAGACAACAAACCCATGCCACCACACTGCAATAAAACTACCACAGAACAGCAGAGCAGGTCACCAGGACACAAGCAATGGGCTCAAAAGTACAGCCCATTTTGTTCACTTTAGCTGTTCTTTGAATCAAGTAGAGGAAAATGGAAGGAAATATATAACTTTTAAAAATAGAATATTGAATAAAGCAGTACTATTAATCAAAACTGAGCAAAACAGTGATAAAAAAATATTTGCCTTCAAAGAGATGGTAGAAGGAAATCCCCCTTATTTGCCACACTGTATACATTCATCCTCCAAAAAGATATTCAGACCGATGGTGCTTACTTGCTAAGGGGGGGTGGATCAATGTCTGATTCTTAGCCCATACACCAGCAGGGCCCCAGCTGCTTACCAGGGCGGCCAGCAGGCCACCTGTTCTCCCAGCGCCCAAAGTTCCAACATGATGCAGAGCTTAGGAGTCGCTGACAGTTCTCGCCCTGGTGTGCCAGTGGCTTGCCAGGCCCCCAGCTGCTCACCAGGGCGGTAAGTAGGCCGCCTGTTCTCCAGCGCCCAAAGTTCCAACATGATCAATAATTAATGTTTTATGTCTTAGGCCTGACTGATTACATGGATACATTCAATCTGTGAAAACACATCCTACATATACCCTTATAATCATATACATTTCATATATATTATATCTCAATAAAGAGTTTAATTTTGCTATTCCTAGAAGGGTAACTTTAAGCAAATTGTGCATACATTTCTTTCTCAATTCCCTCAATGTGAAATCAGGGATAATACTATCTTTACTCAAAATGCCTTGGGAGGATAAAATGAGATTAAATTATGCAAATTTACTGAAGTCTGGTGAGAGCTTTCACTGTTCTTCCTGTACTTTATCTGCTTTTTGAAGGCAGTTTACAGTTTACCAGCTAAAACATACTGTCAACCTTTGAGTAACTATCAACATTCTCTTCAGCCTAAGGCTGGTACGGGAGTGGGACACAGGAGCGTGAAAACAGAGAAGCAGAAGAGGAAAGACACACGCTGACAGTGTTGGTCTAGGAAACCTCAGTAGACAACTAAGGAGTACAATTCAAAATAACAATGAAGTGTATGTTAAGTCCCAAAGGGCTTATGTGCTAAATTAGCAGCTTAATGACTTTCTTGAGGACCATCAGAATCCTTCATACGGGTCAATATGCAGTTCTCAGTGTATAGACTTTGTCTCAAGCCTGCGCCTGTCACGGTTACAAGAAAGCCACCAATGTTCCTGGCATTGCTTCCAAGTGTGACGATGTCAAAGAGCTCCTCTGGTGGGGAAGCAGGAGGAAATACGCTCACCAGGAAGCAAACACATCTCTGCTGTAAGGCTGCGTGTGTGAAGTCGTGGTGGACAGCTGCAGTTCAAATTTATTTTTTTGGATGGTCAAAGTTAATGATGACGTTGTTCCCTTTTTTGTGATCGACTTTTTATTTAAAAGAGAAAAAAAATTAAAAACAACAATAAAACAGAATTTCAAAATAGGTTAGTAGGAGAGTAACAACAATCAATACATTGTATATTGCTATATTCACACTAGTAGTTCAGAGTATAAGACATAAGCGTGAAACACTGTCCAAACAATGTTAGCACAAGCCTTTGTTTTCAAAGAACTAAGAGACACTAGCTGTCTACCTATCTTGTATATGTATTTTTTTCTAAAAAAAAAAAAAAAAGGAAGCTAAACTTGAGACTTTTATAAGTAAATGGATGCACCATACTCAGAAGTGAAATAATCAGACTCACATACATAAACATTGTTTTATCTCACTAGTGTGAGAAATCAAATGAGTAAATAAGATCCAAAATGTACAATAGATATTAGGAACAGGGAGGAAAGAAAAACCATGATGGGAGAATGGGAAAAGATGAGACTGTTCCTACGGGGTACCTCTAGTTGTAGAACACAGAAAATAGAGAACAAATGATCCTGAACAAATTTTCGCTTCAGCCTGTTCCTGCTACCCGTATACACTGTTACGGGAGAGGTGCGGAGGGGTCTGACTCAATCTTCACCTGCTTTTCAGTTTTTTCTTTACAGCACTGACCTATGAAAGTAGCTACGATAGAGACTGTTAATCACTTATCTCAGCCAGACTGAATCCATGTACATGATAAGAAATAGGAACGAGCCATCTTCAAATGCAGTCAAGCCAACCGAGAGAATTTCAGCTGCACACGACCCTGGGAAATGTGCAGTGTGTGAGAACGTGACTCAGAGAGTGGATTTTTCTTGCTGACAGTGGTCCTGCAAAGTGATTTATAAAAGTTACTCAAGTTAAAACCAAAGAGGGAGAGAGAACAGAGTTAAGAAGATGCCAAGCACATCTCAAACATCATGCCAGCCAGTAACTTCAAGGTCTTTTTCTTTCACCTCATCTCAGTCAAAAAATATCCTCAAAATATTTTAACACAGTCAAATTTAATACCATTAAAGAATTTCTCTCTGTCAGTAATATTCTTCAGTTTTTGTTTTTGTTGTTGTTTCTGTTGTGCATTGCTCTTCTCACTTTATTTTAGGGAAAAGATCTACATTGACCTGGTCTGAATTTCTAGCCTCCCTCACCCGTACAATCATATTAACCAGGTAGGTATGAACTTCACTTACTTGTTTAATACAAACTACTTTCAAGGGAGAAGAGAATGAATGTGAATCCAACACATAGTCTGCAAAAGGAAAACTAAATGCATAATAATTTATAAATTCTGTGTGCATTTAAAAACTCTAAATTGAGATATTTTCATCATTGTTTTAAACAAAGAGAATATTTTAATAGATAACTGAGGCAAATGTAAGTTTCCTTCCCTCTTGCAGAAATAATGGAAAACAAGAAAAAAAAAGAAAAACAGGGTTTTTATCCATTATAATTTAGATATAAAATGTTCCCCCGAAGCCTCATGTGTTCAGACATGGGGCTCTTAGAAGGGAATTGGATCACAGGGACCTTACACTGATTGGTGGACTCACCCACTAATGAATCCATAGCCCACTAACAAATCCATTTCCCCGTTGAAACAGACAGGAAGGAACACATGAAGTATAGCTAGTCACATAAGTGTAAAGGCAGTAGAGAAAATTACACAAGCCCTCACTACTGAAGTCCTTAAAAATCACTGAAATAGAGCTGGGGGTTTAGCTCAGTGGTGTAAGTGACTGCCTGGCGAGTGCAAGGTTGTGAGTTCAAACCCCAGTACCAAAAAATAAAATAAAATAAAATAAAAATCACTGAAATAGAGGATTACCCACCTGCTCTATCCTCTTCATGGCATGGGCCTATCACCAAGTTTATTCATTCACACAAAAAGCATTTATTGCCAACTGCTATGCACCAAGCCCAGTAGCAAGCTCTGAAGATACAATGTTGACCATGATGAATGGGATTTTTCCTCTGCTAGAGCTTGTAGTACAATGGCAAAAACATGCACTGAATATGGAGATGTACGGGAAACCATGTGAATATTTAACAAGAACATCTAACCTAGCTGTTCATGGGGGTGAAGGGATCATACATCTCCATCAATCAAAGTTCTGCTCATCCATCCAGTCTTTGCTGATAACTCCAGCCAGAAATAATCACAGTCTTCTCTGAGCCTGCTGGTGGCACTCCTTTCTGAGCACCTGTCTCACGCTATCCTGGCTTCTAATGTATTGTTTCTGGGTTTCATCCCTCACTGACCTCCAAGCTCACTGAGACAGTAACAGATCTCATCCATCCCTGCATGGTACCAGCACACGGAAGAGTATCTTGCACTGTTCATACAGAGCAGCACCCCAGCAGGCTTAGGGAACCAGAGCTCAGAAACCACACCAGAGCGACTGCCTCTGACGCAGCCACAGAACTAGGTATCTAGCCACGATAAATTTTCTTTTTACAGCTGTCACAGAGTTCACCTTTCTGTAAGAGACATTTCCAAATCCAAAAGCACTGAAGTTTCAGGCAACTACCTAGGCAACCAGTCCTAACAGATAAATCAGTGATGGCTGGTTTAAATCCTGCTCACAGCAGCATAAGGGAAGGTTACATTTTTAAATAGAGAAAGTCTTTTTTCAAATTGATTCACGAAAGAAATTGTTTTACAGGAGAATTGTGATGATTGGGATTCTTTTCGTTGCAAGTTAAACAAAAACAAATAAAACTAATTTGGAAATGTCACGTGAAGTTGGCACGAGAATTTTTCTACGATTAGGCGAGGAACGTGGTTGTTGCTGAAGGAAAGGCCAGGCTAAGAACGCGGATGCCTCAGGGTTCACCCCCTGGATCTTCCTTGTGTAGAAACTGACTGTGTTCCTTATATGACTTAATGACATCTATGGAATCCCTGTTTCTAAATAAGGTTACATCCTAAGTCCCAGGGGTTAGGACTTTCTGAGGGAGACAATTCCATCCACCGAAGATACAACTTCAACTCTCTCAGTTCCAACTCCAAATTCTGGTGAAGTAGATGTTCACCTCTGGCTCCATCACATTTGCAGGCGATATGATTACACTTGGAAAAAATTCCTAAAGAAGGAGAAACAGGTAATAAATTCCACAGAGAATCACTAGAAAGAAGAAGAAATAAGAATTTCATAAATGTATGAGTGAGGGCAAATCCTATGGGAGCAGAGACCCAATGTCTCAGCCGGAGAGTTTCTTATAATGTTTGTTGGACTCACACTCTATTTCTCATAAAAGTCTGACCTATCTAATCAGTCTCCTAATTATTTT
This sequence comes from Hydrochoerus hydrochaeris, assembly GCA_004027455.1. Classification (NCBI taxonomy): domain Eukaryota; kingdom Metazoa; phylum Chordata; class Mammalia; order Rodentia; family Hydrochaeridae; genus Hydrochoerus; species Hydrochoerus hydrochaeris. The sequence continues at coordinate 124,096 of PVLA01000480.1, forward strand.
GTTTAAGCCTCTGACATTCTTTGTCAAAAAACTCCAAAGTGCTAAATTGCTGCCTAATGAAATTCTATCTTTGAGCTACAGAAGAGAAAGTCCTTAAGCATTGTTTGCATGAGTACCTACTATATTCCTGCCATTGGATTATGTTTAGTCAATCGACACGTACTGAACATGTGCCATTTATGGTTTTGGGCAGTGAGTATGAGTCAACAAAATGGGGTAATATCTCCAGGAGTTGGGTGGGTGGTGCACTAAGAAAGAGAGATCCTACTCAAAAACCAGAATATGTGTAACAAACATCAAGCAAGAGAGGGATGTGGGCTATTTAAATAAGAAGTTTAAGAAAATCCTGAATATCCAGTAAGATATTCAGCAGAGACCTTGAAGAAGTGAGGAAGTCATACACTGAAGGAAAAATACCATAGGCAGAAAAAGTTACATGTTCACATGCCCATAAATCAGACCAGTTTTGTGTGTTAGAGGACCACCAAGAATGCCGTTGAAGTAGAGTAGGCAAGAAGGAAAGACTTGAGAATAAAGAGGAAGCTCATTACCCATCTCCAAGTCGCTTTGCAAATCCTTCTAAGGAAGTCAAGTTTTACGCTAAGAAGGGACGCATCGTGAGGAGAGCAGAGGAGTAAAGTGATTTGGACATAGATTTGTAAAGAGTTCCTGTGGGCTGAAAACAGACAGGCTCAGTGACCAGTAGACCCCATTCTGAATATACATGGTATTAATCAAAGATCTTTTATGAAATACAGAGTCCTGAGCTACACTTAAAATACCATGATGAGGAATCTCGGGAATCCACAGGTCTGTCTTTTCACAAGCTGCCCAAAAAGTCCTTATGCACCCAGCCTCTGGTGCATGAATTTAATAGAGCAGCAAAGCACCCAGATCTTTGGCACATCCGCATGACACATTTGAAATCTGTCACTGAAAAATGCACACACACCTCAACTCTTTTTGGAAGTATGTGTGGACTCACGGCTTTGTTTGGGAGTAGCTACTTGCTGTCTATGACTACTGACTATTCCAAATGTGGTTCCTCTAAATTAACATGGGCTGAAAGTGAAATACACACTGAATTTTTAAAGACTGGATACAATAAGTATGTAAACTCTCTCATTAATTAATAACTGTTTACCTATTATATGTTTAAATCCCATTTTGTGTTTGTAATCTATTAGATTACATGATACACACTACTAATGTCAATTTTGTCTGTTTTTTTCCAATCGTGTTTCCTAAAAATGTTAAAGTTACACATGTGACTTTTATTGTTTCCTCTTAGACCACAGTGACTAACATTTATCCTTATTTAATTTTACATTCTTTGTTAATTACCCTGGATTCTGGACTCTTACACTCCTTTGCTCATATCTTTACAAGAGACTTGTCCTACAATATTCCAATTATCTTCAAACATGTCAGTGTCCACTGCTACACTGTGAGTAGTTCCAGGGCCCTAGCCTTATTCATCTGTCTCCTTTGGACCTAGCACAGTGCACAGCACCTGCCAGCTATTCATCAATAGCTAGTTCCTTTGCCTTCCTGAGCCCTGGCTCTCACACATTGTTAATGGCAATGCCCAGCCTCTAACTCAGGCTGCTTGACTTCTGCTCTAACGTGCTGTCCACAGCATCCCACCGCCTAAACCCTTTCTCTAAAGATTAGCACAAGAAGCAGATCGAAATGCAGCTCAAATCAGTCCAATTTACTACTCATTAGCACTTTTTATGAAGACTGGTTGAGGAAGAGATTGAAACTCAAAGCTAATGTGACATTTTGAATTATCTCAAGTTGTCACTTTTCCATGCTGTGCTTCACTCTCATTAGGAAAAGTAATCAAGATCCGGCCTATTATTATAGCATGTCCCTCCCTGTGATTAAAGCTTGGCACTTGGAGGTAACCAATGCTTATGTTGATTCTGCACTTATTGGCACAAAAAGTCTATTCATTTTTTTCCCTGATTAATGTTTTGGAGAGTTTCCTCTTTCCACACTATATCCTCAGCCTACCAATTAAGCACACATATTAATTTTCTCCAAAAGCATGTGTTTCCATAACTTGATAGATGCATCATTTATGTATAGAAATATCCTATGATATCTTCAGTTTTCTCCAGTACCATCTCCTAGTATCAGGGCTTCCTTTGAATGTGTAGGACTCAGGATCAATACTTTTTATATGCAATATTAATAATTTGCCCTTAAAATGTATTTGGAAATTCACAAGCCCATGTTGTGTACAATCAATTATATGATTAATGTTCCAAAATAGTTGAGAGAGAAGAAATGCTTATATATTTGTTTTCGGCCACTCAGTTAATGTGAAGGTTCTTTTGAGTCACCATCTCTTCCTGCTCAATGGCAGGCACCATCCTTTTACATGTATTGTGAAATATTCTATGCCTGGCTGTTTTCAGACCTCCCAACTAGGAGAAAAATGTACCAACACAGTTATTATTTACAATGTTGTGGCTCTTTGGTACATTTTGTATTGTATTGAAACGTGATAAATTTTCTTTCCTCTGCAGTTCTCTAATACCATTTATTTAATGTTGGTAATATCGTTAGTCAAGTAATAATGTAATCATTCATTGTGCCACCCGTGAATACTGGCTTCCAGTGACTCTCTTAAAGCTTGTTGCTGTTTCACTGAGGATAACTATGAATGCAAGTTATCCAGAGCATTGAGAAAAATGTGAATGATTATTCATTTTCTGATGATTAAAATTCCCATCTAGAATTCTATAACCTAGATGGAGGAAAAGCTTCTGACCGTGTCTTCTCTTCAACTCATTGAGCCATCTCGCTGCATTTCCCAGGGCAATCTCCTTTGTACACCGCCTTCCTTCTGTACACCACCTGCAGCATGAAGAATAAATGTAAGGTCCATGGGCAAGATGAGAGGAGTGGCCCGTTCATCAGAGGAGTGGCCATCTTCAGCAGGTACTATGTCACCTCAGCTAGGGCTAGGGACAATATGGATTTGCTACATCTGTAAGAAGCAGTAGGTCTTGATTAGCAGTGGTCATTAGTGCACAACAATGGTCTCAAACGAACTTAGATGACTTCACCTTGGACTTCCTGACACCTGACACAAAACCCGCAGAGATGTTAGGGATGATCCTCTAGTTATCAATGGTAGATTGTACATGGGTTAAACACACCTGCCACCATCACCACAGCTAAATAACATTACGGACCAGAAGTGGCACAACTGGAACACAGATGGACATAAGTAACGCATGGATCCATACATGCATCACAAAGTCAAGGACTAGAGTTGGTCCCCAAATCTCTCTAAAAGCCAGAGCCCTGAACTTATTCTGCATAGTCTATGAAAGTCACCTGAAGTCTTGTGTGACCCTACAAATGAAATACCATTTTATCTAGAAGTAGCAATCTTCTCACTGTGCCAACATTCTGGCTCTGAAAACTAGTTCATGACTCTGAGATGACCACATAGCCATAGATCACAGGGCTCCCTGGGGCATCTGGTTGTCCACATGAGATGTTCCTAGAAGATAAGAGACTTCCACAACCGAGAAAATGGGACCAGTCTGATGAAGATACAGATTCATTCATAAAGCACATGGCGTAATGTCATCGCCAGCCCTGGTCAGTCCCAGTCATGGGAAGGAGAATTACAATTTCAAGGGAAATGCTATGGCTTAGATGTTGACTTCCCCCGTGGCCTGGGTGTTTAAGGCTGGATTGCCAGCCTCTGGCACTCCTGGAAGATGGTAGCTGACATTTAATGGTGACTGAATTCCTTGAAACCATGAGCCAAGTTAAACCTCTGGTCATTTATGTTGTGGGTGTTTGGTATTGTACCAGAGTGATGGGAAATTTGACCAATAAAAAAAAAACTGGTACTGAGAGTGCAATCATTGCTGACTCTACCTGACCATGTGATTTGGAAACCTCTGGAATTGGTTTGTGTTAGGACTTCAGAAAGATTTGTAGATGTGGGCTAGAGAAACCCTAGAATGCTGCAGGCAGAACCTGATGGGTAATTCTAATCAGACCTCAGACAACCAGAATGTTGCTCATATTGTACAGAGCAAAGACTAGCCTCAGGATATTTCAGTGGAGAATAAAGATTTCATTGGCAATTGGAATAGAGATCATATGTATTACATGCTAGAAAAAAATTATTTTTCCACATTTTGCCTATGTTCTGAGACTTTGTAGGAAAATGAGACTGAGGATGGTGGACTAATTGATCTGAGAGAGCAAATTTCCAGGCAGTCCAACATTTTGGCTGTTGCATAGGTACTGCTTTTAGCCAAATTTATAGTGAGAATCAGGGATAAAAGGAAAAAATACTTTAAAACTTGCATCTTGACCAAAAGAAACTCAGGTGCAAAATTCAAGCCAAAGGAAATATGGTTGTTAAAGAGATTAGTATGAGCAAAAATAAATAAAGTACCTCATATGGGGACAAGAAGAAAGATGCCTTGAGAGATTTCAGGAATCAGTAAGACCCCACTCATCATAAACTCAAGGGTGCAAAAATACAAACATTTTATTTGAGAAGAGAGTTCTTGGGTGTTCTGCTGAAGAATTACCAGTTAGGGAAGTGGTTTCTTGGGATTCATTTTACCAAGTTCAGTCACATAGGCATTCAAAGGCTACTGAAGCTACAGTCTAAGAAGGCTTCACTAGGGCTTCCAGGGACATTAGTTTCTCCACATGATGCTGGTGGATCAATAAGGTTCCACACATATTTCAAAGGAAAGCCAGGAGCCCAGGCAAACAGCTCCTGAAAAGCCAATGCATGACACCATGAGACTGATGCCCAAGGTGCGCTGGAGACCCCAAGAGCTTTTGAAAAATTTAATGCTTATCCTGCTGGGTTTTAGTTTATCCTTGGCCCATTATTTTCTGTCCTCCTTTTTGGAACAGAAATGTTTACCCTGTACCACTGGAAACTTTACCTGGGAATTTTTAGTAATTCTGGGATTACTGCAAACTGTGGAAAGGATTTCTCTGTCTCAGTTGTACAAAGGATAGTTGTGTTGTGTTAGGGAGCGTTATGATCTTGGGTTTATCTGGAGATACAGTTTAAAGTACAGTTTAAGGACGTGTTTGGGCTGTAAGTTGAAATGGGGTGGGATGTGCTGGTTAAGGTGGAATGGCTTTGGGATTTACCCAGGGAACTAGTAAAGCAAACTTCTGGGTGTATTTTGGTGGATTCTAAAGACATGACCTTCAGGTATCTCTGGCCCTTCATCTCTTCCTCTTGTGCTGTTTTTCTGCTCTGCTTTTCAGCCACCATGAGCTAAGTAGCTTTGCTCTGCCATATTCTTCTTCAATGATGTTTCTGCCTCGGAGCCAGCCAACCACAGGCTGAACTTACTCAACAGTGACTTCCCTTTAACCTCTCCCCCTGTGAGTTGTAGGTGTCCAGTCCTGCATCCCACTGATGGGCAGCTAACTAATATGCTGATAATGACACATTTGTAACCATGCCGCACTTACTTCCAGCTATAAATTAGTCCATATATCCTCTAATAGCCAGTCAACTTCTCCCCACAAGGATATCCGAAACTCTGCCTGGGTTACATGGACTTGTTTTTTCAGTGTAATAGTAAGTAATACTGTGCATCTATCTGAGTCTGATGCTGAAAGATAGTTGCAATGTTTTCTCTGCTAAAAAATCTTTAGACTATGAAAATTTGCTCACTCTCATTCAGGTCGCCTTCATAATTCTGAAAGTAGACCTACCCTCCATTCCACTCCATTACTGCTCCAGATACTTGACCTAATGAAAGTGTACAGGGGAACAAGTCTCCTTGACACACAACTGTGATGGTATCAAAATTTATTTGAGTCACATTATTTTACCTTCTGGGTTATGTGTTACAGCAGTAAAAGCATGGCTTTTGAGTCTTTTAGAACAGGGTTCAAATCCTGCTTTTATGATTTATTAACTATGAAACATTAATCTCCTGCTTAAGTGTGTTTTGTTTTGTTTTGTTTTGTTTTGTTTTGTTTTGTTTTTGTAGAATAGGGGTAATAACATCTGCAGAGTAGGGTAATTTTGAAAATTTAATTGGATAATGCCTGCAAAGTTCTTGTCAAATAAGAAGCAAGCAGCATGTCCTGGATAATTTTCCTGGTACTTTACCCCCAGATCACCTTTTCCAAGTGCAAAATACTCCTGAATACTCATAATCAATATGTTTTCTGGGCTCTAGAAAACTCCATGCTCACCCTTCTGGCCATGTGTTCCACTGTTTCAAAGGAATCTATGGCATCTGAGTCTCTTGGGAACTTGCTGTTTTTCGTGGCAATGGCAGGAACAAAGGGTTAGCTCTGGGCTTAGCCAGACCCCACCCTTGGCTGGGAGCACTGTGGACTTCACTGCAGATCAATGGACTAGCAGGACTATTAAAAATCCCTACCCTACATGAATTCCACCTTGATTTTACACAGCTTCCTTTAATATCCTCTCATCACAATCGTAACTGTAAAGTCATTTTACACTTAAAGTATGTAAATGTCATCAATTTTAGAGCATGTGTTCAAAAGGAGAAAAGTCTCATTTTGCCTCCCACACACCCACCCAACCCCTCATCACTCTAAATTAAACAGGTAACTCTTGCAATTCAGGGCCACATGCACTTTGTCTCAATAGAAATAGCAACAAACCATGAAGTCTGGCTTTGACTTTTTACCCAATGGAAGCTTTAGAACACCAGGCATCCCGAGTTTCTTCTTTTTTTTTTTTAATTGCATTAAAGTGAATTTTCTGCAGCCAGTGTGCTGATACCTACTTCCTTGGAATTAGGGGTGAAATTTTTGAATAGAGTACTGATGGGGCAATGCCGGCCTTAGATGCTTCTCTAAGTCATTCTTTTCTTTGTGAGTCAGAAGTCCCCAAAACTGCACTGCTTACTGCAATATGCTCCACCACTTTCTCAAAATCTACATGCATCTTCCCTCCTCACTGAGATGTTGATATAAAACATCAGGAGTAGAGCTCTAGTGTCTGCGTGTTTTATCAAGTTCAAAGATGGTTCTGATGTGTACCAAATGTTGAGAACTATTATGGGAAACTGACAGTTATTCTTGGTATAAATCTATTCCTAGCTTTGTATTCAGATCTAATTAAAATCTCAAAAACACAGCCCTTTTAGGAATTTTATTTGTTTTTGTGTTTTAAACTTCATCCATTTAAACTCTGATGTCAATTCAGACACCCTATCATTTAGAGCACAAAACAACAGGAGATATAGAAATTCAGATTAGAAAATTAATTAGCACCTATAAGAAAGAAGAATTACATGAGAACAGATCATTCTCCTGCAGAGGGGATGGCTAATAGACTATTCCCTTATTTTATTTTACTGCAAGAAATATTTTGAAAGATCATGATTGTTCCTTTGACATCAAACTGAAATGTTAAGACTTTCTACATTACCGAGACTTTTAACAAATTCCATTAATACTGCATACAGCAATTTAGCTAACTGTCTCATAAGATTATTTATGTACTTAGCCTGTTCCACTCTTGAAACAGTAACATTTAAAGTTCACTATGGTGCAGTCATTATAGCTTCTGCCAAACATCTGGATCTCTTTGAGCATGGGATAGGACTGCATTTCCCTCCTTGGACAGAGCCATGTGACTTTCTTTGGCCAATAGAATGCAAGTAAAACTAAGTGTGTCACTTCTTCGAAGATGTAACAGGAAGTCCCTACTTTGCTATGTGCACTGTTTCAGTCACTTTCTAGATCAAGATGGGGTCATCAATTTGAGTTCCAGAGTAACTAAGACAATGAGAGGGGATGGAGTCCCTCCCCAGTCAGCCCTTGGTGGACAACAGAGCTATTGTTTTTATTCCATTGATATCTAGTTTGAAAACCCAGCAAGCACTTTGTAGGTAAGGAAGCACTTTTTTCTATTTTCCCCTCAACTTCCCTATGGTCTTACCCTACTCATTTTACTCTTCAAAAGAGTCCATTTTCATTCATCCCCGTTGATGATTTTCTGAACCTCTATGATATTCTCTATTCTTCCACTAAACTTTCTAATCATATCCCATGGCTTCACTGGGTTTCCTAAGTTTTCCTCTTTTACAATGCATTTCCCTATCTTTTGATTTTAACTGCCCATGACTGAAACGTGCAGTTCTTTTATAACTTGCCTGAAATGTCAACCAAGATTTCTTAAAGTAATCTAAATGCAAAAGAGGATGATGCTTGTTTTGGTCCCAGTACTGTATTTCTGCTGCATCCCTGAGAAAATAGTAACTCACATCCCTGAAGGTACACTCTGGACACTTTAAAGAGCTCCTGTGAGACCCACTCAAAAAGAAATAGGTTTTACTACTTAAATCTCTTTCTTAAATCTATAATCCCTAGCTCTCACTTCTCTAACTCACATTTTGTTTCATTTGACTCTTAGAATATTGACACTCAGTGAACTAGTTTAGCTTCACTTTACCTGTGCCTTCCTCTCATTTTGGTTTTGGTATTTCTTTGATGCTTTTCTTCTAAATAAGAATAGAAGAGATTACTACACTGGGTTTCTCTATGTCTCACCCCTTACCCCACCCCAGTCAGTGAAATGGACCACACTCCGTTCTTGGTACCTCACATCTCATTGGCTCAGTTGCCTTCCTGAGCACATTAATAGAGATAAAATTGGGTTTTTTTCTTTTCTTCTTGTCTAAGTCCCTTCACCCTGCAAAATACCTATTGCTTTTCCCCTTATTCTGTATGTTTAACAAACTATTTTAAAATAATTTTTCATTATTATTCAAGTAATTAACTTTAACACTGAAGTCCACAATGCTACAGTTTATTTTTTTCTCAAGTTCAGAGGGGTTCTAGTCAAAGGAAAATGGCTTCAGTGTTTAAGTGTATGTATTTTATCAATTGAAACTGAGTTGCTTTGATTTCCCAGTAGAAGGCAAGAGTGTGTGTATCACTAAATATCTCCTGGGTCAGTTCATGGCATATTTTGAAGAGCTACCTAACAATGTAGCAGATGAGTTAGGGAATGAGAATTTGAGTTATCAGCTTTGTAAAACTAGCTCTAACATAACTGACAGGAGATCAAAAAAATCAAACCAGTGAAATCTTTTTTTGTAATGGACTCATTTGCTCTAACAAAACATAAGGGACTTGTGTAATGCAGTAAAAAGAATTCTTAACAGTCAGAGGTGGTTCTATGAGGGAAATTTCCTGAGTGTTACTGTAGTAAAAAATGTTTACCTATCACTTCTATATCTATTCAGTTGTTCTCCTGTGATCCCTTTGTAAAAGTCCAATCTTTCCTTCTTGAGTTCTAGTTGTAACAAAAATCCAAATTAGAAACAAGAACTTTTAGATGAAATAATTCACCTAAAGCCACCTGGCTCAGTTATCCCTCTTCTAGTCCTACCCCAGTTCCTAGTATTGCTAAGGCATTTCCTCAACTCCACCTGTACCACCCTAAAATGTCCAGGCCCCCTGTCCTAATTTAGAAATATGTGTGAAGGACTAGGGATTTAGCTCAGTGGCCTAAGCACCTGCCTGGCAAGCATGAGGCTGTGAGTTCAATCTCGGGTACCAAAAAAAAAAAAAAAAAAGAACAACTAGAAATACGTGTGCATAACAAATATTCCAGACCAAAAGTTTATTTCCATGGAGTCTTCTGGTCTGGAATAGGTAACAGCTGACCAGATTCATGGGGAAAACTGGTATTTCAGACTACACATTTCATGGAAGTTATGACCACCTTAGCAGTGAGAACCCAAATTCGTGATTGCCTTACTTCCTCAACCCTCAGTAAAAGCAGGTCTTTTTTTCGAAGTCTTTTATAACAGTCCCTATTCTGTCTGGATAAGTACCTTCTTCTTTCTCACACCTCTTCTCCTTCCTTCAACTTCCTCCATCTTTTATCTAGTCTGTTAGGGAAGGAAACTATCTCTACAATGTTTATTTAAATCTTTCTAACTTATGCTTGGCCAGTTACATTTTTGCCCAAATCTAGTATTTTCTGCTCTCAGCTCTGGTTCTGCAGTGGATAATCCATGTTTATCTAACACGAGCTACAGCTAAAGCAAAAGGGAGAATCACATAGGCACAATTAATGCAAGAGAGAAACAGCCAATCACTTAAGACGCATCTTCCCCACTGCTAATTCTCACTGGCTAGAAATTTAAAACCAGTATGTGCTGTGAAACATCACTAGCTTTTAAAATCAGAGTGCCAAGAACTGTCTGTTTGGTTCACATCTATATCCTTGGGATTGAAATCAGCTCTTGGCACATAGTAGCTACCCCATCAATAGTACGCTAAAAAAATAAACAATAGAAAAATAACCATCTGCTGAATGGGCTGAACATGTTTAAATGAATGGCTCACCTTTTCTGTAACTTGCTTTCTCAACTTCATAAATAAATTCCATTAGAGACAAAATATTCCTCAAAGAAATCTCTAATTCCACGTGCCTCAGATGTGGAAGGGTGATCAATAAATGTTCACAGAGGTAAAGAGTAAAAGAATGAAGAGAGAGAGGAAAAGGAAAACAAAAGAAGGGGAAAGGCAAATAAGCATAAAGAAAAAAGGGGGGCTGTAAGAATAATGTCGAGTATTTTCTCAGCAGTTTAATGCTGAAGATAAACGGGAACAAACTTGCATGTGGATGGCTGAGGTCTGAAGTCAATGCAAGCAGGCAGAACTGGTGCTGGAAGGATCCACCTTGATTTATTAGTTTAACGTGGGGGCAAATCATACTTTGAAAAAGTCCCTAGAGACCGCAGTAGTTTTTATATTGGCAATTTAGGACTGTACACTCAGAACAGGAGAGAAGAACACGCACCATAGAGTATCGTGATATTGTTTTCTTAGAATAATTCCAAAATAAATAAAATGTGCATGTCTAGTGTTTAAAGTGTAATCCTGCCTGGGGAAAAAGAGTCAGACTTAACCTCATAAGATCCATCTCAAAGCCATGGTTATTTATTTGAAATCTCATATAAAAATACTTTGAGCTACTCAAAGAAAGATATCATGGAAATTAATGTAAATATGCTGGGTAAAATGTAAGAAAATTGTTTCAACTTCAAATTCCACCACAAGAATACAGATACGCTCTTTCAGAAACTTTACAGGGCAAATGTTTCTTTTAATCTTTTGGCAAATTCTGACTATGGATTTACTCACCAATATTGGCTACATTTTGCTATAGATAGACACTAGTAAAATTTTGTGCCAAACTAAGACTTTATACATATAGCTAACTTAATTACAGCTACATTATTTTGAAGATAAATGAACATTTTGTCCCAAGTTTTCCTAATCAAAGAAAAGTTTGACACATCCATTTGCTCATTAGTGGTTCAGTATGTAAGAATATATATATATATATGGTCTTTACCTAAAAGCAGCTTTGAAGCCATCCTAAGTACAAAATAAAATTAAACACTGTAGAAGATGATGACACTTGAAACTTTTAGTCTGATTTCCAAGGATTTGGGATTCTCCATAGTACTTTATACTTCTCGTTTTATAAAACATTCATTAATTCAGTATATATTATCTACCTACTATGTATCAGACACTAAAATCAGCTTTTATGATGTTTAAATTTTATAAGGAGAAGATATTTTAGAACATATATATTATGATGTTAAAAGGCAATAAGTTCTATTGCAGAAAAATAAACCAGGATACAAATAGAGGTAGTCCAAGAACTATTTTAGGTAGTCTATGGAGGCATTTTGGTTACAATTTGCACTGAAATATAGTAGGCAGAGGCCAGGGATGCTGTTATTATACACAAATCAGTCCCCGATTTTATTGTGTGTAAAGGTATGGACAACTATTTTGATGAAAACAAGAAATATTATGGTAGCCACTGTTGATTTCCTGTCGTCTTAAAAGTCCTGTGTTGTTTGCATTGTTCTGTTCTGATTTTCTTTGTTCTGCTTTGTTTTGTTCTGTTTTGATTTGTTCTCTTTAAAGTAAAAAACAAAACAGTCCCATACAGGGCCGGAGGTTTAGCTCAGTGGCATTAAATGCCTGCTTGGCAAACATGAGGTCATGAGTTTAATCCCTGGTACCAAAAAAAAAAAAAAAAGATTAAAACAGTCCCAATACATAAAGAATTATCCCACTGAAAATGTCAGTCATGCTAAGGTTAAGAAATGACACAGGGAAATTATTTTCAATCCTGCATGCACCATAGAATTAAACTGGGAGGTTTTTAAAAATACTATTCCTGTGACTTTACTGAGAGAGCTCACTTGGATTTAGGGCTTAGGCTTCAGTAGTTGTTCAAAGGTAGATAGAATGTTCAGAACAGCTGCTATTGGGCCTAAGTACTCAGCATGCTTACAGTCCTGGAAGTGCCTAGTTACTTTCTACCCTTCTACACTGCAAATTCTAACAGTCCCAGGACCTTGGTTATCTTCTCAAAAGAAACTCGGTCTAGCACAGTAGTAACCCACAGCAAGAAAAAGAGAACAGAAATATGAAACCGAAGCATCATCAATCACGATTTCATGAGCCTTATCAGAAACCTTGTGAGTGACTTGGATCAGAATCACCAATGGGAGAGTAATTTAGAGCTACTTGGTTAAGCAGCAAGTCTTTGGATTCCAAGTTGCTGTGGTTACTCCTTTTCTTCCATGAATAAACAATGTCACAACCTTCTGTTGCTTTCAGTGATGTATATGTATTAAACACAGCCCTCACCATACATAGGCCTCTTGATCTTAAAATGTCCTGTCTTCAGGGCTCCCTCCGCTGACATCGAGGATTTTAAGTTGAGGCGTGTGTTCAATCTGCTGATGCTGCATGGTGAGAAATACCATTTTGGCAGGATTTCAAGTAAGGCTTCAGTAATCAGAACGATGTGCAAAAAAATCCAAAGACTCTAAGAAATCCACAACAGGAAGACAGGCAAGAGGAGCGTTTCTACTTTCCATATAGAAGCCAATCTGATTATGCAAATATATCACGTCCCTACCCAAAACATCCAGTGGCTCCCCAGAGATTTATGACAAAACCCAAATGCCTTAAATCGCCCCTATCAAGCTTTCCATGCCGGCCCCCTGCCTACCTCTCCCATCTCTTTCTTCTCCTATCACTCTTCTAGCCTAGAGTCCCTCAGCCATTCTGGCTATAATAGGTTGTTTAGTCTAACAACCCATATTCATGCACACTTTAGAATTTTGACCTGCTCAGAATCCTGTTCCCTTAAACCACATATGACTCCCAATATACATAGCATGATTAGCCAGGCATGGTAACACGGAGGCTGAGGCAAGAGGATCATTGCAAGTTTGAGACCAGCCTGGGCTACAAAGGGAGCTCAAGGCCAGCCTGAACTGCATAGAAAGACCCTGTCTCAAAAAGACAAACAAAACCCAAAAAAAAGCATGACTTGTTTTTCAGCTAGTAGTTCAAATAACAACCCCTCAAAGAGGCTCTCCCTGATCCTCCAAAGCAACCTCGACCATAATTTATCAGCCTATTCCATTTTAGCACTGCAGGTAGCACCTGTCCTGACATTTTCCATCTTTCCTCGCACAGCTTTTTATCTGTTCTCTTACGGCATGAAAAGAAGAGCTCTCTGAGAGCCTGGCCCTTGTCTGTCTTGTTTATCATTTTCTCCTCAGTACCTCAAACACTGCTACAGCCAGACTAAATTTATTGGATAAAGCAAATTTTCTTCCAATATGAGTTTTCTTTTAGCTTAAACTATATTATGTCAAAGTAAAATTGCTGTTTCTGTGTAACAATCCCCAATTAGCCTGAAGTTCCTATTAATAAGGAAGGTGTGTCACAACTGGAAAGCCCAGGCCTACACATTCACTCAGCTCCTTCTGGACTGGATCCCAAACAAAGAAATCATTCACATCACCAAAAGAAGGAGACACTATGGATTTTGGTGAAGCAGAAGAAGTCCAAGCACAGAAAAATATGCAAAGAGTGAAAGGCCAAACCAAGGACACTGGATCCTTGAGATGGAGGCACCGCATGAACCAGGAAGCTTGAACTGAAATCAGATTTCATTAAGCTTGAAATTTTATTTGGATGCAGTCCTAGAGGTAGCAATTATTATTTACCTTTTAATGTACCTACTACTCTAGATCTCTTCATCCCCGGTACATCTTCAGGAAGAAAGAAAAGTCCCCAAGTTACTATTCAGTGCTTTAAACAAAATGATTAAAATACTATAAATGTACAAGGTGGAGAAAGTACTTTGCCAGTTTTTATGAGGAATTTATTTGCAGAAAGTAAATGTCAGCTTTAAGATCTCACATAGAACACAAGATGAGACTACGATACTTAATTCATAACAGCACTCAAAAATGCTACAGTGAGACACTTTACCAGACTGCAAACGACTTCCGGTTCTGTACATACAGATGGATCCTGCCAAAGGTGCTTAGGTGCTAAGAGTCAATAGGTTAAAACAAGCATACTCTCCATGACATTAATTCAAGATAAAAGTTTTAAAACAGCAAGTGTTCTTCTACTAAATGGTGATATTGGTCCCTAACAAACTGCCAAATCACGCCTTTGTCAGGAGAAATAAGCAGAATAACAAAAGATGAGCCTCCAAGTGCCGGAGAGGCGAGGAATAGTGTAGCGTGTTAACTAGGTCACGCCCTGTGGGCTGCACTGCGCGTCCCCCAATAAGCAGTACATGTGAACAGTTCCTGCACTCACACGGCTCAGCAGAGATGCAGCCGCTTCGTGGAGGGCAGGAAAACCACGCACACAGGCAGGAATGAGACATTATGCCACCTCTGCTCCTTGGAAAGGATCAGAGATGCCTTTTTAATTCGGCAAGATACCACCTAATCTATAGCTTTGAACTCCTAAGAGAAACAATGCACAGAGGTTGCTTTTTTCTTTAAGTACTGTGCTGACCCTTCCTTGTTCGTGGTACTATCAATAATTTAAGAGCACTATACTTGTGTGAAGGGTTCCTAGAGTACACTGCTTCCACAGTCATCATGGACTAGACCTGTTCCTAAGGGATCTTCTTTTCTATTCAAACTACAAATACCCGTCTTCTCCAAAGAAACACTACTTCCTTTCCAGTGGTCTAGAACATCCTCCCTTCCCTCAGAGAATTGCTTACCAGGAAAAATGACATCCAAGTACGTGCTCAGTCAAAAGAAAGTTCCTACTGCAAGTTTCAAGGTGTGGAAAGTTTCTCTAAGGAGAAAAGGAAGGCATTCATTAACACCTTCTAGGTGGAAGATCAGCAGGAACCTTCTGGCTTTTATTTCCAGAAGTGACAAAGTGATTCTCCTCTAATAGGCCTCCAAAAAGAAGTTTGTGACTTGCTTTTCTGGTGGCTGAGATCCCCATAAACTGGAAAGTCCCTGAACATGAGGCATGATGACATAACCATGGTACATGCAGGATGGTATGGAGGAAAGTGAGAATGTGTGCATGAAAAATTCAGGGCCCGAAGAGCTGCAGTTAAATTCTGCTATTAACTAATTATCTTCCTTTGCCTCAGCTGCTGAGTCTGTGAAATCAGGGTGCTAACACCTGGCTTAGAAAGGGACCATATTGTTATTTTGTTCACTCAACGGTATTGTGTGTGTACAGTGTTGGGAACATAGAAAGAGGCAGAACTGGAGAAGGTAGAAGACAAGGAGGAAAGGGAGAAGGAGATGCAGGAGGGAAGAGGGAAAGGAGTGCAAAACCTTCCCCATGGCAAAGGGAACAGGTCATTAGGTGATAATAGGTCACAAGGATGGATCAGGGACCAGGTGGACACAATCCCTGAGTACCAGAAAAACTCTAGCGCTCTGTCAGGATGTGTGGAGAAAGGAGAGCTTTGACGATGAAACTTCTGGCTTGATTGATATGAAATAAGAATTTACTACATTGGATTAATTTTGTTTGTCATCAAACAAAATAAGCTTGAAAGAGAGATTAAGTAATAGGTTAGGTCGTGATCTCCAGAGGTACATCCTGAGCCACTGAACAGTAAAAAAAAAAAAAAAAATCAATGACAGAGGAGGAAAAGCTGCATATGGAGGAGAAAGAAGCCAAGTAAGACTCTGGGCAAAGTACCACAGAGACTAACTTCAGTTTAGACCTCAGAGTGGTCCTGTCCTCTGGAGGGCAGGGTCCGTCACCATTCAGTCACTAACTGAGAACAGTCTGAAATAGCTAAATCTTGGAAACAACCCAAATGCCCATCAACTGCTGGATGGATAAAAAAGATGCATTTTTTTTTTACACAATAGAATGCTTTGTAGCAATAAAAACAGAAAACCTTGAGACATTTCTAGGTAAATGGATGCACGTGGAGACCACACTCTTAAGAGAAATAAATCAGACATACATGTATAAATGTTGCATTGTCTCCCTGGTGTGAGACACTGAAAGAGCAAATAAGGACCCAAATGTACAATAGATATTGTGAAATAAGGAGACATTGTTCAAAAGGAAAGAGGAACTAGAGAGGGGGAAAGGGAAAGGAAAGAAGGGAAGAGAAAAAGCGATACAAGAAAAATAAAATGGAAAAGAGTTTTGTGAGTAAGGAGGGGAGAGGGGTTGAGGGAAGAGGAGGGGACTGGGAATGAAGGAATGCAGTCATCAGCTAAGAGCCACCACAGCAGAATGGCCCTCCAAGGGACCCCCCTCTCTGGGCTTCTGGCAAAGTAGCCCTCAAAGTCTAAGGGTGTCCTCTGAAGGAGAATTATCACAAGTACAGGGTGAGGAAGGAGTGCACAGAGGTAAAAGTGATATGAAGGACTCTGGGAGGAACGCTGAATGGGTTTAGTAGATGTAGAGTTACAGAAAGGTCAAGTTATCCTCTCCTTCCGAGACTGGGCTCTGTGATGACATAGTGGCTCTAATTCACCAAAGAGGTATTATGATAAAAGGATGGACAGAGTTTACCAGAGAACCTCCAAGGGGGCAGTCCCCAGTTCAGAGTGATATATCCCTCCTTTGAAGGGCCTCTGAATTTATAGCAGTGTCCGGGAAGCCAACTGAGTCTGGGTCGAGGCTTTGTCCTGTTTCGTGGTTATAACATTGGTCAGTTTCATGTCTGTTGGAGGAAAATATCAAACACCCACATCTTAAAGAAGGAGAAGTTCACTTGGCTTACAGTTGCAAAGGGTACAGTTCGTGGATCAGCTGACTCCAAGGCAGGAACATCACAGCATAGGGTCTGATGTAACAAGGTCTCTTGGCTCACTATGGCCAGGAACCAGAGCACACAAGTGTCAGGACAGAAAGGGTCAAACTCCAAGGTCACATTCCACTCACACCCAGAAAGATGCTTTACTAATCCCGTGGGCAGCCCAAGTCCATCACGTAGAGGATCCACCTTAACTGTCACAGTTTCCTCACATGTCGGAGGTAAAATGGTATCTAGAAATCAGTGAAGAAAGTCCAGTCATAGAATCTGAGTCCTTTTGCAGAAAAATTGAGGAGTTAAACAACTATATTTTTTAAAAGTATGGAGACAAGGAACTGGAGAAAAATGATCCTTCTGGCCATTTATCATGAAGGGCAGGGTTGGCGTAGGTAACACTGTTGGTAGGTGCATAGCTGAGAACACTAGGCAGGAGTGTCAGAGTCATGCCAAGGTTAGGTGAGTGTTTCCAGAAAAAGGAGAAGCAGATGCATCACAGAAAGAAAAGCCTGGGCATTGAGAACAAAGGTTATTGTGACCTGGATTCAGTGAACATGACCAGCAGTGGGAAGGGGCTTGGAAAGGACTTGAGATCAGCCCTTCAAAACATTCAGAAAGATTTTTAGTTAATCCAGTGTGGAACAGATCTTTTTTCATTTTTAAATTATATAGAGGATCTGTTAGAGTAAAGAGACAACTTTGAAGGGAAGAGATAATACATAATGTAATTAACATCTTCACCAGAAAGGTTTTGTAGATGAGGGAACTAGCTCAAGGGAATATAGACAATGCCTTTTTTTTTTTTTTTTTAGCTGTTTATCTCTTTCCATTCTATTTGTGTGCTGGTAACTGCAGAGTTGAGAAAACAAAACACTCATCTATTTTTTAAACTTCTGAAAAAGGCTTGATCCTCAAAAGTATCTTGCTCTTGTGGAAGAACATTGTTGAGATGAAATAAGAACTGAGTTCTTTCCTAGCAAACAGAAGGCAGAAATCTAACTGAAGAAAAAAATCATTGCCTTAGACCTGAGAAACTGGGAGAATAACAATAATGAAGTAACTGCAGAGAATGCTACCATGAACTAGTGACACACTGGTCACATGATAGCATTTAGCAGGTTAAAATCCTTATTGGATAGAAAGAGAACAGAAACTCTTTGAGTGCCTATCTACAATTGCTAAACTAAAGCAAGTAGAGTGATATCAAAAATAAGAGCAAAACTAGGGAGCCTCTTGGGCCTAGGACCATTAGAACTTGTTGACAAATCACATACATGAAATTAGGGGGACTGTAAAGTCCACGCTGAAGCTTACAGACTGAAACTGAAGGAGAAGGAGCACTTTGGAGAGTGAGGCAAATCGTGAGTTAGTTTTTGCACCAAAACAGGCCTGGAAGCTGACTGCAAATATGTGATCAACTTAGAGAAAAGATGGCTTAGGAGATACAGATGTAAGGTCCCTCACTGTTGAAACCGTATCTCATCCTAGAATGAGTGAGAGAGAGCTTAGAGGAGACAAACATTGCAAGAACTGAGCCCTGGGAAATTGCGGTATTCAAGAACCATCCCGTGTAAAAAGGAAGACCTAATATGTGATCTTAAGGAATGGCCAGAAAGGTGGCAGTCACATGTCACTAAGTGCGAGGGATACTTTCTGAGAAATGCATTGATTGGTGATTTCACCCTTGTGGAAACATTATCATATATACTCACACAAACCTACATCACGCAGATTAATCACTCAACACAGTGTCTTCATATAATCAAGAGGTACAATCTATAACCAATATAGACTCTTTATAGAATCATCCCAGATGGATGAGGATGTGGCCAGCATAAAATGGTATACTGTTTTACGGGTTTTTTTGTTTTGTTTTGTTTTGTTTTGTTTTGTTTTTTTGGTACCAGGGATTGAACTCAAGACTGTGCCCATGCAAGGCAGGTGTTTATGCCACTGAGCTAAATCCCCGGCCCTACAGTAATTTTTATAAGTAGGAGGATACCCTAACAATAAAAAATACAATAAGTAAATTCATAAACCAGTAATGTACTTGTTTATTATCATTATCAAATATTATATAATGTGCATAATTATATTGCTACACTTTCAGGTGACAAGAGCAGTAAATTTGTTTATGACAGCATCATCACCAACACATGAGTGATCCATAGTAGCACTAGAATATTACAGTAACAAACATTTTCAGCCATTATAATCCTATAAGACCACTGTTTTGCATATGGTCCGTCATTGACCAAACTTTCATTAGGACATGTATAACTATAATATTTGGTATGCTAAAGACAAAGGAGAACCCAAAGAAAAACCATGAATGCCCAGGTGTGCTGATCACCTCTCCTCTAACTCACTGTGCAAAGAGCAAATAATGTGATCTCTTTGTATTTCATTTTACTGATACATAAAATGCCAATAACAGTACCTACTGTATGGGGCTGTTGTGAGAAAAATGATTTAATGTATGGAAAGTGCTTAGAACATTTCAGGCAAAAAGTGAATGCTCTGTGTTACTGAAAAGAATTCTGCAATAGAGGTCTTTATAAAGAAAGTAGAAAGGCTAATTTATGCACAAGAAGAAAAACTAGATTAAGGGTGAATTTGGAACAATAAATTTAAGTACAAAAGTGATCACCCACACAAATATAAAAGGCACAAGGACTTATTATTATTAACAATATTTGGCATCTGAAATGCCACTGGAGGAACAGATGGTCGCACAGATGCATGCTGAATGTGAATACTGAGTGACACAAATGGTAGCTGTGATAGTCACCTTAAACTGCACATCTTTCTGATTATGACATTTGATGAAAAATGGATAAAGCTCCACAGAAGATAAATCTTTATTTATGAGCACTATTATGTGTCAGTATCACATTGTACAATTTTATGGTGAGAAATTATAGCAGTTTTATACTTAACACTGGGTGTTTATTACGTGTCAGTCACTACTAAGTTATATGTACTTATTCACTTTAGTTTCACACCATCCCCATGGGATATTATTGGCATCCTTATTTCATCTACAAGGAAGCTGAGATACACAGAAGTCAAGCAATTTACTTTGACTGCAAACCTAAGAAGCAGTTCAGCAAAGACTAAACCTAGTGTCCAAATGGACCGGTCTGGAGTCCAGGAAGTTAGCTGTTATATGCTACACTGCTTCCCAATTATGAAGGAGAAAGTGAAAATAAATAAGATGAAAAGGAATAATCTATGCTGCATGTCAGAAATCTTTCATTTTTTATTAGGAAGGAAATTGTGCTCCTCCAAAATTCAAATGTCTAAGCCCTAACTCCTAGTACCTCAGAATGTGGCTGGCTGGAGGCAGGACATTTAAAGAGGTAATTAAGTTTAAAGGGCATCATACAGTAGATCCTAATCCAATCTGACTAATGTCATTATTGGAAAAGGGAAATGCAGATGCACAAAGAAACCAGCAATGTACATGCCCAGAGAAAAGCCCATGTGAAGATGTAACAAGAAGGTAGTTATCACCAAGCCAAGGAGAGATGTCAACACCTGTGCTTAGACTTCCGGCTCTCAGAGCTGTGAGAAATAAATTTCTGTCATAGTAGCCTGAACTCAGGAAAAATCATATGAGCCAGGTCTTCAGAATAAATCTCCACTTGTGTGTGGATACATGTGCCTTTGCTTTTTTCCACTCTCTCCTCTATTATCATGTAATGTAAAATGCATTGATTTTTATATCATAGTATTTAACTATTATTAATTCTTTATTATAGCATTTAAGTTACAGGACATGGATAAGAGTAAACCACCAATGAAGAACTTCGCTTTGGCTTCTGGGGGAAGGTTTACTGTGTTTTCAGTCACATGCAGGAGAGTTTCACCACATAACATGGAATTATGACTGTTACTGTGTCTATGGGCAGATGAAATATGGTTTAAGGAGCTGTGTATATATATTTGTACCAAGCTGACAAGAAGCAGATGACTTATGGTGTTTAATTTTATTAAACCATGTTTCTAGGTGTATCTGTGAGAAGGTTGCTAGTCCCTAGCATCTGGTGTACTTGGTAAAGTAAATTGCCCTCTGTTGCTTAGCTTCTTGTTAAGGTAACAAATTACCTAAGATAATTGAGTTACAAACAGAAGCCATTTATTTGGGGTCATGGTCTTAGAAGTTCCAATCCACAATCTATTGGCTGTTGCTTTGGAGAATGCAGCAAGGTAGCTCTTTACGATGCAAGCATATGGCAGCACAAAACCACACAACTCATGCCTAGAAACTGAAAAAAGAGAAGGCAGCGACTAAGACCCCACATAACTTTCAAGGCATGACCCAAATGTCCTAAAGATCTCACCATAGTTCTCACTAAGTTTCTCCATTACTTCCAAAAACACCAACCCAGGGCCTTTTCCCCATGGGGACCTTTGGGGAACTCCCCAGAGCCACCCTGTAGCACGCCCTCCGACATGGATGGCATCGCACAGTCCACAGAGGACCGGAACGGAACAACAGCAAAAGATGGAAGAGTCCCTCAACCCTTTGATGCGCATCACAGTGCTGGAGATATGACAGCTCATCTCATGTTCCTCTGCCTTCGAATTGGGATTTTCCATTACCAGTTCTTCAATTCTCAGGTCTTCAGCCTGATTTTACATCACTGGCTTTCCAGGATCTCCCACCTTGAAGATGGCAGATCATGGCATTGCTCAGCCTCTGCCAACTTGTAAGCCAATTAGTATAAAGAAATAAACAATTATCCTATTGGCTCTATGTCCCTGCAAAGCCCTGACTAACAGGAGAGTCTAGCTCTACCCAGACATTGTGTATTTTTTCTTACCTAGGCTCTAATATTGCTATGCTTCCTGTGGATTTACCTTTACTGTCCCATATTCCAGTAGACATTTTCCCAATCCCATTTTCTAGAGATTATATCAGATTCACATAAGTGCAGTCCAAGGATTTTTGTCTATCTTCCCTAAATAAACATGGAAAATATTTCAAAAAAATTTTTGTCTGTGTAATAGAGCTGAATAAAAAAAAAATTAGAAAAAAAAACTAGTGTTCCTAGTTAGAGGATACTAAGAATCAAACTTCTAAGATTCCAAGAATTCCATAAAAAGGCAGGATTGTCCTAATGGTGTTCTGGGCAAAGGAACAGCCATTGGCTTGTTACCACAGGGAACCCACTATCCAGGGTCCTTGGGAGTTTATTAAACTTGGAAAGCTCATTCTAATTTCTCTTCACAAAGCTTCAGAACCTTTTTTTAATAATGTTTATTTTCTCTTTACACATTTTGAAATAAATAGGAATGGTCAAGACCTCAGTGGACCTTAGTAACAGTCTATTTGATCAGGTTTGGCCTACAAGTGAAACAAATCGTGATGGTACGTACCTTCATTGTCACACTACTCCGATTTGGGGGGTAAGGATGCCTGAACCAAAGGAAAGTGGAATCTACTGAAAGACAAACAACGCCAATCCATGACATTTTTAGAGACACATTTCCAGGACAGACATACAGAGACCTTGTAATTCTAGGACATACCAACTAAATCAATTGCATTTACACTGAATTTAGTATAACTTACGACATTACAACTAGGACAGTGTAACTTATGACTTAACATCAGGTGCCCCAGATGCTGCAAGGCAGCATTAGCGTAGCCAATTATCTGAAAGGTACAGCATATGTAGACCTTAGCTGTTTAATAGAAGCTCAGTTTTGAAGTCCTTTTGATTACTTTGTTATTACTATGAAGTTACCCATGGTAAGACTTAGTATCCTGTAGAAATTCTCCTATCTCCATCTTTTGCCATTTTTCAAGAAAATTATTTTACAGCATGTTTTTCCCTACTCTGAAAATACTGCAACACTGCCAAGTTGGCCAAGCAGCAAAGCAATTCAGGTATGAAGCACATGCACGGCGTTAGTACGCAAGGTGGATCTCCGCCAGCTATAAAGAAAACGAGGTACAATGACAGCTGAGCAGTGGTGCTGTGTGTGGGGTGCAGGGCGAGAGGCTGAGAAACAAGAGACTCAGGCTGCATCCCTGGCAGCCGGGCTTGCCCTCTCTTGATGACCTTGAGAAGTCAATTAGCCTGTGTCCCAAGCTCCCGAGCTGCAAGGCTGAGATAAGAATACTCTGAATTCCCACAAGTAGTGTCAGAACAGTGACTCGTTATGATGGGAGATGGTGGAGTAAGGATATAGGCGAGGTACCAGCAGACAGTGAAACCCAAAGAAGAATTTTTCCTGCCTCTCCTGTCCGATGTGCTTTTTCAGGAGAATCAAGTATTTCAAGGACGACAGTGGAAACCAGGCAATACACTTGCCCCAGAAATTAATATTGTTAGAAGTCCAACACCTTCAGAATAACCTGTACAGAAAATAAGGCTAATTTAATAAACCTACTTGAACAAGGGATAAAATAACCTTTAAAAAGTGACAGTCTGAGCTACATAATGA
The DNA here is from genome assembly GCA_004027455.1 of Hydrochoerus hydrochaeris. NCBI lineage: Eukaryota > Metazoa > Chordata > Mammalia > Rodentia > Hydrochaeridae > Hydrochoerus > Hydrochoerus hydrochaeris. Next base: position 147,683 of record PVLA01000480.1, read on the forward strand.
GACCCTATCTCAAAAAAAAAAAAAAAGCAGATCTGCATAAAGACAGGAAGTGTTATGAGAAATAAATGAATAAAAGTTTATTTTTGTTATTTTTAATTGATCAAACAGCTGTTCAAAACAGGAATACCACTTGTATTTGAGTGCTTATGTTATTCAGATAAGTGAAAGGCATTTAGGGATGTTCTAAGCAATGGGAGGAGAGTACCTACATTGCCCATGAAACACTACAGCATTACGTGAGCAATGTACTTATATTACACAGGAATCTATACTGAAAACTCCAGAGCAAACACTTAAAAAACTTTCAAAGATTAATTGATGTGATAATACAGGAAAGAAAGACACATACAAAATGCTTGATTAAAACCAGAAACAGCAAAAAAGAATAAATAAAAGAAAAAAAATACTCTGAAACAGTGAACAACAGTAAGTCTCCCCTACTGGTTGTCAGGTATATGGTCCCAGCATTGGAACAGCTGACTGACACACAACTGTGCCATTTCATTTGTCCACCATCAGTGTAGGAGAATTCCAGTGGCTCTATCTCCTCCTCAATGCTTGGTATTTTTGGTTATTTCCATTTAATAACCTCATCATGATTTTAGTTTGCATTATTATGACTAGTGCTGTCACTTGTATATTTTTTGGTAAAGTATATGATGAAACATTTTATATATTTTCTCATTGGATTATTTTCTTATTAAGTTGAGAAAGCTCTTTAAATATTATATATAGAAGTTCCTTGTCAAATATATGAGTCATCTTTTTGTCTTCTTTTTAAAAATTTATTTGCTGCTATTTTATTTTGAGACATGATCTCACTATATAATTCAGACTGGCCTTAAACTCACTATGTCACCCAAGGTGGCCTCAAAAACCCAAAGATCCTACTATCTCAGTCTCTTGTGTGTTGGGATTATGGGCATTTGTCACCATGCCCAGCTTGTATTCTTAATAATGTCATTCATTAAGCAAAAGTTTCCCATATTCGTGAAATTGATCAATTTTTTTCATTTGTGCTCTGTACTTTTTCAACATATTACCCGTACAGATGAAACACATTACATAAAAAGAAGTTGATAAAAAGACTAAAGGTCAAGAGGTGGAACAAATCGATCTAACTTGGGTAACTCAAATGCAGAAATTGGAGTTGTGTAAATGGCATGGATTGTTTGAGAAACAGTAGTATGAAGAAGATGTCACAACCTTCCTCATAATGAATGACTAAAAAGCCGTTTGGCTAAAGGTGCAGAGAGAAAAAAGATGAATTCTACAATAAACACTACTGTTTTAAGACAGATCTAGGAGCTAAAGCCAGATATGCTTGTCTTTGTTCAAACCTGCCATCAAACAGAGGCTGAAGCAGAGGGAATCATTTCTAATAAGTTAATCAGAGTACAGGGAGGAACAGTGTAAAGAAAAATATGTGAAAAATTCAAAAGGCATCTTTAGAAAGTTATTTAAATAAAATGCTGTCATATTTTAGATGAGAAAGGAAATGATATTAAAATGAAAATGGAAACTTCATTCCAGTAACAATCAAATTTGCCTGTCTGTGAAATTAAAAAACACCATAACTACGGTTAGAAGAGCAAGCATTTTGAGAATGAATTTTTCTAATTATAAGTTGTATTCATTAGCACCCCACATCTGTCTGTATGCTAATATTCCATATCCTCCCTAACAGGTAGATAAAGGAACTGTGTCCTTCATCATTTTTAATTCATGCTATTTTATAACTAGATTTAAAATAAAAAGATAAGCTGATCTGTTTTCCTAGAATTTCTGGAAATCTCCCATTTAATCACAAACATATAACCATTTGCCAAAGTTTAAAGATAGATGGGATTTAAAACGAGTGCTTCCTAAAACATGTAACCTAATAAAAAATAGAGGTAATTCTCCCTCAGCCAGGCAACTTCACAAAGATAATTTATTCATTTGTGGAGAAAGATACATCAATACGTTTGAGGCCTATTGTAACGTTACTTCTATGTAATGAGTAAATGATAAAAGAAAATGCATAGCAACTCAGGTTTTGATATTTTCAATATAATTGTGATAATGATAGAGAATGCATTTTAAAGATGCCTTATCAACACATGGAACGTTTGAGTTTTTAAAACAGAAAAGTTTTGCTAAATTAGCTTTTCTTTTAATTATTCAGAATACTAAAAAGTAAATAAATAAAAGCAAGAAGGATCTTTTTTTTCAAATATGACTGAGAGATGCAATTTTCCTAGCTAAACGAGTTAGAGTACCCCTAAATAATCCAGCCTCTGTTTACAGTTTGGGCACATTCATTGTATGTGAACTCCCAGTGTCTCCTCCCCTCAGACCACTACTGATCCATCAAGGTGAGGTTCTAAGTAGAAAGTGTCTGAAGTTACTGTAGACTATCACATCAGTTATTTTTATGCAATTTTATTCATGTCTTATGTTAAAAAAGAAAAAAAAATCTGTTGAAACCTAGAATGCAAGTTCCTTATGGAAGATAAATCTTAGGAGTGTATCTGTTACCAGACACAAGCTTCCTACTAGAATGTAACTCTTGATGGTAGCAGTTTTTTGAATTTTGTCTTGTTCACTAAAATAACCCATTTTTTGAACAAGAACCAGGTATTTAGTGGAAATGTTTAATAAAAATATCACCAAAGCATGAAGCATTTGAATTTATTGTTTAATATAACACTGCCCACGAAAATGTAAGGAAATAAACATAATCCTTTCCACAGATAAAAAGTGGATAAAAAGCAGAGAAATAGGTAGTTTTCCCCAGTCTCTTCAGTGAGTACCGTTAACTTACCAAAACCCAGCATTTTGTAATTCCCAAGCATGGTGCTGACATCTAGGTTACATAAACCACATATAAATTCAACTAGATTCAATTGTTGCTCCTTTATGCCCACCCCCACGTAAGAAATGGTTTTCTACACATTATTTGGTTCCATTTTTTATTCCTCTTCATATAATAATAATCTTTTGGTAATATTTTATGTACAGAAGAAAATGGTAACAGTCTTTTATCTAGGACAGTTGACTCAACTTTTTCATTCCTGGTAAGTGACTTTTTTCAGATTCATAACTTAGTAATGTTATATATGTGGTTAAGTTTTTATCAGTTTGAGAAAACCTGTGTGACAGAGTGCAGTGACCACAAATTCTTACAGCAACTCTGCAAAAAATGTTGTCTGTTTCCCTGCTTCTTAAATCTGGATTGATCTTGTGATTTTTTTTTTGGTCAGTGGTAAACAGATACAAGTTCCCTATCAAATCTAAGTTCCATACTTCACTGTAAAGGGTATTGAGTGAGTTATGCACCTCAGCTTCAAGTGACTTTGTTTATACTCTTACCCTGTGAATGTAAACAGACCTGTGCTACTTCATGAAAGACGGAGGAAATGTGGGGAGAAAAAAAATCTAAATATTAAAATATTCAAGGAGAGAAAAACTATATTCCTATAACCTTTATTTTGGTATTTTTTTCTATTGTATTATTAGTTATTAATATCTTACTATCCCTAATTTACAAATTAGACTATCACATGTATGTATGTATGTATGTAAATATATATGTATACATAGAAAACCCCTTTTTTATACAGCAAGTGACCAACTTACCAACATTTCAGTTGCAAGTTTTTACAGATACAAATGAACCTCACTTCACAAACATATGCAGATTGGTACAAATCTTGGAAGTAGCTTATGTGTCTGCTGGGCATCATCACAGTTGTGCTTACTGAGTAGTGCAACAGTGTACAGTAGTACAGTACTCAGAGCTCTGGTTGTCTGAAAGCAAGAGGAAAAGCAGTGGTGATGTGGAGGAGACTGCAAAGAAGTCCAGAGCAATAAACATTGTACATTTGTGTCAAAGGTGTGCAAGGTTCACTTTGTTAGATTTAAGAACAAATCTGACTTACAAATGTTCTCCCAGAACAGAATTCATTCATAAGTTGGGACTTACTGTAATGTTAGATACTATTCATTAATATTCCTTGGGAGTCTGAGAAACATATTCCACCTATACTTAACGTGTTAAGAATTTTTATCATGAAAGTGTTTTCAATTTTTTCAAGCACTTCATTTGCATCTGCTTGATATGAACATATGATTTTCCCTGTCATTCTGTTTAACAAGATTTGTCACATTTGTTGACTTACATATGTTGAACCATCCTTGAATGCAAGAAGTAAGTTCCACTTGATCTCAGTATAGGACTCTTGCTATGTGCTTTTGAATTTTTTTGCTGGTATTTTGTTGAGAATGCTTGCATGTCTGTCCTTCAATGATATTGCCTGTATTTTACTTTCTTGTAGTTTTCTTTGTCTGACTTTGATATCTAAATAATGCTGACCTTTTAGAAGGAGTTTGAAAATGGTCCCTCCTCTTCAATTTGTTGGAAGAATTTTAGGTGAATTGGTGTTAATTCTTTACATACTTCATAGAATTCACCAGTGTAACTCTCAGTCTTTTCTTCTATGGGAAAATTTTATTAGCAATCTAACTTCCTCACTTATTATTGGCCTATGGAAAATTTCCATTTCTTTACCACTCAATCTTGGTAGGTTGAATGTGTATAAAGATTTATCCATTTCTCCTAATTTATCCAACTTGTTGCCACAGATGGTTTATAATAGTCTCTATGATCCTGAGTTTCTTTGGAATAATTGCAATATCTCTTTTATTGATAATTTTATTTATTTAAGTCATATCTTTTTTCTAAGATTAGCTGAACATTTTTCAATCTTATTTAACTTTTTCTCATATTTTCAGTGATCTGTTACTTTTCTTGTCAGTAATAGTATTTTATTAATTTCATTAATTTGTCTTGTGATTCTTGTTATATCTTTCCTTCTACTAGCTTTAGATTTAGTTTGCCTTTTCTATTTCCTTTAGGTGTGAAGTTAGGTTGAGTAGTTGAGTCTTTTACCTTAATGAAAGCATATCAATAAATCTTTCTCTTACAATTACTTTTGCTGCAGAATTTGACTGATAATGTATTCTGTCTTATATAAGTATAAATAATCTTGCAGCTTTTTGGTTAATATTTGCTTAATAAATCTTTTCCTATTACTTATCTTTCAGCCTTTGTGTGCTCTTAAAACTAAAATTAGTCTCTAGGAGGCAGCTTACTGTTGGATCTTTTTTTAAATTACTTCAGCAATTCTACATCTTTTAATTGGAGAATATAACCCATTTACATTTAAAGTGATAATTAATAGATATAGAAAAACTTTTACCATTTGTTTTTTACTGTTCTGTACTTGTTTTGTTCATTTCTTCCTCTCTTGCCTTTCCAATTTGATGATTTTCTGCAGAAAAATGCTTTAATTACTTTGCCTTTATCTTTCATGTATCTAGTACATGCCTTTCTGTGTTTACCATAAGGTTTACAAAAAATCTTAATAATTGTAACAGTTCCTTTTAGGCTAATAGAAATTAAACATTGACAGCATACAAAATTACTCTTTAAATTGCCCTTCCTTCAGATTTTACATTATTTTTGTCACAGTTCATATCTTCCATATATAGTTTATCTAACAAATTACTATAGCTGTTATTGTTTATATTAAAATTACAACTTTACAAATCATACTTACACTATTAGGATATTCTAAATTTGATATATTTACTTTTAAGGTGAATTGTATGCTTTCACACATTTTTCTGTTGTTAAAAACACTTTCATTTCACTTCTACAACTTCCTTTAGCATTTATTATAAACAGACCTAGTAATAATGAATTTCTTCTACTTTCATTTATCTGAGAAAGTCTTTATCTCTGAAAAATGGCTTTACTAGCATTCTTGATTGGAAGTTTTTTTTTTTTTCTCCCAACACTTTGACTATATCATCCCACTATCTCCTGGCCTGAAGTTTCCCTGAAAAATCTGATGATAGCCTAAACAGAGGTTTCCTTGTATATGATAGTTCACTTTCTCTTGCTACTTCCCAAATTATCTCATTTTTATTTTTGAGAATTTGACTATAATGTGCTTCGTTAAAGATCTCTTTATGTTTAATCTATTTATGTTCTTTGAGCTTCATAATCTAGATGTTCATTTCCTTCTCTTAATTTGGATATTTTTTGTGTTACTTTTTAAAAATATTATTTCTGCTCCTTAGTTTTTTCTTTCCCTTCTGTGACTCTCATAGTCATAAATTTACTCACTTTGGTAAGTAAATTTCCTATAAATCATATAGATTTTCTTCACTTTTTCACTCTTTACTGTTTTTTCCCCATGGACTGGCAATTTCAGATGTCTTGTTTATGACCTTACTGATTCTTTAGTTTGATTAATTTCTTTTGTTTGAAGCTGTATTTTTTCATTCCATTCACTGTGTTCTTTAATTTCATAACATTGGTTCTTCTTTATGGTTTGTATCTCTTGTTTTAGTTCTCATTGCACTTATATATTGCTTCTGTGATTCCACTTAGTTGTCTATGCTCTCTTGTAGCTTTCTGAATCTTCTTAGAGCTTTATTTTAAAGCCTTTATTTAAGTCTATTGAAGACTTTCTGTACTGTTTAAATTTATTTAAGTGGTACATGGTTGCATCACATCCATATACCTTGTATGGAGTTGGTACACTTTTTTAATGTTGGCTACCAGCATTTTATTTTGTTCCTTTGTCGATGTTATGATCTCTGTGTCCAAGCATTTGAAGAAGTAGGCATCTCTTCTAGTCCTTATAGACTGAATTTAGTAGAGAAATAGTTTACCAAATCATCCAAAGATTCTCCGAGGGATGCTGGGTGGGATGTGAAGCAAGCTTGCCAGGTAAGTGGATCAGCTCCTAGGTAAATATGAATCCTACACCTACAAGGGCCAGTCTGACACACTGGAGCCTACTATTTCAGGACTGGATCTAGTACCTGCTGAGATGGCTCAGTCCTCTGTCTCCTGGACCCTAAGGCCACAAAGGCTTCCCTGGGCCTGAGGGTATGAGTTCCATCCTAGCCCTACTGTGAACTTGCTATGTGGTTCAACAAAGGTGAACTTGGAGCCTGCAACCATTGGTTTGGTGCTGGTATGGTAGTAAAAAAAAAAAGTCTAGACCCTGGGTCTGTGAGGTTTGACCTGGTTTTGGAGTGGGCCTGGTGAACAGAAGGTGAACCTGAAGCCTGAAGCTGCAGAATCAGGATGATGCTCCAGTGGGTCTGAAGCTTGCATCTCCAGGGGCTAACACATAGTATGGGGCTGTGAAGGCCATACTGGTACTGGGTTAGGTGTGGTGGTAGAGTCTGCAAAGATATTTTGTACTTCTCTCCCTTCCCTATGGAGAGGGAATCTCTCTACACTGAGCTGTGCAGGTTTAGGGAGAGGCAACGTAGGTAATGTGGAATTGTCCTTCCTACTCTCTTCAACGTGCATTCTCTTATTTCTGTGCTCCATCCAGGTGCTGTAATTTCTTATCTGATTTCCAAGTGAAGTCTTTTTGTGCATGGGTGGTTGTTCAAATTCACGTTTCTTCAAAAGGACAAATACTAGGAACTGCTACCTTTTCATTTTATTAATTTTATTCCATTGTTGACCAATCACAAGTCCACAGTACAGAAGGTCTTCAGTAGAGGTGTACTGGGTCCCACCTGTGACTTTCCAAAGCTCTGTCATTTCTCCACTAATTGATGTCTTCAGCCTCAACTGGCAGCAAAAAAAGAACTCAAGTACTTCAAGGTCACATATCCTCATGTAAACCTTATTTCACAGAACTTCAACTCCAAGAAGTGAAAGAAATATGATAAATTCACACACTGCATTATTAAGTATATTTGAGAGGTATAAATTTTACAAGAAACCTTATTATATGATTACAGTTTTTTATATCTATTATTAGGTTTTCCATAGATTTGTTTCTAGCTCTGTATAATTCAAAACTTATTTTAGTTCTACTACATATAGTTCTACTATACACTATAAAGTATATGTTTGGGCTATAAATTAGTGAATCAAAGCATTAATCAAGTTGGCAGACTGGGCAATAAGAGTAAACCTGGAAGCTATAATACTGGAATGAGAAAAGAGTAATTCAAATATATGAGAAGTGACGGTGTGAAACACATAAATATATTCCACTAAATTAAAGAAAAATATATTCTTCATTCAAATTTCTTTAGCTACATCTTTAAAAATGTATGGAGTCTGTGCAAAACTACTAAATAAAGGAGCAGTAAAATGGAAGAAAAGTCAGAATAGAAAATAATCAGCTGACTTAATTTACTGTAGTTAGCAAGCTTGCCCAAATTTTTCAAACATATAGGGCCATGGAAGTACATTGCTCAGGTCTCTTTCAAAGCTGTGGGAATGATTTCCATCATTTAAGGGACCCTGACACGTAAGCTTCACTACCTTCGAGGAAGATTCACCTCTAATCTGCCTCTGCTTCCCAGGTTTGTTTCCTTGTTTGTTCTTGGAAATAACCGCAAATTCTTCCCCCTGTATTTGAGGACTTTGGAATTTCAATTTTCTAAATAAGTACTTTTTCAATGCCTGATCACATCTGTGTTGTTTGTCCGAACCTGAATTTCATGGCTGGCATTGCAAGCCACCAGAAAAGATAATTGCTTCAGTGTAATAATGGTGACTGACAATTTCATCGTCCAACTATTTATCAGTTCACACTCCATGTATCAGGAATCAAGAGAACATGACATCTCTTATCACTAAAACAAAAGAAACTTGTGACAGTATTTCAATTGGATTTTTTGCCTGGCATTCACCACATTAACACTCAGTTAAAATAACTCCATTCATTATTCCAAAGCAAAAAAAAAATTCTGTTGCACTAGACAAGGTAAATGAAATTTTATACATATAGAAAAAGGGTAATGCTGCACCTGATCCCAGGTTTTCACCCACTTCAAAATGCCCGTCTTGATTTATTATAACTTTTTCATGTGTTTCCAACAATAAGTCAATTACAGGTCATTCTTTTATACAAGCGAATCATTCTTCTCAGCAGAGAATGACTATGGTGCAGAACAGTAAGCCAAACATATCAATCTCAAAGTTCAACCTAAAGTGTCTCTCAGTTACTTCTAAACCTAAATAAATGTGTTAGTCCAAAGCTCTGAGTAAACTCTCAAGTGGTATGGGTGTTACCAGTTGAAAACTTGAAAACTTGGGGTTTTCCATTAGAGTTCTGATGACTTTGGTAATTTCCCAAAAGTTGCTTAAAAAGAGGAGCATATTTCCTCTTCAAGATTCCCTCCTTTCTCACCAGCCTTTCAAAAAGCGTGGTGATCAGTTATGAACCAGACCAGAGAATAAATGTGTTCATCATCATGACTCTACTGCGACTGATGGTGACACTTAGGCAAATTTCTCAAATCTTCTGAGCCTCAGTTTTCTACCTTATGAGTTGCTGGTGATAATGCCATGTTCTTTATAGAATAATTGAGTGGATTAAATGAGCTGATATACATAATTTAGCACATTGATTGGCAATTTTTCCCATTAATATTTTCCCATTATCATCAGTGACATTTTGTTCTGCAAAAGAGCATTAAAGAGTAACTTAATCAATATGGAAAAACAGTGAATCTGTCCTAAGATCAATACTATTTTCCTATTACAACAACCTGGCTTGAACCACTTCAAGCCAAGATCATTCTATCCCTCTTCTCTTGACTATTATTTTAGTTCAAAAAATATAATTTTATGAAAATGATTTTTCTCTGTAGTTCTTCACAAATATCTCATGCCAAATGTGTCTTTGCATGTATGTTATTCAAAATGGACAAATACAAAGGCAAACATATGAAGTTTTAGCCCAGCAAGCTGTACTGAAAACACTGTCCATATTTTAAGAGTGGAAAATATCAAGAAAATGTTTCAATACCTATATTTGAAGACAGTTTTTCTTTAAAAGGGGGGGTCACAGTCAAAGTCCTAATAATCTAAATAGCATCCTCCATACCCTAGGTGACTTCGTCATCACCGATCTACTGAAGGCTTACACGGTGGTAAGCATTGCACTAAATTCTGGAAATACAATGACACAAATGACAAGGCACTTGTCCTACATGAACATACTGTGCAGTTGAGGACACAAAGCTAAAAACTTGAATTGACACTATAAATTCTGCAAAGTACAAAATCATCAAGACAGACAAGTATCTCTGCAGATGAGAAAGCAATTAGAAGACCACCCATAAACTGAGTGCACAATATGTATGATGAAGACATGTTCTTTATTTAAACATGCAGTTGTAAAATGCTGGATTGAAAGTATCCAGCCTGACTCATCAAAGGCTGACATCCTCTTCAAGTTATTCCATGTTCTTTCACCTCTGCAATCCAGCTAGAGCTTACTCCCCCCTCTGCTGATCTCAATAGTCAGGTACTGGTTTCTGACCTATATCACTGTGAAGTGTTCAAAGAGGAAAGGTCACATGCTTGTGTGATCACTTTCCTTTATAAAATGCCCAACTCTAATAAAGAGAAGGTTGGCTAATGTTTGCCTTTATCATATACAAATCAGCTAAATGAATTCTCCTTTTCTAGCTGTCCTTAGCTCTCACATTTGGGCACTGATTTTTAGCCACATGGAAAACACTGGCTACCAATATGGATTAGATATTGGAATAGACATGGTTGGAATAAACCTTTCAGTCTTCTTAGCTTCTGGACCATTCAAACCAATAAAGTATATAGAGCTTTGGGCATGTTCTGTGAAGTCCTGGTTAGTTCCTTCTTCTTATGCTTTGGGCTTGGGAAATGAAATTCCTGCAGTTTCACAGTAGAAACTCTCTGTCTTTTGTTAGCTGGTGTATCCTTGCTATAGACTTTGAGGCAGGGTATGGTTTGGAAACTTCTGAATCCTGCGGTCAAATTAACACTGATGCTTAACAGCTCTCATTCCTTTACTTTGAACAATTCTGCCCAGAAGCAATCAGAATTAACAAGAATACTAGATCCATTCATAAATGTGTCCTCACTTCAGATTCTCAAAACATGAGCAAAACTATACTGTTGTTCTCTGACAAGAGAACCACAGGAATCTGAGATACAGATACCCTTCTGTATTCTGATTACTGATTGATTGCCAAATAGTTTTTTCTTCATCTTCAATTTGTCTCCTGAAAGATCATATTCACTTTAATAAACAAGTTTAAAACGGAAAAACAAGTGGTCCCATCTTTTATTTTTTGAAGCCAAGGAAGCACAGGGTCAGCAAAAGTAGGAGGATGGGGCCATGTGATGGCAGTAGGCTCAGTCCTGCTCCCACTCGGCTGGTCCTGGGGTGTATTTCTGAGTTTGATTTTGGTTTTCTTCAGGAAATCTCCAGAAATTAATACCTCATATGCTCAGTTTTGGCACCAAAACTCCAAGACAATAGAAAAGTCCCACTTAACAACTATTAAATTTATATATTCCCTCCACATTCTTTAACTGTCAACAAAAGCAGTAACATATAAGCTATGGAAATGCCAAAGTAATCAATAAAATACCGTAATCATTGAAATTTTCTTGTTGGAAAATCATCAAACCTCTTTGCAATAAGCAGTTCAGATCCTATTTTCAAAGTCTCCCTGATTATTAAAAATATGTGTAAACAATATATTTAGAGGTGTGTGTCACACTAGGAGGATGTGCCAGATAGATATGCCTACATGGAAAAAAATGAGACTATTCACACTTCAGTTACTGACTTTCTCTTTAAAAATCTCTGGGCTGGCTATATGCATTTGGCTCACAGCAACTTTCCCAGCCTTCTGGGATCTCCTATCACAAGATGGCTAGGAGCCTGCAAACTAAATCCGTGTCACAGACTTCCTTGCCAGCTGCTTTCAGGTGAGGTTGCCAGTGGGAGACACTGTTGAGAGACTGGAAGGTTGAGGGAGGGAGTAGTCTTTGTGTGGATTTTCCCCCTGGTGGTGCATCACTGTGAAAGCCTGGACAAATGCCGGCTCTGGGGTTCTCCCCGGGCACTGGAACTCCACAGCAGCAGCCGTCATGGGTCTCCACTGTACTCACGGCTACCGTGCTCCTAAGCTCTGCCTCTTACAGCAGCAACGGCCCCACCTAGAGCAGGAGATCGCAGATTTCTGGCTTCGCACAGTGCTGCCTGCAAAATGTGGCAAGAGTTGCAGCAGTAGAAGCCACAGAACCTCGGCCTTCTCTCAGCACAGCAACCCTGGACTCTGGGTACCGCATCCTCTCTGCAGCTCCTCCAGCCAGCCAGGAAGCGCCTGGAGCAGGCCCACCTTTACCTCTGCCTCTTCAGCTTTCTACCAACACGGCAACCAAAGCCTTAAACGCTTGTCTAGTTCTCTTGAGTGAATGCTTATTAATACGCTTTCTCTAGCTTTCTGAAGACTGATGGATCAAGAGAATATGATGAAGAGGTACATCTTGATTCACTTTTCATACAGACGAGTACTTTCTGAAAGCTCCAAAAAGTTATGATTAAAAAATAACTCACAGTGAGGCAGAATTAATAAATCGCTGAAGTGAAAAAAACATTGAAAAGTTGCAGAATGCAGGTTAAACAGGATGGCTTAAATACATAGTTAAAACATTCAATCTTGAAACAATATCGAAATAAGGGTACAGAAATAACCAACGCATAAAACACAGAGACAGAGAAAATGAAAGAGGGAATGAGATGAGCCAATAGCAGACAAGAGATAGCAACAAAATTTCACAATATGGAAAGGACATGGACTCATCAACAGAGCTCAGGTAGTTGGTGTTGAAGATTCGAATAAATGCTCAGCAAGAGCTAAGAACAAAGTAGCTCCCCAGATCATGGGCTAGGGTAGGGCTGAAACTGGGAGACAGGTTAAAAATCCACCTCAGCAAAATCTACATTTCCTCAGATCCCTTACCATACCCCAGGTGTTTCACCTCCCATTTCAGTACTTGGAGACGATGGAGCAACATCTCTGCACTCAAAAGTAATGGCATAATTCACTCCAAGAATGAGGCCCTATCCTGGAAGTAGCAATAAAATGAAATTTGCATACTAAACACCAGTATCATCATCCTACCAGCCAAGTGACTTTGCCTGCTACATTGTACCCTCCAAGAAGATATTTAGAAGCTTCCCCAATAGAGAAACTAATCAAGCTAGAAAAAAAGACTCACAGAGTTGACATTTTGGGACCTTAAAATGAATTTCTTTATTGCAAAACCCACTAATCTACAGACTCTATCTATACTTCCAATTTAAATTTTCTACCTCAAATTACGTAGGTCCAAGTAGACAAGGATGACCTGACATTGGAAAGAATCTCTATCTTAAAAACAGAAACCAAAATGAGAGAATACAAGGGAAACATCAGAAAACATCAGGCCATACAAAATTTTAAACTTTAAACATAGTATAAATATCCTCAAGGAGATAAGAGAAATCTATAGCATAAGATTAGGGTGCTTTTTAAAAGAAAACAAGACATTTGCAGAAAAAGAAAAAGCTTTGGAAAATTAAAGCTATGATTGCAGAAATTCAACTGAATTGTCAATAAAACAGGATGTTTCTCTAAAAATATGAAGCAAAATGATGGACAATAGATAAATAAAAAAATTTAATTAATTATTAATTATTTCTCAAGGTTCAACATCCAACTAGAAGCTTACAACAATGAAAAAACTAAAAAAACTTACCAAAAATAATATTAAATTTTTCTTCATCTTAAAAGTTTGCAATTGGAGTCTTACATAATGAATGAGAAAAAGACCTACATCAAAATTCACAGTGAAATTTCAAAACATCAAGGATTAGAAAAGACAAAAAAGTTCCAGTCATTTACAAAAAAAAAAAAAAAAAAGGTTAGCTAATGGCACAGCATCAGACTTACAATTGCAATAAGAAATCAACAAAACAATATTTTGAAAATTCTGCTGGAAATGTTCTAACCTAAAACTCTATTCTCAGCTTCACTTTCAATGTAGAAACATTTTCAACATATAAGAACTGCAAAATGTTTATCTTCTATGTAGCCTTTGTCAGAAAATGTTAGGGAATGTATGTTCTATCAAAACAATGACAAAAAGATTGAGTAAGAAGAAGACATAAAATGCACGGAACACAATATAAAGGGAAAAGAAAAGAAAAAAAAAGAATGAAAAAGAAAATAGGAAAAGCCCCAGCACCGACAATGTGGATCAGTGAGGGCGAACCTCTCAGAGCTTTCAGTGATGCAAACAGCCTGCTGAGGCTCACGTGCCAAAGGTTCAACACCAGTGACAAGACTGTCAGCCCAGACACCTGGCCTAGAGCACAACCAATCCACGTTTTTGAAGAAGGACACCAGCCTTCAAAATAGATTGATTTAAAAAGAAAGAAAGTAAAAGGAGAAAGGAAAGAAGGAGAGAGGGGAAGGAGGGGAGGGGGAACGGGAAAAGGTGGGCAGGGATTGTATGTTCTATGTTCGTTAGCTTAGCTGGAAGTTTTTAGTTGTGTGAGGAAGTGTGGGACTGACATAGTCGTAAAGACGTGTAACAAACCAACTGACGCAATAATTACCAGCTTAAAGTTCGGAGAGAAGAAAAGTACTCGCAGTACAATACAAATATAGATTCAACGCTAACAGTATCAGAAAAGCATGATAGAACTCCATAGTGAGAGAATGGGAGCAGGAAAAATAAGTACATGCATTTAAAAGGGCTGGGGAGGCAGCATAAAACAGATAATCCTGACCTTCCCCAGAAAGCTAAGAAATACTGTCTGCAAGTGAAAACATCTCCAGAATTAGCAACAGACTCTGGTACCAGAAACTGCAAGGTAAATACCAGAACAAACAACTGGAAAGAAACCGAAAGTCAGTGTTTGAGGAGATGAGAACAGGGTCTGTTTGTATGTATTTATTGCTTTGTTGATTGTTGTAGTGCTATTTGCCTTTTGAAATTAACCACAAGTATTCATTTGAGAATAAAAAATGTAAAACTTGAAAGATAAATAAAAGAAAGGAATCTGGAGTTCCACGCACACGCAGAACCCTAATTAATAGTAAGTTGGGACCCATAAAAGTCATGAACTTAAACAATAACTGTAAATATATTCCCTGTAGTCTTTGTCTACTATTAATATGCTTCAGCATTTTCATAACATGCAAAAACAAATTTTGACCAAAATTAGGCAAGACTTCTATGCATGTTGACTTTGGCAGACATCAGATTACTTGGGTTACTAAATTACTGTGTTTTGTCCAGGAGCAATGTGAGTTTGCCCATCAAAAAACCTGCTCCCTGCTCTTCCGTGTTGCCTGGTGGTCTCACAGCCTGGAAGCTGGGACCTATAGTGAGCATCTCAAGGCACCTGACAGAACTTAGTCACATTTATCACCTGATCTCTTAAGTCTCAAGACATCACCTTCCCCATAGTCATGAGCCTCCCAAAATCCAAAGGAAGAGAAGATAGATTCTAGCTTTCCAAAGCAGGAATTGTAATGTCATGCTATTATTATTATTAATATTATTATTATTATTATTATTTTGGTACCAGGGATCGAACTCACAACCTCACACTTGTCAGGCAAGTGCTTATGCTGCTGAGCTTCATCCCCAGCCCCTGTCACGCTATTCAAAAAGCATTGCAGGGTGATGCATCCTTGTAATCCCAGAACTCAAGAGGCAGGAGGGTCGACATGCGCTTTAAACCAACCTGGGCTACACAGTAGTAAGTTCAAGGCCAACCTGAATTAAACAGGGTGACCTTGTCTCAAAAAAAGAAACAAAACAGAAAAACAAAAGTCATGTGGAATAGCAGAGAGTGTCATAGCTCTTTTATAAATATATAATCTCCCATAGGTTTCTTTTTTCCAATGTAGAAAATTTTACATTAACATAATGTTGAATAACTATTAACTCTCTTCAGCACAAGATAAGCTCTGATCAGCAGATTTCAAACTGGGATATGATATTTTAGGAGCATGAAAATTTTCAAAAAATGGTAGATCCTAAATTTAAAAACCACTCTTTTCTACTATTTAATGATTTGAGACTATTCATGTCTGGTTGTTCCTGTTTTTTATCACATTTTAAAAACAAAAGATGCCTGTCTTTCACTTTACCGTAACCTAGGGTACGCTAACTGAGTAGTAGATCTCCAGAGGTACAAAAACAGGAGAACTCATTTTAAAAATAACAGAGTTGAGAAACTAAATGACTAATAACTGAATAATGAAATCTGAAACTAGTTTAAATTTTTCGCCTTTAATAAAAGTGAAAGAAGACCTGATTGAGATGACAGCTGGTAGATCATTAAAAATAATTTTTGATGATAGATAACTATGTGAGTTTTGGCATATAACTTGGAAGGAGTTCAAATATTTGAGTGGCATTGCTAAAACAAAACTCCATTCCTATCTCCTTATTTATAGGAATACATTTTCTCAGATCTTACATACAAAAAAAAAATAGGATAAATCTGTGTTTTGTCTCATTCTAGCAAAAAGCAATATTCCTCTACAGAGATATAAAGTTGTAGAATAGAAAAGCTCAGCCTTCACAACAGTGGGTATATTTCTAATACATTTTTGTTTATATAAATGTAAAATTATTTATGTGGTTTAACCATATATTAACCAATGCAGGAAAAATTCAATTCAGGGAAAATTTTAACACCTTTAGTCTCATAGCCATGAATTTTTATTTTTCAATGTACTTACATATTTTCATGGTAGGAAAGGGGTGATTAGTAAGAAGACTTCAGTCAGGAAGAGTATGTCAAAGTAGGATAAAATTCTATTACAGAAAGTAGTATGAAATAAATGATTAGTAATTTCTGTTATAGTTGAATTGATCAAAATGCTTTAATCTAGGTTTCGGTGGGAACAAAGTAGATGCCATTCAAGGGATTTTAAGTTTATGTTGACACATGTATAATTTCCTTTAAACTATTTATTTGACAATCATATAGTTATGAGAAATCTAAAAATATATAAGAAGGAATATGTTTTCAAAATTTATTTAAGATCATTAATTTATAATTTTAAAATCATACCTTCTTCCAAACATGAAATTTGGATCTAATCTAACAATATTTTACTTAACAGTTGCTTTAGGGGTTGGGAATACAGCTCAAAGCTAGAGTACTTGCCTAGCAGGCTGGAGGCCTTGGATTTAATCTCCAGTGACCTCTTCCCCTCAAAAGAAAGAAACAAAGAGAAGTTATTTATGTTATTAGCTGAAAGGAGAGTCTGTGTTTCAGTGCTAGAGATCAAACCCCAGGCCTTACACAAGTGAGGCAAGCACACTACCACTTGAGCCACATTCTCAACTCAATGAGCTTTCAAACATTTTTATATCCCGCACAACTACAAATACGGTCATCCTTATGTATATTATTCATGCAACCATAAGCCAGTGTAGTATCACAATTATGAAAGAAAATCATATTTCTTTAAACCTGGCAGAAAACTTGCATAATTGAATTTTACTATTTTGCCTAAGACTGATTAATTAGAACTGAGATTTCTGGTTTTATTGAGTATTTTTTCTTACACACTGGAAGGAACATGCCTATAACTAAAAATCTCTACATTGTCACGTTTTTTAGGAGTATGGGAGATACAGAAATACAGAAATAAATGTCCGGTTTTTTTGAAGATTATTGGTAATGTTTACCTTGTGTAAGACCTAGAAATTCAGGTAAAGGCCCCTCATTCTCTTAAGTACCCCTCAACAGAAAGCCAATACACTCCACCTCAAATAATCTTAATTAT
This sequence comes from Hydrochoerus hydrochaeris, assembly GCA_004027455.1. NCBI lineage: Eukaryota > Metazoa > Chordata > Mammalia > Rodentia > Hydrochaeridae > Hydrochoerus > Hydrochoerus hydrochaeris. The sequence goes on from PVLA01000480.1 coordinate 165,359, forward strand.
TTATTCCAAAGCTCATTATAGTACCTGGCACAGTGTAAATGTTTAATGTCTGTTGAATTAATTAATTAATTATAGTCAATGAATGAATTAGGCATCATTAATTTAGTGACTCAGCAAGTCTTTTCCTCTTTCAGTAATGTTCTACTAAAGGCGAGGGTACATTTGCATTATATCATCCGAACACTATCCTCCAAAAATCACCCCATTCTCCAGCTACCTTCAAAGTCCACCTGAATGTGTTATGCCTTTAATTTCCTATACCTCCATGCCATGCTGCTAAATTACATACAGTTTTAACAGCCTCCCCAGTTGACCGATATGCACAGAATTGACAAAAAGCCAAAGAATCATTTTCAGAAACAAGAAAAACCAAGGCAGACTCATTTAGAAATTATGAAAGTAGAAAATATAGGCAAAGTCCCAGGGGAGAAACAGTCCAGTTAGGGCACCACTGTTTGTAATACAACAATGAAAATAATTGTCACTGTGCTTGAGATCAAATTTGATGGACAGCATGGTGGAGCCTGCTTCACAGGAAGACTTGGTTTCTCTTCTGGCTGAGGCTCTTACCCATCAGCACAGTGGGGCATGCTTCATGAGAAAGCATGGTCCACCATGAGCCAGCCAGTGTGCAGGCTGAAAAACCAGAAGAGCACCCTTCCCCTCCTCCCCCACTGATTCGGAGGATTCAGGGTGAGATGATAGCAACTGAGGGGAAGGGAAGAGCTTGATGCTTGTGTTTTGTGGTTGACTCTGTAGGTCTGGGGCTGACGGTTTGGGCATCTACTTGGAGGATGGCAATGTGCAATGCATCAGCTATGGGGCATTTCCTCCTGTCTTGTTTCTTAAGTTGAATGTTTTGTTTCATTTTATTGTTTTGTTTTATCCCTGCGTCTGGTAACATGAACAACGATTTTGAAGATAACAATGGGCAGTATTGTTCTCATTGTTTTGTTTTGTTCCAATTTATTTTTTAATGTTATGTTTTGATTGGTTTTATTCTTTTTTATTTTGATATGTCTGATGGTATGGACAACTACTGTGAAGATAGCAAGCTATATTATGGTAGCCATTACTGATTTCTATTATCCTGTTTTCAAGTTCCATATCACTTTCACTGCTTTGCTTTGATTGGCTTTTTTCTGTTTTGTTTTTTTGGGTTCTTATTATCTTTAAAATTAAATTAAATTAAAAATTCGATTGTCAGCACGACTTGCAGTCTACACTGGGTCATGTTAGTATGTCATTTATGGTAGGATCAAGGCCATGGATTACCAGTTTTGCTAAGACTGTATCTGATCAAGAAGTTTTTCCGTAAGTATAATCAAATTGCTGCTAGACATAAAGGATGTTTCCTAGGAAGCCAAAAATAAAAATTACAAAAATAAGGCCACACACAGCAGAATGGAGCATCTCCTAAAGTAGCACATAGTCTGGAAGAGAGAATCACATAGCAGACTTCCACTCGACCTTAGCACTACAGAAAGGATTTCCGCACTAAGGGCAAGTGGATAACCTTGAAGTTTTTCTCCCATTCTGAGTCTGTGACTTTGTATTTGTAAACGAGCTCCAGAATCATTCAATTCCATAGGCAGAAGTCAATCAAACATGGAGTCAAATTCTTTAGAAAAACCAAATAATTGACTACATGTGCAGGTTTTTTTTTAATTGTTGTTTTGGGGGTTTTGTCTTTTGCTGGCACGCATTTTAAATTGTGTCTAATGACAGTCAACAAGGGAATTTCTCTTGTGGGAAAGAATAATCAATTCTCATCTGCCCAAGCCTCAGCCCTCATAACCAGCCCGACTCCTTCCTCCCATCATGTGCCCACCGCTCCATTAAAAGAAACAAACCAACAAACAAACAAACTTGATCATCATATGCCTTGCACTATTAAAGGAGAAAATTTTCAAGTGAGCAGAAGTTCACTGTCAGATAGCATTTGCCCTTTTCATACCTCCCTTTTCTGCCTAATTTTGTTTCTTTTGCCTAACTTTTAGTGTCACATACCCTGTCTTTCCTCTAACACTTGGCTTCCACCATCTTCACAGTGGAGTGTTAGAACCACTTGTTCTTCATTGTCTCAGACCTAATTAATAATTCTCTTTCTCCAACTTGGTTTGTGCTAGTTGAATCATTCCCCAACTACCCTGAAGCAGGGAAGTTTAATTATGTTCATAAATCTGTGGTATGACTGAATATGGAGATATTCACTCTTTAGTCAGGAAAAAAATTAACAAAATGTCCAAATATTTAAATAACTGCATACTCACATCATTTTCCAAAAAAAAATCTTAAAGTGTATGTGTTCAGCTTTCTGACTCCTGCGATTATTCTTCCAATGATAGGATGGGCACGCGATGCTGCCCTGTGAAGAATACCTCATTACCTGTCACAGCTCTCTGAATTTCATAGTGTTCCCTTAAAAAAAGACCTTTTTGTTAGAAGATCCTAGGAGAACACAACTTCAGAGAGTCCTATTTCTATTACATTGATCTGAGTCAGTAGATTGCAGTGGGTGATTGAGCTGTGTGTTTCTCATAAATCAACAACTATTATACTTGTCCTCACCTGAATTTTAGTCTTTCATCTTTTGACTGATAGTTAATATTAATCTTATGAAGAACTGTCTTTTCATTCTTAGGTTTCTTCTGATTATTCTATTTAATATATTTACTAATGACCAAACCTCAGGCTAATGATCTATGGAACCAATTCAGGAAAATAATTTTTCTCAAGAAAAATGTTACATATGCCTGAGCTCAATCCCTAGACTGAGAAGAGAGTCAACTTTTGATGACATAATCAGGCTGTCGTTGAAGGGACATAAAGAAGTCAAATGAAAGAAAGCCTTACAGTAGAAGCTTACTGGACACTTACACAAACACCGTTAGTACAAGGTCTAACACACATATTAATGCAAGAATTATTAAAACAAATACAAAGAAAATAAAAGGAAAATCTTGTATCACAAAATTAATGTCTGAAAACTGATGGGTGCTAGGTAGGAAATAGCCCTGCTAATTTTGAGAATAACTTGTTGTCTATGTATTCAATACACAGATCATCTTCACCTGGCAAGGGTACAGTTTCCAATTAACAGTTGAGGGACAACATGAAAATCTACAGCCAGATACAACAGGAAACCAGGGAAGAGACACTGTCAAATGGCGCCAAACCTAACGAGTCTGATTGGATATTCCACAAATCAGTGGCTGTGACATTATGTATGTCCTTGAGCCTACATTTCTTGATCTGTAAAACAAGAATAATGACTCTTCACTCACAAAGTAGAGGGAGAGTAATAGAAGATAAGAGATGTAAAAATGCTTTGTAAATTTCAAAGTGACCTAGAAATATAAGATACTATTAATTTTGCGTCTTGCTAGTGCCAGACCAAAGGCATAATAATAATCCTGGAAAGTACAAATTTAAGATGAAACATTTGTCAAAGCCGTCCATTGGAAGAAGCAACATAAACAAGCTTAATGAGTAGTCACACGCTTCTGGATACAAGGATAGGTAAAATATTACCGAAGATACATGAAAGCCTCTATGGAAAAAGCTGTGCTAAAACCCACATAAAGTCTATGAGATCCATTCCACAGGGGCTCATTTAGACAGTGGAGCCCAGCAATGCCTGAACTGTTATCTAAGCAAACCATCTCAAAAATTAATCGACCAAAGTGACCACCACTCTTCTTGCGACATCAGTACAGATGAGGGTGAGGAACTGCTGACCCTTGAGCTGCTGCGTGTTTGCCAGATCTCCGTGAATTCCCAGCTAAACAAAGAATTTGCTGAGAAATGGGGAAAGCCATTGCTTGTGTCAGTTTTAGGAGAAAAAATTGTGTACAGAAAAAGAAGGAATTAGTGATAGAGGTGAGCACACAGAATAAAACCTCTTTAAAAGCTATGTAGACTCATGTTCCCCACAAGTCCCAGACTTGTCATTCTCCCAGCTACCATCAGTCCTTACAGCAAAGCTGTCAGGTTCGAATAATAGAAAAGGCTCTGTTGCTTTCTCCGGATACTGAATTCACGGAGACGAGGCAATTTAGGTATCTTACCATTGTTCTGGTTCTTTCTTCCCTGACAGATTCAGCATCTTCCAAGAATGATTGTCCACAGCAATGATGAAAAATGAGAGTTGGGAAAAGAAGTATTAACACAAATTTAAACTAAGAGGCTGGTAAAACAGTTTAGTAAGGCAAGATCTAACTTTAGAGTAAAAAGAAGTTCCCTGAGTTGACTTTCAAGTCTTCATAATTTGGTTAAAACTTTATCATCTTTGATAGTTACTAAGCTCAAACATGTTTGAGTCCCTGTACTACATTTATCCCTACAATTCACTAATTGCCAAATCCTATTATTATGAGGTAAAGGCACCTCCAACTCTGTAAGTTCCTCCATTAATAGCATAGTTTGTTTCTGCATTATCTTTATGAACTCATTAGAACAGCATCCCAACTAATCTCCCTCCTCAAATCTTTCTTCTATTCTAATTCATGTAATTCAGCTCCTAGAATTTTCCAGCTCAAACTCCACTAGTGCATCATTGCATGCAAACATAAATCCATATCTCCTATCTTTAACATCAAAGTTACAAAATGTTTTGGGTCTTTGAGCCCCAGATTGATAGGGTAAGAGACTGAAAAAGAAACACATGTTAGAGAGATGGTGGAATAGCCTACATAAATCCCAACAATAGTGAAAGAGTTAAATACAAAATTATATACACATCTGCTAATAGGTAGAATTCAAAAGTAGGTGGTGCTAATCTGTTATGTTAAAGTCAGTGTAATAGACAAAGGTCAGTGTAATTTCCTTCTATGAGAAATAAAAGTGCAATGTTTGGGAAAGGCATGAATGGCTTTTCCCGTATGTTGAGCATGTTCTATTTTGTGATCTGCATAATGGCTTCATAAGTATGTTAACTTTCTACTAATCCATTGAGCTTTGCACTGGTTTCGTGTAACTTTTTGTCTGTTTTTTAGTTGTTTGTTTTTGAAACAGGATCTTGCTTCGTAGTCCAGGTTGGCCTCAAACTCTGTGATCCTCCTTCCCCCACTGCCCAAGTGTTGGGATTACAGCCTTGTCATCATGCCTGGCTTCTGTTCATTGTACAAAGATACCAGTTCTTAGCATAGTCTTTACGATTCACCATAATACCTCCCTATGTGTTTCCCAACCCCACTCTCAGGCTGCCTCCCTAACAACAGTGTTATGCCATAGTGTTACAGACAGCTGAGCCAGTTAGAAATATTATAGGCCATCAGACAGGGCTAGGCCCTCAAAGAAGCTGGCACAGAGCACCATATGTCTGATGACCTTGGAGGAGACACACACACCTCTTGCTGTGGACCAGATCTCAAGACAAAGGACCAAACAAATGCATCTACATCCTGGGAACAGATATTCTAATTAGTTTCTCTCTCACCCTGGAGCCACTGTCCCATCCCTCTAGGGTAAAGGTCACATCTCCAAGAATGCCCGCTTTCTATGTGACTTGCATTCCCATTTGTCCCTAATATAGTCAATTTTACCTGAACTATTGATCTTATTGGCTAACTATAGCTATGTCCCACCTTACGCCCATCTGCCTTGTGAGTTCCCAGTCCTTCCCTACCTTGAATCCATGGTCTTACTCTATAAAAATCCTTGGAAAAGACAGAGTCCTGGGCAACCTGCTTGGGATCCCCTTCTGTCTCTCCTCGGACAGAAGCTTTCTCTCAATAAATATATTCTACTCTTCACCTCTGTTGCTCCTAAAATTCATTCTTCAATTTTAGAGAACACGAACTCGCGGACATAGTAGGTTAGGACTTTCATTCACCTATATCAGTAGCAATATTGTTTTATTCAATATCCCAGTCAAAGTTATGTTATACTTTTAGCATATGCTGTCTCTCACTAGAAATTGTAAGAGGAATTTTCTCTAGTTAAAAGTACATGGTCTATGCTGCTCATCTCCTCCCAATATTCTGGGAATTGAGCCATTATAGTTAAAGCTGCCTAGATTAAATTCAGACAAGGATTAAGCTGACTAGAAAACCTGGGTTGCAAGGTAGAAACAGCCCCCTCCCATGTTTAAGGAATTTATGGAGTGCACCTTCCCTGGGCATCTGCTGCCCATATTAGGAAACACCCTCCGCCGCCCAACTCTAGACCACCCTATAGTCGCCCCCTCCAATGAATGTAGAAAGCCATTTAAACTAACCAATGCCTTCTGCTTCTGTGACCACGCTTGCAAAGACCCCTCCTCCCTTTGTTCGGTAGTTTAAAAGCCCTGCTCTGGCTCAACTCGGGGCTCTCCGTTTCTGCGTGTTCATTGAGTCCCACGCATGCTTGGACAATAAAACCCCTTGCCTATTGCATGAGAAGGCGTCTGTTGGCTTCTTCCTACACGCAGCAGGCGTCTCGACCCTCACAGAAATCATCTACATGTTTATATCAAAATTCTACCCAATTTTTTTCAAAGCACAAAATAGAATGTCCCTCTTTCCCATGAACCCTACACTGACGGCAACAGATGCTCTTCATTCTCTGAGCTGCAATGATAATTTCAGCCTCTCTCATCAACTTGATTTCATGCATTCCTGTATTACAGGTATTCATTAATCTGTCTTGTATAAATCAATAGAGATGTCGAACCTGCATTTTACATACTTTGGGCTAAGTTTCACTCTACTCAGGAGGTTCACACCCGCAGTGTTTACGAGTTGTGACCAGTAAACCAGTACATAGGCAGTGGAAAGTTACAAGATGTTTTGGATCTTTGAGCCCCAGATTGACAGGGTAAGAGACTAAAAGCTTGCAGTTAGCGCACACACTACCTTCGCAGGACTAATCTGTCAAATGCGCCACTTCTTGTGCCTCGGTTTTGCTCATGTCTTTCCCCATCCCATCTTCATGTCCCTCCCCTTCATTTTCAGAGGAAAATATTAACATCTGTTGATGATTGTATTTGTCAGGATTCTCCACAGAAACAGAACCAATAGGATCATGCCATATATTTATGTATATGAATATATGCATTCGCAATTATAAAGTCTGAGAATTCTACAATCATCAAACGAGAGAACCAGGAGAGACAATGAAGTCCCAAATCAGCAGTACAGTAAAGAGCTCTCTTACTATCTGAAGAGTCAGTCTTTTTGTTTTATTTAAGTCAGCGTAGTTTATTCATTCTACCAATTCAAATGTTAATCTCACAGGAAAACACCATCACTGACACAGCAGAAGTAACCGCCAGACACCTCATGACCCAGTCAAGTCAACAAATAAAATTAACTATCCCTATGGCCATGGAATTGAAAGGAATACTCCTAAGCGATCTGGATATTCTAGCCACTTGACCACAATGCTTGGAATAGAAATGTCCAAGTAGCACAAAGCGAGTGGGAAGATGATAACCAATAACATGCTCCAGGTGAGCAAGCCCTAAATAATACTCACAGATTTTACCTATCTTAACTACTATAGTAACCATATATGAAATGTATGTTCCTGAGAAAGAGAAGTTTGAACTCTTCAGCTAGATTTTGCACATAGAGAAATGATGACCAAGGCTGCCTTCTCTATTATGCCCATGAGGAAAGTCGGCCTGAGAACAGAAGCAGCTCAGGGGACGCTCTGGACAGCATTTGACCTTGGCATCAAATTGCACATGAAGCCAGGCTCAATTGTGGATTTTCAGTTCCAGGAGCCAGTAAATTCCCAATTTTTATTTAAGCCAGTTTCAGATGAGTTTATGTCACTTGCAACAGTAAAAATTTATAGCTGATATAAAAACAGATACCAGAAGTAGGGTGTTATGAGGAACAGAACCTGGAATGTGGAAGCCACCGAGTTCAGGTGAATCGCAGGTGAAGGAGAGAGAGAACTCAGCAGACGCAGCTGTGGGATCAAGCATATGCATGGAATCCAAGCCAAACTACTGATGTGATGGCTTCGGGGAGAAAGATATCTTGACCTCTGAAATAGATCGAATGGTATAAAAATATACTATGTGAAGCCACAAAAAAGGGAGCCAGGCTAGGACAGAGAGAGCCCAAAGGAAGCACAGCCAAGACGCTGAACCTGGCAACATATTTTTAATCCTGACACAAGCAGTATCACTCTAGATCGAATCACGAAATGAAAACCACACAGAAAGATGAACAGGGAAAGTCTGGTATAAGGAATTATTGATAGACTGCAAAACACAGGAACATTTAACAAGATCCTTAATGCTCAGGAAAAATCCATTTGGAAAGAGGCCCTTTCCTCAAGGCTTCCGTGAGACCTTAAGGAAGTTATAACAAACTGCACCTTCTATATCCACTGGGTGGCCCAGAAGTTAACTGATTTCCCCAGGTCAGAGCTGGCCCAGAAGTTAACTGATTTCCCCAGGTCAATTTGTAGGGGATCAGAAAGCAACCTCCAGAGCGCAGGTGAGGAGCTGGTGGTCACCGATAGGGCTGGGCTCCAGCGCAGAAGGAAAACTTCCAGCACGGCAAAGCCAGCTTGGCTCGCAGAGGAAATGGAGCTCAGTGGGAGCTCAGGGAGGCTGCACAGAGACCTGCAGAGGGAATGAGCCCTGACACAGACAGGAATGCCAAGAGCACAGCACAAATGCTATTTCCAGGCCAAGGCCACTAGGTCACTGATGAACCACATTCAGGGTACATGACCAAGACAAATCTCCACCGGGCGCCTTTACCCCTACTGCTAGCTGAGGAACCAGTGACCAGACACTGGAGAACACTTCCTCCTATGGCATCCTCCTGCCTTCTTCACAGTGAAAGCTCAGCCTAGGCCACACATTGGAGGGTGAATTCAGAGCAAAGAGCCAAAATCTGGACAACTGGAACAGAAGATGCAAGTATCAGTTTTATAGCCAATACATTATCTTTTGTTTGTAGATGTTTTCTTCAGTATTTTCTGATGATTGGAACTGAAGGTTGCAGAGCCCTGCCTCAGCCTGTCTGCAAGCCCAGCAGGGCTTGAGAACTGCATGCTTTCCTGACAGCACGTCTGCTACCACTGTTCATCAAAATCTTTCTGCCCTGGTCTCTTTGACATTATGCTTATGGTATATGCATTCTATTAATAATAGTTTTATTTTTATAAGAGCATTTTTAATGGTATATGCATTTATTTATGGTATATGCATTCTATTCATAATAGTTTTATTTTTATAAGAGCATTCAGGAGAACAAAGGCTTTAAAACAGAAGGATGATGGCGTTTTTAGGTACCTTAAAGAGTTGAGAGATATATTTTTAAGGTGACAAACACTTTGGGTGTCCGTTAGGTTGCTATGTATAACAATAAAATACATCGGAACTATTCAGTGAATTAGGATGGCTGTTAAGTCTGTCTAGTCATTTTAGAATTGTATAGTACCTACAAAACATGGCTCAACTAGGAAGCATTTATTTTCAGAAAAAATAAAATAACAATTCTAAGCAAGCAACCATAATAGTGATAGGCTGTGTATATCTTAACTGAGATACTCAAAGCTAAAATATTTTGCTGTGTGCATGTGTGTGTGTGTGTGTGTGTGTGTGCATGAGTGTGTTTTAAGAAATGGAACTGCCAAGGAGTGAAATGAAGGAAATAAAATCCTTACTTAATATTCTTGATGGTAAAATAATTATGTTATGGAAGTAGACTCCTAAGGGCAGTGTAAAGGCTTCCAATTAAATACTAGCCCTTTGAAAAGTTAATTTTAAGACTTAGATTTATATATAAATATAATGTACATGTGTGTGTGCATATGCACACGTGTGTGCAGACACTTTAGCGATTTCCCCTAAATGCCTCAGTAGTCTTTGTCTTCCACAAAGTTTATTAAAAAGTTTTAGTTCACCTCAACTTTTTTCTGTGCTATTTGGAAAAAAAGTATCTAGGGGAAAATTCACACAAGAAGAATAAACCCAGTTTCACAGAAAACATGAAAAATTGCTGATGAAGTGCCGTGTGTGTATGTTCAGCCCAAAGGAAGCTTCGTACCGGCTCTGGGAGCAGGAGGCAGAGAGAAAAGATGCAGCATTTCCTCCTCTGCCTGCTTGTGTTGGATAAATGGCTCATTTTATTGTCAGGTTGTCTGAGGCAGAACGTCAACATTATACAGGAGGGTCCCAGAGGTACACAGCAGAGGAGACACCATTCCGGCTTCCTGCACCTGACGCTATTAAACGAGCTCACAGACTGTAAGATAAAAGTTTGATAAATTGAAGGCCAATAAGTACCTAGTTTTAGAGTTGTAGTTTATGTTCAAACCCTTCATGAGTTTTTGTGTGTTTCTATAGAAAGGCTGCATCTAAAACAACACTAAATAGGTGAAATTTACCAAAGAACAGAAGCCCTGTGAATTGCTGTACTGATTTATGGTTTTTTTTTTCTTTCAATAACAGTAGCAGGATAGAATGTTAAAACATTCTAAACTTTAATGAGGGGTGGTATATTTGACTTACATTAGCAAAAACATACTCTATGCTTTTTTTTTCCTGAGTTATCTATAAGGAATCTTTGTCATTTATTCCACAAAAATTTACTGGTTTTTGGGGGGGTGGCTTTTTAAGTCAGGGTCCCCCTATGCAGATCAGGCTGGCCTTGAGCTCACTTTGTAGCCCAGGCTGGTCTTGAACTCACAACAATCCTCCTGCCTCAGCCTCCCGAAGTGCTGGGTTTACAGGCGTGAGCCACCACACCCAGCTTACTGATTGCTTTCTATGCATCAGGAGCTGCATTAGAGATATTCCTATTTTATAGGAAAGCTTTGTTGCTCCAACTAACTTGGGATTATCATCTGTTAAATGGGCACTGCACTTCAAGCAGGACATAAAAATAATCGTCTTTACATAATGATACATTTTCAAAGTGTTCATGTACATGCACGCACTCACGCAGGGTGGGTGCGGAAGGGAAGGATAATATTCAGTTTATTTACCAACTGCTACAGTGTTGGGAGCCGTTGAAGCTGGAAATCGAACAGATGTGCAGGGGTGTGGCATGGCTAGGGCACGGCTGACCGGAGAACAAAAAGATGCCTTAGCGGGCACGATAAGGCCACAGGTCAGGACACCTGGTTGCAACCCCAATTAACAAGAGATTGTAGCTGGGGGCATTTCACTCCTGTAGTGAAAAGACTTTCTTGTAAGATACTTCTCCTAAACCAACCTGTAGTGAAAAGACTTTCTCCTAAGATACCTCTCCTAAAATAACATAAGATAGTTCTCCTAAATTAAACATAATCTGTTACTTGGAAAAGTTCTTGAACCACTCCCAAGATCCTGCTCAGTTTCCTGCATTTTCCACTCTAACCCCTTCCTTGTTTGAAAAACTAAATAAATACGGGCCACCCAGAGACATTCCTTGTCTCAGTCCCCACAGTCTTGAACTTTGCTAGAGGGTTTTGTTCCTCCTAGAGCCCTAAATCATATCACTTGTCTCACTTATTTAAGCCTTTGCCCTACACTCATTTGGGAGATTGGGGATCTTGGCCAGGTCCCTGACACTACAGCACAGGTTCCAGTTAGCCAAAATGTAAATGGAATATGATTGATTTGGAAAGAAAGGTATAGAGTACAGAATCACAGCCATTCTGTTCAATCTGCCATGGTAGTGTGAAGCAAGGTCCTTTATTCCCAGTAAATAAGATGAAGACTAAAATGCCATCACAACTTCAGCAATTAGATGTTAATAATTAATACATATTTATTACATGCATACTATGCATCAGAAACCACTTTATATTCAATCAGGACTTTAAGTCAAGTTTCAGACTGCCTTAGGAGTAAACATGAAATAAGAAATAAAAGGAAGGGGGTCACAGTGAGAGACTATTGCTGGTGGTGGAAGCAAGGGTCAGGGAAATGCTTGTAGGATAGAGAACACCTTTTCATGGTGTATGCTGAACAAAAAGTTACGGAAATTGAGAAAGCTACTAATAAAGGGTGTGACTAGAACAAGAACTTGCATAAGCTTGAAACTATGGGATCAAGGGCAAAAGTGAGTAAGGAATGAATGACTGTGGAAGGTGAGAAAGTGAGGAGGTAAGAGAAGTATAAATCAATTCAGAGGGGTAGGAGAGGTAAAATAAGTCCTAGGAGAACAGGAATTTGGAAAGAAAGGAAGGAGACAATACAGAACGAGGGAAAGGAAATGCACTTCAAAAAGAGACTATAAAAAAAGGTCTTTCAGGCTATAACAACTATTGCCTCTGTGAGGGAGACAAAGTAATCTGCTAGGGTAAAGAGTGCAGCACTGTGTGAGGTTTTGAAAAGTGATAAAGACAGGTATCATCAAAGGGAATGGGGAAAGGTCTGAAAAGGTTCACTAGAAAACACTGGGATTCTAACAGAGGTGGCCAATCATAAATACATAAGGCAAGTAGTCAACATGATCATGTGATTCGCTCCAGTAGTATTCAGTACCTAGTTTCAGGATCAAAATACACAGATGGTTAACTGTACAGTTGTGTTTAGGATAATGGAATGAGAGGATGCTCTTGAGAGGGTCAAGAATTAAGGGGGCCAGTGAGAACCAGGTTTAACTGAATGACCAAGGGTTGTCATTCAGGTTGAGAAAGGAAATGAAGCCACAGGGGACTTATTGATCAAGAACACACAAAACCAACAAAGTACAAAAAGGATCTGTGAGAGTGCGGAGCAATCACTGTCATGCATAATTCCTCTCTGAGTGCATTCTTCAGCCTGGAAGGGAACTTCAATTTACTTCTTACAAAAGGTTTCAATCATTTTGCTTGCCTCTCAAGCTCATTTCCCATTTCTTCCTCTAAATGTATCTCCATATGTCCCGATACATGGGTCAACCATGTTGCTTTCTGCCTTTGTGTGATTACTCTTTTTCACCCCTGAAGGGCTTCTCCTTCTTCTCCTACACCCCCATCACCTAATGAGTTTCTCAGCCCCCAAGGCTTTCTTCAACATTGCTCCCTTCATAACAACTTCTGTGGTTATCTGAGGGGAAATGGCTGCTAACACATCTTCCCATCCTGACACATTCATGCAATTACTTCCACCAAAATAAAATAGAACAAACAATTCTAGAAGAATTGATAGGATTAGACTTCCAGCCTAACCCAAATTCCATTCTCTAAAGAAATGTAAGCCTTTCCTGCCTGGTGTGTGAGATACCACAGGGAGAGAATGACACCAAGACTTGAGTTGACATACAGCACCTGTACCTCAGACTTGTGAGTGAGACTTCTGGGCTCTACCCATCCCGGCCACTGGCTGAAGACAAAGGCCAATGAGCTCACAGAGTTGTGAGAAGTAACAAATCATTCTATCTTAAGTCTCAAAGTTGTGGGGTTTAGTTATGCATTTATAGATACATGATATATTTCACTTTCAACTCAGGTGCAATGGTCTAAACTTCCCACTGTAAAAACCCACTGCACCTCTAATATGTCCCTACTATTCTACTTATTACACCGCATTGCAATTATCTTAGCATCTCTGCTGCATTCTTATTGTATGAGATTCTCGAGATTGGAGGCAATGTTTTGGAGCTAGAATATCTATACATTTTTGTCCTAAACCCTAGCATACAAAACAGGATATATTCAATGAGTAACTGTAACTAAGTTAAATATGAATGCAATTAGTGGGAGGAAGCAAAAAATATGCTGTGTTTACCCACTGGAATTTCAAGGTTAACTATTTCACCAGTGGAAAAGTTCTTGGCTCAACATGGAAACATGCTGGGAATGAAATTGCCTCAGCTGTAGTTTAGGAATTGAGATGTGGGTATAGGCATAATCTATGATGTGGGTTTATGTTCTCATATGACTACTGGAATTTACAAGATGTAGCATATCATGCTATTAAATGGGAAGAAACTGAACATCAGAATAGAGATTGTAAACTTTTTAAGTTATAAAAAGGCTCTTACAGAAATAATTTGAGAGAGAAGTCAAGATGGCCGATCAATGAGCAACAAAATACAAAGCCTCCCAGGAGAAGCAACTCATATGCCAGAATAAAACACTCTGGAGAAACACAGACAGAGGGAGATGGATCCTCTTGACATAGGAAGAAATTAAAACGTAAAAAAGCTCATCAAATACGTCAGGACTACAACTGAAACAGCTAAAAATTGCGGGACACAGCAGTTTCATGGCAACCCGCCAAGTTTGCGCTGGCCTGAATTTGCACCAGCTTGAATTTGCACCGGCCGGCAGAGCTGCCCAAACTTGTTCCCGCCTCCACTCACAGGAATCACAGCAGCGCTGAAGTCGGGGGTTGGTGAGCCCAACAGAGTGCAGCCCACGAATGGCCTTTCATTAATCCACAGTCAGTTTTGGGAATGAGACCTCCCCACGGGAAGGGCACAACCAAATGGGCGACATGTTGGAATCAGGCAGGAGGAGTCTGAACTGGGAGCAACAGTGACTTCAGTAGGTTGCTCTCTCCCCAGAGCAGATTTGCAGGATTTGCTTGGACTGGGCCACATTCCTGGCTGGGACCCAATGAGCCATCCCAAATCGATTCCTTGCACCTAGCACACACTAACCGGATGAAGGCCTCTGAAGTTTGGCTGGCCCGGTGGGGAGGGGCAGGCATATGCAGCTGCTGCTTACACCTCAGTGACAAGAGCAGTCAGGAGAGGGTGGAGGTCCCTCGCCAGCCTGTTTCAGAGGAACCGAAGCCAACAGGGAAGGGGGCTGGGACTTGCACTGTAAACTGTGTGAAGGAAGCCACGACCATGACAGGAGAGAGAGGCAGGAGGAGGCCCCCAGCCCAGAACCCTGAGAGCACTGATCCAGAGAGGGAAAAACAAGGGAGACTGAGGGTGGCAAACATGCAACATCAGACATGGCTTCAATGGACATTAAGAGATATCTTCGGGACCTTGTAGATGAGCTCAAAACTGAAACATTAAATCAGGTAAAGCAAGATATGAGTAGAGTAATAAAAGAAATGCTCTCAGGAAGCATCTCTCAGGAAGATACAGACAGAAGAAGGGAGGAACACAAAAAAAGGAGAGAAACATTTGATAAAGAATATAAAGAAAATATAGAATAAATGAAGCAGATTCAAAGAGACTACCAGGACATTAAAAACTCCACTGAAAGCTGGCAAAATGCCTTAAAAGAAACTAAGGATAGACTATCAAAACTTGAAGACAAGTTTGCAATGTGTGACCATGAAAGGAAAGATCTCTTAAAAATAACAAGGAAACAGGCAGTAACAATACAAAGGCTAGAAGATGACAAAAGAATCTACAATTTAAGAATAAGAAACATGAACAAAGAAGCAGGAATACATACAGGCAAATTACAAAAGCTATTCATGGAAATAATTAAGGAAAACTTCCCACGCATGGAAAAAGAAAATGACATTCGGTTGTGTGAGGCATGCCACCTAAAACCAAAACAGATCTACACCCAGACATATAATAATCAAGATACCAGAAATTCAATATAAAAACAGAATATTAAAAGCCATCAGAGAAAAGAAACAGATTGCCTATAAAGGTAAGCCCATCAGAATCACGACTGACTTCTCGACACAGACTATCAGATAAGAAGAGCTTGGAGTGAAGTATTCCAAGCCCTGAAAGAAAATAACCACCAGCCCAGATTGATGTATCCTGCAAAACTGTCACTAGAAATTAATGAAGAAACAAGATGCTTCCATGACAAAGGAACTGGGGGAGTTTGTGACCACCAATCCAACCCTAAAGAGAATACTGAAGGACATTCTAGAGAGAGAGAAAAAAAAATACAAGGATTTTAGGAACAGTGG
Source organism: Hydrochoerus hydrochaeris (assembly GCA_004027455.1). Classification (NCBI taxonomy): domain Eukaryota; kingdom Metazoa; phylum Chordata; class Mammalia; order Rodentia; family Hydrochaeridae; genus Hydrochoerus; species Hydrochoerus hydrochaeris. The sequence goes on from PVLA01000480.1 coordinate 181,122, forward strand.
CAGAAAGGTCTCAATGAGTGGGGCAGGCAGTAGAATGAAGGAGAAAACTAGACAAACAAAAGCAGAAAAATAGCATATCAGAAGTGAGGCAGAGAAGGATAACTAGAATCTCTAACATAGATGGTCTTGATGCACTATATTGTTAATAGTGCACCAGGATTTAAAACCCACATTACTCACACTACTCTGCTTAGATGTATTATATTCTGTTTCAGTCATTCTACCTGGACTATATTTGAGGGCACAGACAGTAACCCTGAAAATAACAGGATATAGTATGGTAATCATCCTTAATTTCCTATTAACTTAATCTAAAGCTCTGTAAAACCTACACTGTTTTACCATGACTGATTGCAATCAAATCTGGTTTGTTAGATCACTGTTTTGTATTGATAGGTTTTATTCAAAGCTGTTATGATTGATAATATCAAGTCTGAGAGTAGCTGTTTATACTTTCACTGTTTGAATATCTACTTTGTATGCTTTAATTTTATAACTTGAACAACTATTTCTAAGAGGACAATATGTAATTCATCAACTAGTGATTTCTTACTGTTTATCTCTTTTTTTTTTTGAAATTCTGTATTATTTCTACCCTTTACATGCTTTTGTTTCTCTTTAAATAAAGTGTACACAGTGGAAAAAAAATAACCCACAAGTAAGAAAATTTAGTCCAACTTTCTGCCCAGGGTATGTCCAAGAGAGAAAAAGTAAGTTTCCACAAACTTGTGTGGAAGTTCTACTATGAAAGTAGAATACATTTGTGTGCTCCTTCTCAATATCCTTCACAGCCACTAAAAGTCTTGTACTCAGAGTCCTGCCCTTCTGTGGATTGCTGGGAGCCATTTAAGCCGGAAATTGGTCACCAGTGCAGCGCTGGGGCCTGGTCATCCCAAGAACAATGAACAACAAAGTGTACCCAGGGCAAGCCACAGGAAGCAGCTGCTTCAGCCCAGAGAGCACCTAGCCCCAAAACAATCCAAACAGTAAGTTGCTAGGACAACAGGGTGTCACGTGACATTAAGTTGCTAACATGCATAAATAAATGTCCCTACAGTAAGGGGGCATTTCCTTTCTTCTCATGCAGAAAGTAAGGGCTGCACCTGACTCCAGCTTTGTATCTTTATTTTCTCATCCTCTCACTGTCACCCCAAGAACCTCAAGGGCTATGTGGGTTGCAGTAGTGGACTCCCCCCATCCATTTTTTGTGCCACCCCACCTCATGAATATCTAAATTTGACTTTCATGAGATTCTAGAAGTGGTCATTATTTCCCATCCCATTCTAAATATGTCTGCAGTCTAGCCTGCAGTGTTCTTCATACTCAGGATGCTAAAGGGCAAATTATTATTTTATCTTCAACACGTGTTTTTCCTCCTGGCCCAGTAAATGACCTCGCTGCTTACTCCATCATTACAGAAAGAAATAGCAAAGTGTTGAGGAACTTGATTTCTGGAATTAGTCAAAAAGAATGTGCTAGAAATTGGCCTGTATAAATTACTATGGGTAATTCCAGCTTCCTCAGGCTCCTTTTAAAAAGAAAAATATGTATTCTAGTGAGTTTAACAATAGGCTTTTCTTATTTTCTAGAAGCTGAGAAGTCCAAGATCAGGGCTCCAGAATTCTCAGGCTCTGGTTAGGTCCTTCTTCTGGCTTACAGACAACTGTCTCCTGCAGATAGCACTATTCTCATGTGTTACAGGAGAGAGAGAAAGAAAGACAGAAACAGAGGAACACACACAGAGAGAGTTAGTGCTTCAGTCTTGTCTTAGCTACTTTTCTTGTCGCTGAAACAAAATATCAAGCAAAGCAGGGTAGGAGGGTAGAGGGGCATCACAGAGTAGGAAAATTCCATGGTGTGGCAGGCAGGAAGGCAGCAAGAAGCCAAAGTAGCAAGCAGCAGCAGCCAGCATGTCTTCTCTCTGTCCCTTTATATTCCACTTATGTGAGGGCCAGGGATTTAGCTCAGTGGTATAACTGCCTGCCTGGCAAGCACAAGGTCATGAGTTTGATCCCCAGTATAAATAAATAAATAATATTCTATATTCCACCCATGCTACAAATCCATTTACTGGTGCCAGCCACACCCTGGATGGAGCCTCTATTATCCACACCTTTAATCCCAGCATCACATCATTAATCCACATCCACACACTCTAATCCAGCCACCCTCAAAACTCCCTACTTATAAGCACATGAGACCTTGGGAGGACCTCTAGGTAAAAGCCATAACAGGACTCTTCCTACAAGAACACTAATCCCATAGTAAGAATCCCAATCTCATGATTGTATTTAAACCTAATCATCTCCATTTCAAAATAAAAAAAAAAACCCTCCATTTCCAAATATTTATCACAATGGGGGTAGGGTTCAACATATGAAATTGTGGTTATACAGTTATTTCATAGCATAACCTGAGCAAATTAACTTTATAGGTCTTCATTTTTCTCATCTGTTATTGTGTTCAAAAGCTTGCAAGGATGATGTGAAGGAGATTTCTTTAAAATCATCTTTACCTTCTCTTTAGTTTTTTGCTCTCAGAAGCAACTGACCACCAAACTTATGAACTCAGTTTCTAAAAATGTCTTTAACATATGCTTTTCTCTTATTTACCCCGTGCTAGTATAGGACCTGAAATACTTCAACTTATCTATCCCTGGTCTAATCCAAATAACCTTTCACACCATTGCCATGGATAATTTTTAAAAGTATAAATGAACTATAATCCTTTGTTCATGTCTTTGTTACTTTTCTCTTATTGCTGGGACAAAACACGTGATACCCAAAATGAATGAAATAAAGATTTATTTAGCTTACTGTCTGTGGAGGTTTCAGTCTGTAATCAGTTGGCTCCAAGGCCAGGTGATGTGGCACTGGGGCAACATTTCAAGGCAGGAACAAGCAAAACAACAAGAGCAAACAAAGGGTGAAGAGCAAGCCTCTTTTCCTCCTTTATATTGTATGCAGGTCACCCTCGCTACCCCCAGGGCAGATGTAGCACTCATAAAATCTCCTTGTCCTCTTGCAGAGGATAAGGATATTTACAAAGTAAGGATCCTGGCTCCCTACTGAGTCCCTTAGTTAAACTTCTAAACTTCTCAAGTTGACACAGTGTGTCAAGCATAACAGTTCATTTTCAAAGTTCTTCAGTAGCTCTCTATTTGCTACAAGTCTTGATGCCAAACTCCTTAGCATCTTGTATTTGCAGTCCTTCCCTGAGTGACCTTTCCAACACTATACAACATTTCCCCTCATTCCTTGTATTTTACAATATCACTCTCTGAAAAGACTTTTTACTTTGTGCCTATTTCCTATTCTACATCCTCAGACCCCACTCCCCTGAGAATTCCCAAACTCCAAAGGCCAGCTCAAATATGATTTTCCCTCTTGTCACTGCAGAATCTCCTAGTGACATGGACTGTATCTTACGTGTTTTCCTATGGGACTGTATACAAACCTGTCATGTCCTTCATCACACTACAGTACAGTTACTAATTTACCTGAGCTCCTCCTCAGAGGTAAGGAGAGTGAAATATGTGTTCTGGGTTAAGAGTATCTAACATAGTCTCTGAAACATACCAGTAACATGTGAGGTGTTTTATAAATGTATGTCTGAAAATGAACAAAGAAACTATCATTAAATATTAACAGCAATTAAATTCAACTTCAGGTAGACACAAAAAGAAATCCTTAAAATTAGATGTTAATTTTTTTCTCCTTTTTATTACTATATATTGGTGATACATAGTAATTACATTTATCCTGGGGAGTTGATATAGATACTTACTGCTTTTTAATCATTTTTACAACCCTTTGCTTTCCCCAGCCTCTCCCAGGTCTCCTATTCCCTAAATCCCTGCCCATCTCCACCTGAAATATATATATTACCTTTAAGGATATTTTCAAACTTCTAAATTCTGTGATATTACTGAGAACTGGGCTAAAGTTTTTCTCCAGGCACCTACAGGATTAGAATCTTGTCTGGGATAAAACTTAAATTTGTAGAATAGGGTCTAGTGGGTTTTTAGGGTACATATCCGATATATCATATTAAATTTATATAGTATACTTTGTAATCAAACAAAGCTATATGCAATAGCTTATCCTTCAAAATGGTAACATGATGGAGAAAGCTTTTGGTTTTAAAACCTTGCCAGCTTGAGTGACACGTGAGGATCCATCACTAAGCATCTGTTAGGGAAATCTTATTACTGTTGCTAGAAAATTGGAACAAACATTGCAAGACCTACACACTTAAAATGTTATGTGTTTTTAAAACTGCTTTCCACAGAGGGCCCCTTATTTTATTAGAATATTATAAGCAAACAAGCTTGTTTAATGGCTTTGGAAGTTTAAGCACATTTTGTGTCAAAATTGTATCACTGTCGAATGCTTCCTTGTATGAGAAATCTGTCAGGCCCTGATGACTGAGAAAATAGGGGACCAAGCACAAGATTTCTTGCTGAAGGATACAATGTATGCTCAATTAAACAAATACAGCATGGGTAATGGCCTGATTCCATCTCAGGGAGAGCTGTCAGCTTTCTCTTCTGGGACAGAATTTTCCTAATGCCTGAATTTTGGTAAATTCCATGTAACAAGTGATGCAATCTTTGGGTCTTTGAGTCTCAGAAAAGGTAGCACTGTTACTTTTTAATATATATTTAAGAATTCTACCATTTCTCCTGCTCCTTTTACATGTCTTTCTTAGCTTGTTAAATACCTAACAGTTAAAGAAAATAATCTCGAAGTACTAAAATTAAACAATTACTCAAAGCAACCAACTGTTGCTTGTGCTGTTTTTTACTTGAGAGACATTCTCAAATCCAGTCTCTTCAAATATCAAAAGATATCTGTGTTCTTTTGTAATAAAGGTGGTGCTAATAAACTATGATGGAAAAATCCTAGAAAATGTCAGTATCCCTCTGATAACCTGATACCTTTGTAACAAGTCTGATTCTCTATGACTGCAGAGATGACACACACAGGTGGTAGGTGCCAATTTTTCCACACCAAAAAAGATTGCAATGAACATAAGAACACTAAAAAGATGCTTCCTATGTATCATAAGAAAAGATGACTTCTAAACCATGAATTGTCTACAAGGACAAAATGATATTGTGTGTTACTAAACCGCCATCTGCTGGGCGTCTACGCCCCATACACACTGCTGCATTTATAAACTTGCCTTTTTCAAGGGATCTGTGACTTTTTTTCCCCAGCTGTTTCTTGACATTCTTTCTTTTCCTTGTTCTGGCAATGTGTGCTCCTACAGACCAGGAAAAAAAATTTTTTTCGACTAATTGCGGTCTTATAAAATCCTTTCACATCATTTAAGACTTAGATTGATTATTCACAGTGTCATGAAGATGTCAGTTTGAGACAAGGAGAGGTTTAAAGAGGTTTACACTTTGCAGAGTACCACCTGTCTTCAAAGGGCACACTCATTAAAAAGCTCCAGGTGCAAGTTGTGGAAGCAAAACAGCATAATGAAGTCCTTTATTCCTTGTGCACCTATTGATTACTAATATTCTCCTTCATTTCTGGCAGACTGCACACCAGTGTTCGCCATGAGAAACTTGGAGTGCCACACTCCTCCTCTAACTTTTCCTGAATAAACTAAATCACCATTTATCTGTAACCAAACCACCAGAATTAACAAAAACTACATATTTCTGGCACAATCTGCTTTAAGAACAATGATCAACAAGCCAACTGAGCGATATTTATTTATTCCATAAATAATGTAGAATATGTCACTGATCAAATTCTACCTGATCTTCTTTATTCTATATTCACAGAGAGATATAATTGCTACTTTTAATGATAACCTAGAGGCATTTTAAAGTTCTGAGTTGTCTCCTGAATCATAAAAATATGATAGAAAATTGGCATTTATCAAATACTTACTATTTACCAGACATTTTCAAGGGCGCTATCATATTTTTATCTACATTTCAGACTGGATAGATATTATTATATTCATTTACACAACTAAATGTGATTCAGATGCAGAGTAACATTAGCAGCTGATATGTATTGGCTACTTACTATTTTCCCATCTCTGTCTTTATTGCCTTAGAGAGATTGCTTCAGTTAATCCTCAGAACCACATCTGGGAATAGATACCATCATTATCCTTATCTTATTAGAAGTGATTCCAAGAAATTACATAATTTGCCTGAAATCACACAAACAATATATAGAATAGCCTGTATCTGAACTCATGAAGACTGGTTTGAACGAGTTCTGTACCTGTCATCCTCAAATTTATATCGAAGTGTAGGGGTGTGTGTGTGTGTGTGTGTGTGTGTGTGTGTGTGTGTACTTAAGTGTTAAACTATTCTGGTTTTGAAAATTGATTGTTGTGTAATAAAGTGTTAGGTATGTGATATGCATTTGCTTACTTATTTATTTTGGCTTTTCTGAGACAGGATTTCTCTGTGTAGTTCAGACTGGCCTTGAACTCACTTTGCAGCCCAGGATGGCCTCTAACTCATGAGGACAGTTCTGCCTCAGTCTCCAAGTACTAAGATTACAGGTGTGTGCCACCACACCTGACTGCATTAGCTCATTTAAATTCACACAGAAGCTGGGTGCAATATCACAGGCTTATAATCCCAGCTTCTTGAGAGACTGAGGCAAGAGGATTGCAAATTTGAAGCTATCTTGTATAACTGGGTGAGGCCCTGTCTCAAAATCAATAATAATAATAGTAATAATAATAATGATAATAATAATAGGGCTGGAAATGGAGTTCAGTATAAGACTAGACCTCAGTTCAATCCCCTGGTACCAAATCACAAAACAAAACATAAATTTAACACAGAGACGTAAATTTGTCCCCATTTTACTTTGATAAAAGTGAGGTTTTATAAATAACAACAGTAACAATAATAACAATAAATGCTTGCATACCACTTACAATGTTATAGATACTCTTCATGCAAAGAGCTGTAAACATAGTACTTATTGAATATGTGACACATTACTATTCTTATTTTATGGATGAGGAAAATGAAGAGTTGCAACCTGACCAACGCTGCAAGACTAACAATGGCACAGAACAGAAATTCCTGTGCCAAAGGCCCAAAAGTTTAACCACTACTTTAAACTATGGAACATTTCATTTCAGGTAGCCATTCCTGTTTACTGCAGCAAATGCTTACAACATGCCTTAACTGTATTAGAATTCATCACATGAAACATTTTGTTGCATGCCAACTGAAATAATCACAGACATTTAGGAGAGAGTAGGAGGGAATTGAGTTTGCACAATTTCACATTGGTCAGATTTGTGTAGTTTCAGAGATGCTAAAAATAAAGTTCTTCTCTTTACTAACATTGAGCACTACATTCCAAGTGCTGAGGTTATGGGAATAAGATTCATTTCCTATCTGCAAGAAATTGGAGATATGTAAATAAGTAATTAGAAAATAAAGGGATAATTATCAAAATATACTTTTGTTTCCTAAATCAAAGCTGGATTTACAAAACACTATATATGATCGAGTCACAAAGCCCCAAAAGAGTTCACACAGGGAACATCTACCACAAGAACAAAAAGATACAACATTCCTTTATAAGTATATAAAGTCCCTACAACTATTGACATCATTGCAATCTTATATAAAATTCCAATTATCTTTTCACATGAACCAGCACTGGAAGTTCAAAATACTAGTTTTCTAATATGCATATTTCCTGTTAAAAAAAATAAAGACTTCATAAGAGGCATGTTCTTATGTCCCAGAAATATTTAGTCTCTGAGAAGCATTCCTTCATAGCAGGCCTGCCTGCTCTTAAATTCCCAGGCCTTTCCAGTGTGGGCTATGCAGAATTCTACCTATTGTCAGACTTCTTGGTGACAAGTGACAGATATCCAGTGCAAACTAGCTTAAGCAAACAGAGTGTGTTGACCTGGCTCATGTGGGGAGGCAGCCTAATGACTAGGCATGCTTTAGACAAGGCTAAATCCACAGATTCAAATACTACATTTAAAGATCACTTTCTCCTGTCCTCATCTCCTGTTTTTCTCTATGATTCTCTCCATCTAAGAGCTTTTATTGTTTCTGTTTGACTTCTTTCTATAGGGAAGCTTTCTATACATAATGGAACTTAAATTCATGTATACAGGCTTAGCAACTCCAACAAAGAGAGAACTACTCTCTCCCACTGTTCCTAAATGAATCTGAAGGAAAACAGTGTTCTGATTGGTCTTTGCCTGTTCTGCCCAATCACTAGAACCAGGTGAGTTCACGTGAGGGTTGGCTCTTCAAATCAAACCTAAAAAAGTCAAAGGCAATATTAAGTTTCCCAATCATCTTAAAAACACAAGCAATCAAGAGACAAAGACAGAGCCAAAAATAAAAACAAAAACAAAAAAAGGCTTGAGGCATTGTGTTGGTCAGTTTTCCGTAGCTGGAATAAAATGCATGACATAAGATTTAAAGGAGAGGACTTGGAAAAGATGGCAGATCAATAAGCAGCAGGATAAAAAGCCTCCCTGAGAGAGACAACTCATGCCAGAATAAAACATCCTGGAGGGGTCGGACAGAGGAAGATGGATCCTCTTGACCCAGGAAGAAACTAAAGGCAAAAGAGCTGGTCAAACACGCAGTCCCGGGACTCACCATTGGAGAAGCTGATTAGTGGACACAGCACTCTCGCTGGAGCCTCCTGAAATTGCGGCACTGCGACTAGCCAATCATGCTGAAGATGGAGGTCAGCGGACCCAACGGAGAACGGAGCTGGCGAGGGAACTGCATTAACCCACAGTGAGTACCGGGAATAAGACCCCCCCCCATGGGAAAGGGGTGACCAACTGAACAACATGTTGGAATCGGGCAGGACGGGCCTGAACTAGGAAGGACAGTGACTTCAGCTGGTTGCTCCCTTCCCAGAGCAGATTGGTGGGATCTGCTTAGCCTGGGTCATGCTCCCAGCCAGGACCCAAAAAGTCGTCCCAAAACAATTCCCTAAGCGCAGCACACGCTAATGTGGTGAAGGCCTCCAAAGGTTGACTGGCCCGGTGGGGAGGGGCCAGCATCTGCTGCCCCTGCTTGCACCTGAATGACCAAGAGCAAACTGGAGAGGGCAGAAACACCTAGCCAGCGTGCTTCAGAAGAACCATAACCAACAAGTAAAGGATCTGGAACCTCCACTATATACCTGTATGGAAGAAACCAAAAAGATGATGAGAGAATGAAACAAGAAAAAGCCCTCAGTCTCCAACCCTGAGAACACTGATCCAGGAGAGATAAATACAAAAGAGATTGAGGGCAGCAAACACGCAATATCAGACATGGCATCAATGGACATAAAGAGATATGTTTGGGACCTTGTAGACGAGCTCAAAGCTGAAATATTAAATCAAGTAAAGCTAGATATAAGTAGATTAATAAAAGAAATCCTAAGCACCTCTTAAGACACAGATGGAAGAAGGGAGGAACACACAAAAAAGGAGAGAAACATTCAATAAGGAACATTCAATAAGAAAACCTAGAATACACGAAGCAGATTCAAAACTCCACTGAAAGCTGGCTAAACTGATTGAAAGAAACTAAGGATAAACTATCAAAACTTGAAGACAGGTTTGCAATGCGTGATCATGAAAGGAAAAATAACAAGGAAACAGGCAGTAAAAATACAAAGGCTAGGAGAAGACAAGAGAATCTATAACTTAAGAATAAGAAATGTGAGTGAAGAAGCAGGAGTAAATATAAAGGAAATAAAAAGGCTATTCACAGAAATAATTAAGGAAAACTTCCCAAGCATAGGAAAAGAAAATGATATTCAGATGCATGAGGCATACAGAACTCCAGCCACCTATAGAGCTCCACCCAGACATACAATAATCAAGATATCAGAAATTCAATATAAGAACAGAATATTAAAAGCTGTCAGAGAAAAGAAACAGACCACCTATAAAGGAAAACCCATCAAGATCACGGCAGACTTCTCAACACAGACCATCAAATCAAGAAGAGCTTGGAGCAAAGTCTTCCAAGTCCTGAAAAAAAAATATCCTCCAGCCCAGATTGATGTACCCTGCAAAACTGTCTCTAGAAATTAATGGAGAAACAAGATGCTTCCATGACAAAGAGGAACTGGGGGAATTTGTGACTACCAATCCAACCTTACAGAGAATACTAAAGGACATTCTAGAGAGAAAGAAGAAAAAATACCAGGATTTCAGGAACAGTGGCAGAGAGGCCTCAGTGAATGGGGCAGGCAGTAGAATGAAGGAGAAAAGTAGACAACCAATGGCAGAAAAATAGCATAGCAGAAATGAGGCAGAGAAGGTTAGCTATAATCTCTAACATAAATGGCCTGGATACACTAAAAAAAAAAAAAAGAAAAGAAAAAATAAACACAAGCAGAGTAGATCAGGAGGTAGGGTCCACTGAGATGCTCTGTATAGGAAATATAATCAACCTGAAAGAGGGCTTATGGACCAAAAATCAAATATGAGAAAACAATGCTCTATGTGACAGGGAACCATAGAGAAATAGGGGCAACTCGACCGGCACCTGCAGATAGGTTGGAAAGATAGGATACTTATGTGCAGTAGAGAACTACTCAGCTATAAGGAAGGAAAACCTTGAGGCTTTTGTAGGTAAAGGAATACAACCTGAGATCAAGTCCAGGAGTGAGAAGGTTTGGAATCACTTAGGTAAATAGCAGGTCGCCGCCCCCTCCCCCCCATCTAAAAACTGAGGGAGTTGGTGGGACCCAAAATGTGCAGCACCCTATGGGAGTAAAAGGGGAGGAATAGAGGATATTATTAATAGTGTACCAGGATTTAAAACCCACATTACTCACACCGCTCTGTTTAGATAGATTATATTCTGTTCCAGTATGTCTACTTGTACTAGATTTGAGGGCAGAGACAGCTATCCTGAAAATAGGATATAGTATGGTAATCATCCTTAATTTCCTATTAACTTAAATCTGAAGCCTTGTATAACTTACACTGTTTTACCATGACTGATCTTAATCAAATCTGGTTAGACTGCTGTTTTGTATTGACAGATTTTATTCAAAGCTGTTATGGTTGATAGTATCAAGTCTGAGAGTATAGGCAACTACACTGAAGATGACAAGATTCACTAGGATACCCACTCTGGTTTGATTATTACCTGCTTTTGAAGTTTTACACTGTCTACAATGTTTTGTTTTTATTGTTATGTATTGTTTATATTGTTATGTACTGATGTATTCAATTATGCCTGATGATATGGACAATTTTATTGAAAATAACAAGAGACAACGCAGTAACCATTGTAGATCACCTTGTACTGTGGTTTTATATGATTTTTTTGTTTCATGTTTTTTTGTTTTTGTTTCATGTTTCATGTTATAGGAATTTGTTTTGTTTTATCTTGCTATGTTTTGTTTTTCTCTCTAATACAGAAAGGATAGAAACACATGTAGAGACTCATGTATGCATAAAACCTGTAAACAATTTATGAGAACTGATTATACAATGCATGATGAACTGAACAACTACTTTGAACAAAAAGGGACACTACAGTACCCAATGCTGATTCTGTAGTGTCATGATGTGAAATCCAGAAATACTATTATTCTTTGGTTAGAGTGATCTTAGCCTGTTTTGTTTAATTTCAACATACATGAAGGTATGGACAGCTATTTTGAAGAGAATGAGAGACACTATGATAGCCATTGTTGACTTCCCTATCTGGTCTTAAAGACCTAAAACGCCTTCCTCATCCTGTTAAGATCTATACTTTATTATTCTATGCTGTATTATTTCATGTGAATTCTCTGTATGTGAAGATATGGACAACTATCTGGAAGAAAACAAAAGACAATATGATAGATAGTGAAGCTCTCTGATGGTCTTGCTTTGAAATTTATGTCTCTTACATTGCTTTTTTGTGTTCTGTTTTGTTGTTAATTTTACCCTATTTAAAAATTTTAAAAAAAGATTTAAAGGAGGACAAGTTTGCTTTGGTTCATAGTTTCTGAGATTTAAGTCCAAAGTCAGCTGGCTCCAAGGCAGAAATTTGGCAGAAGGACATGGCAGAGAAAAACTGCTCAACTCACAGCATCTGGGGAGCAGATAACATGGAAAAATCACCAAAGGAGGGACCAGGGACCAGATGTATTCCCAAGGTCACACCACCATGACCCACCCAGTCACACCCTAAAGTATAGGGTATCTCTCAAACTGATCACATTGATTGGCTTAATCACTGTAATTCACCCCATCAACTCAATCCCTGAACACCTCTCTAAACCATACCCTTTATAAAGAGACAATATTAAAGTTGTAATTCCACCTAATATGATATAACAATCCTGTGTGCAATGGAAAACACCAAATCCTGCCTTAAAGGCTCAATAGTGCCACCATTGCTCACAGGCTCAAATGCAAGCCAAAGTCTCAGCTGTAAGAGCCTACAAAAATCAAAAACGACTTACATGCTCCCAAGATACAAGATGGCACAGGGGAAACATTCCCATTCCAAGTGAGGGGAAGGGGAAATAGAAATAGAAACAAAGCAAAACTAAAGCGCCGCAGGGCAAACCATAAATCATGTAGCTCCACATCCAGCATCTAGCGCATGTGGTGGTGAGATGGAGCTCCAGAGGGCTTTGGCAGCCCAGCTCCAACAGTCTTGCTGGTTCCAGCTCACATGTGTTCTCTCTTGAGCTGGCTCTGATCAGCGCCCTCAGCTTTCCTTGACAGAGTGTCTACATTCCTGGCATCTACACCTCCTGGGATCCCCAGTGCCACCTCAGCCTCACAACCATGCTTCACAAATTGCCCACTCAAGGGCTCCTGGCAGGAGTTCTGAACCTGTTGTGTCTCCCATGACCTCTCAGATCTTCCTCTGCAATCTGGGGCCGCCATAACTGAACTCTTGCATTCTGCATGCCTACAAAATCAGCATCACATGGATGACGTTGAGGTCTGTCGCCAGTGCAAGGAGTATGCAGGCCCCTTTGACTTATGACTGCAGCAGCCTCCAAGCACCTGAATGGCTGAACAGGGAGAGGGGTATTTCCTTATGTGGCCCTGAGTGACCATGACACCCTAAAACTTTTTTTCAAAGTAAAGTCCTTCAAAGGAGCTTAAACTTTTGTACCCTTGAACTTGCAGTGAAAGGGCTCTTGATTCTTGATGATTCTTGAGACTCCCTCAAAATGTTTTTTTCCCCCCCTGGTGCAAATTACTTGGTTTCTTTTTAATGATGGGTAATCTCTTCAACAAACATCCCTTCCTTAGCCCCAACTTAATGCTTCTTTTCTGGCCAAAATGTAAGTTTTTCAAATCGTTTAACTCTGTTAAAAGTTCTCACTACAAATGTGGCTGAAAGAATTCATAGCACAGTCTGATTATTGGGCTGCTTTGAAATTTCCTCTGTGAAATCAACTAGTGTATAATCCTTAAATTCAGCCTCATATAAAGTTTTAGGGCAAAGACAAAATATAGACAAATTCTTTAACAGAATGTAACACACATAGTCTTTAGTCAAAGTCCCAATAAAGTCCTTATTTCCATCTGAAACCTCATGAACACAGTCTCTACTGTCCACATACCTATCATTCTGGTCTTCTGAAATCTCATCAAGAGATTATGAGAGTCCAAGCTTTCATTAGCTGGCATCTCCAAATCTTTCTAAACTCCTCCCACAAACCAGTTCCAAAGTCTTCTAAAGCACATAGCTGCAGTTACAGAAATGACCCCACTTGTTTGGTACCTATTTTCTCTATTGGTCAAATTTTCAGTGCTAGGACAAAATCCCTGACAGATACAGTTTAACGCAAGAATTTATTTTTTTGCTAATGGTTTCAGGAGTTTCCATCCACGGCTAGCTACAAGGCAGAAACATCATGAGAGAAGGATATGGCACAGGAAGCCTTTCCAACTCATGGCATCCCAGAACCAGAGTAGGGGAACAGCCCAGGGTATAGTCCTCAAGGTCCTACCCCATGAACCACCCAGATGTACCCAGAAATGTGTTTTCTAATCTCCCAGATGTCTCTCAAGCTATTCAACTTGACAATTAAGATTATCACAAATATTCTGTGCAGCTTACCAGATTCTTTATTTCCACTAACCCAAGACAGTATACAAGATTTCTGTGGGAGCTTTGTAAATCACTCTCACACAATTGGACCATGTAATTTATGAAACTTCTCCATTTTATACCTCTCAAAGAGTTGTAAAATGACATAACAGTACATGACATTCTCCAGGTGTTATGGATTGAAAACTGGTGGTCAATGTAACACCATCTGAATTAAATCAGCATGGTGCTAAGAGTAGATGTTCCACCTGAGGCAAGTTGCCAGCATTAATAGAGATGTGGAGAAGACGAGTGAGACACTGTGGGTTTCTCTAAGTGTTGCTGTTTTGAGCCATCAGTTCTCCTGGAGGAGCTCATCATGACTAACTTCTTCAGTGTAAGTTCAACCACTGTCATCGGAGGAGCTTGGGACCTTGTTGGTGAGAGTGTCTATGGTTCACTTTGGGGGAGCTCTGGTCCTCACACTGAGCATCACTTCCTGGCTCCGGAGGGTAAGACGTGTGCCATTTAATCTCCAGGAGAAACTTGTCATGCTGGCTTTCTGACGTACTCAACTGTTCTTATAGTTAGAAGAGCTCAGGACCTCCATGTCACTGAGGATGGCTGTGGTACTTTTCAGGGCAGCTCTGGTTCTTATTTTGAGTGTGACTTCTTGTCTCCAGTATAGAACGCTCAACCTTCCAGCATAGTTCTTTCACCCCACTGGCACAGGCTTTCTAGCTTCCACTGCTGACCTTTGGGCCTTCCCAGCGCGGATCCATAAAACAGATTGGTTTGAGTCCTTCTTGTGGGCCCTACACCTCCAGATGGACTCATGGGAGGCACTGTCATGGGCTCTAAGTTTTCATCTGAACTCGTGCAGGATATTGCTGTGGGATCCAGGCCCTTGGCTGAATATTCTGAGTCTTTAGTGTTGTGGTTAGATTTCCTGCACTTTCTTGTGTTAACTCTGGGTGACCATCATAAACAATATTGTAAATTCTGTGCTGATTTTAATTGTTCTCCTCACAACCCCTGACTACAACACCAGGAAATCCATGTTCCATTAATCAATACATTAGTTTTGTTTACTAGAAGTAATCTTTACCCAATGAGATCCTACTTCAGGATTTCACTGGAAAAGTTATTTCCTCTTCCTACTTAAAATCATTATTCTATTTATGTGGATCTCCAGTTAACAAGAGGCTTAGACTACTTAAGTCACCTACTCTCTTTCCTTCCCTTAGTGGTGACCCTCTGGGAAAAGAAGGGAATGGTTCTCAGACTGGCTGTTTTACCCCTTCTTCACCAGGAGACTGGACATTCTGACTAGACATCCATGTACAGAAATCTCAAATTGGGCTTGGGTTAAGGGAGCACAGGCACAGACACAGGCTCTTGCGGGGGCGTTAGCCAAGGTGTGCATGAGATGGATATGCAGAGATAAAGGACTTCAGAGGCCACAGGGCCAAAGCCTCCAGGACTGCACAGTTAGGGATTAAAAGAGAGCCTCCAGGGCCACAAGTCCAAGTAGCATCAAAATACATTCTTAAGGAATGAATGTCCTGGCCCTCTCCTCCCCTTACTATGATTTACCATTCAGGTTGGTGCTAAAGTTAATCATGTAACAGACCACCCTGACATTCCCCTGTCCCCTACAGGTACCTGTACAGGTGTCCTTCTTTCGATATTCTTGCTTCCTGATTCTATTAATAAGCCACAGACGGCTCTGTTCAGGGTTGGCCTTAAGAGACTCACACTGAGAGTTCTCAGTTAAGGGCCTTTGGGCCTTCTGGAAATTTGAATTGGACAATGACACTGAGTAACTTCTTCTCCTTTGTGCATGCCGCAGTCATGAACTTAGGCTCCCAGAAACCTTTAAATAGGAGATGTTAAAGGAAAGCACATTGGCCAGATAGAACCTAGGCCTGGTCTTACTTAGTAGGCTGCTCCTGTCTACAAGAAACTGTAGGATTCTGTTAATGTTCTAACCTTCCTGTTCCTGAACTTTCTCTCTAATGTTTATCTGTGGAAAAACTTTCCAAGGATGTTCTGTGTCTCACAGATTACAGCAAAAAACAGTTAGTGACACAAATGATGGAAACAATCAGGGCAAACTTTGGGCTCCGTAGGAATACAAACCCAAGCAATTATTAACAAGGCTTCACAAGGAACCCTTACAAGGGGACAAAAATAATCTCCAAGCAAATGTCCCCACAATAGTATCAAGTCCTCATATTCATTTGCCTATAGAAATCAGAAATTCAAACACAGAAATTGAATTTCTTTACTAGGCAAGGGACACAAACTACTATCCTACTGACCTAACCCAGTGGGCAGTTTTTCTTTGGCCAAAATAACATTTTAGGTTGAATTTATATGCTGTTGAACAATTGATCACAATTTGTCTCATTCCCTGGTGTCTTACACAGGACTGCTCCATTCATTTAACCTTTCTAAATATGTGAGAGTCTGATTTATGATTTTTAAGCCTTAGTTTCTCCTTATTGATAATCCCTTCATAAGAATGTAAATTGTAAAATATTTTTAGTTATTTACAACAGTGTGGATTAGCTTCTCAACTGTTTTCCTCCAGGAAAGAGGGAAACAAAAGAACTTTTTGAAGAAGGGTAAGACAGGGTAAGGGGATGATGCCAGGGAGAAATGGCTGCCTCTGGTTCATTGTTTAAGGAGGCACTCACTTTTGGTGACACCTCCAGGCTCAGTACCTGCATGGACTTCCCTTCTTTAATTGCACACCCTAAGAGGGTAAAACTTAGCCCAGTTTGGTTTCTGTTGCTTGTGATGAAGCAACTGAATGCATTTACCATTCCTAATAAAGCATGGGGGTATCTGTCTCTCAGAAATACTGGCAATATACTGGCAAACTACACTATACTACACCACACTACACCACACAACACTGCTTCCAAACTACTTACACACCTGTATTTACCAACACCCTGAACCCCTTATAGAGATTGTAACATGATCCATCCCTTAGCTGCAATATCTAGTCCTACACCCACCAAACAAATCAATTAATGGTACCCTGCTAGCATCAGGCACTTCCTTCTCCCAGTGACATGGGACACCTGCGAAGTTCAATGTCAGCTAGCAGTGTTATTTTGGTGTGCATTAACGCAAATTTCAGTAAATTTTTATTGTAATTTCACATGGTTTTTCCAATAAATCTGCATGTAATCTTTGTATTGTTCCAAGTTATTTTTAAAAAAACATATGTGCTCAAGAAAGCACTGTGGTAAATTTGCAACTGATACTTTATACATGCTTTTCCTTCACTGTTCCACAGGGCCGGCCTCCTTGACCTAATTAGACTTCCCCATTCCTACATGGCTCGAAAACACCATCATTAATTCATAAAGGACTCGGAGACACCAGCTGGTGAACACTTCCTTTCAACGATTTTTGCAGAATGAGAAGAGCATGTAAGTTGAAGGAGAACCATGAAGTATGTGTATTAATCTTCACAGCTTTTTACCCACTGAATGTCTAAGAATGTCATATTGTGAAATGTACTAGTACTGTTTTGTTTTTGTTCCCCAGTACCTATCCCCCTAAAAGAAAACACCTTACATAACTCCTTCTCATTTTTTTTTAATTGTAGGGAAAAACAGCTGTGTGACAAAATACACTGAGAGATATGTACTTGGGGTATATGAGACCTGAATGTTTGTGAATATTCACACAAATTTTAAGCATGCTGATCAACTAGCTTGCTGTTCCTACACAAAAGTCAGAGAAAATGGATGAGCAACCAGCTTAAGAAGGGTTTCTCAATGCCTTGAGAAACCAAGGATGGCCCCGGCCATCATTTGGAGTGTCTGCCAGTCCAGAACCTTGGCTGGCAGGGTCAAGGCTGCTCCCAAGAGCCTTGGCCCTGGTACGCTTGTTCCCCTCGAGTGCACTGGGGACTTGTAAGGATGAGGTACGCTCACCCCTTTGCTTAGGTTACGCTAAGGGTTATGCCCTAGGGAGTGCAATAGTTTCTGTGATTCCATTTGTTTAAATATAAGACTGCACAGCAACAGCAAGCACAGCAGTAACAGCATCAGCAGCCCAGGCAGCAGCAGTTTAGAGGAGCTCTGCTGGATTCGGAGAGTAAATCCCATGTTCATTTGTTTTGTGGCACTGAGGACTGAATCCAGGTCCTTCGCACTGAGCTGCATCCCCAGTCCTGTTATCATTTTTTGTTTTGAGGGTCCTGCTGAGTTGCCCAGGTTGAGCTGAAACTTGCAATCCTCCTGCCTCAGCTTCCCCAAGCACTGGAATGACAGACATGCACCACTATGTCCAGCCAGATCCCAGAAACTAGCATGGGCATGCATCCCTAGGCCACAGATGCCAGTCCCAGGGCTTAGGAGCACCTGAGGAACCTCCTACAGGTTAGGAGTGGTAGCATCAACAGGACTCTGAAGGGGACACACAGTGACTGAGGACCCTGTCCAGGATATCCAGCCTCCAAGGTGTTTGCCACTAGGGGGCAACAAAACATTTCCAGGCTTCTGCTGGAGAACCAAAGCATCCTAGGACACTAATGAAGCTATAAGAAAGGTGACCCAAAGCATTCTGGTAGGCAGAGCCAGGTTAGGACCCTGTTGGCTCAGGCCACCTTACTTCTGTCTTCTGAACTAAGTGGCATATAGTGTTGGCTCAGGGAAGGAAATGTAACATGTACTGAGAAATCAAGGAGGACTGAAAAAGCACACAGCCAGTGAAGGCACTGTGTGGCTTCTCTCAGCCTCTTTCCGACTGCAGTGCCCCCTTTCCCTGGCGTTCCATCTCCACTTTCTCTTTCTTATAACCTTAGTCTTTCACCCTCTTGGGGAGGGTGAGGCTTAACTTGTTTTATTCTGATTTTTGTTACTTGCAAGCAGAGACAGCCCCAATACAACATCCACATCTGGATTACGGAGTTCAAAAACCCAACCTCGCCCCTTCCACCTGAGCTTAATTAACCTCTGTGGGACCAACATGTTAAGAGAATCCATAAGAAACTCATATACATTAAAAAAACATATGCACAGTAGAATACAAACTTATCCATCTATAAAGAGAACTTAACCTAGACGAATAACTTGTATGCATAACTCGCATCACGGTTGACCAAGTGTACCCAGGAGGGGTGCAAAAGTATCAGAGGATTGTTCTGTGAGTACGTAATTAGAATAAAAAGAATAGGAGGCCTTAAGGGGGTTCTCTTTGGAGTTAGCATAGTTGAAAGAAACTCCTTTGCTACTCTAGGAATATTTTTCTTTGAAAAATCAGTAGCAGTCCTTGAAGTCAAGTAACTTTCCCTGGTCATTCCCAGATACAGTCTTACTTTTTGCTCATGATATCCTGGAGATACTGCAGAGGATTTTTCTGCTGACATACTGCTCTCTCGGAGAAGCTTCACCCACTACAGTTTGTTACTATTTGTTAACAGTAACTGCATGATGTTGGCCTCCCTCATTCTTGAGTCCCCTTCCAGCCACTCCCCCACCCCACTTAAGGGTAATCACTACCCTCGATTAGCTCCATTGCTTTTAAACTTCAGGTAAATGGAATCATATAGCATATGCCACTTTATGTCTGGCTGTTTCAATTCAATACTGTTCAATGGGGTTGTAATTTATTTTCTTATTGCTGTCCACTGAGTCTTCACTGAGTGTGTAACAATTTATTCAGTCCACCACTGATAACCAGTGAAGAAGGTACCAGTTAAAAATAATTCAGGCTAGGTGTGGTGGCACATGCCTGTAACATCAGCACTCTGAAAAGCTGAACTATATTCCATCCTAGCCTAGGGAATGTAGTGATTTAAAAAGACCCTGTCTCAAAAAAAATTTTTTTAAAAGAGGAGTAGGGCATGGGGCATAGCTTAGTCTGAATGCCCTGGGTTCAATCTCTAGTACCACAATGATAATAATAATAATAATAATGTAGCTATGCATACAGTGCACTTGTTATGGTTGATATATTGTGTCATCTTGGGAAGTTTAGAGGTTTAACTAAGAGACTCAGCAGGGAGCCAGGGCTCTTACTTTGTAAATATCCTCATGCTGTGCCACAGGAGGACAGAAGATTTTGTGAATGCTTACACCCTCGGGGGATAAAGGGGTGGGGGTACAATATAAGGAAGGAAAAGAAGCTTGCTGTTCTCTGCTTTTGCTGGCTGCTGTCTTGAAGTGCTGTCCCAGTGTCGCCCTGCCTTGGAGCCAGATGATTATGGACTGAATCCTCCACAAACAGTGAGCTAAAAAAAAAAAAAAAAAAAAAAAAAAAACACCTTTCCTTTCTTCATTTCTGGTTGTGGGGTACTTTGTCCCAGCAACAAGAGAAAGTAACCAAGACTCCACCACACATATCTTTAGTGCATATATGTATTTCTAAGGAAGTATAGTTTGGAATGGAATTTCAAGGTCATAAGGCATGTGTAAATTCAGATTTAATAAATGACATTTTTCAAAGCACAAATGCTGTTCTACTTAGGATAGGGTTACTTTTGTAAAGTAGAATAAACCATACATTAAACCCAGTGTAACCTGAAATAATGCAAGTCCAAAATGCATTTCGTGCACTGTTTGAGCTCGGTAGCTCAGCAACACAGTACACCGCAAAGCATCAGCTGTTTAACTTCAGGAGCCTGTGACTGATGGGCACTGCAGCTCCCTGCTTCTCCCTGAATTGTAAGAGCACGGACGGGGGAAAGGTCACAGTCCATACTCGGATTGCTCCTGACTATGTACCACTTTCACACCCTCATAAAATTTAAAGATTGTAAGCTGGATCATCACAATTTGGAGACCCTTTGTAAATGGATTAACTGATTCTACACCAGTGGCTTCAGAGAATTCTCGTTGCTCTACACGTCCTCCATTGCTTGGTGCTCTCTGAATTTTTTGCATTTTATTCATTTTAATGGATGTGTAGTAACATTATACTATAGTTTTCTTTTGTTTTCTTTTGTGGAGCTAGGGATTGCAACCCAAGCCTTTGCTCTGAGCTACATTCTTGATTGACCATATAACTACCTCAACTATCTCATGTATAGGTACATTTTTCCTTTCTTCCTTTTCCTTTTCCATCACAGTTTATCTTTTCTTTTGAACAGCTTTTCCCCAATTCACAATTTCTATTGTACATTTAGTATCAACTGAGGAATAGATAAAAAAGAAGTGGGTTTTGTATGATGGAATACTACTGAGCCATAAAGAAGGATAAACTAGAAACTAAATGTATGCAACTCAAGACCATACTCATAAGTGACAAAAATCAGACCCATATGTGTAAACATCGTATTGTCTCACTAGTATAAAAAACTGAATGAGTAAATAAGATTCAAAATGAACAATAGATGTTGTGATTTGGACATTTTTTTTTTAATTTTGAGACAAGGTCTGCCTCATCCTCCCAGAGTTCTGGGATTACAGGCATGTGCCACCATGCCAGGCTACATTACTATTTTAATTTGCTTTCTCTGATTACCAGTGCCAGTCAAGACTCAGTAAGCTCACTGTAGCCTGCCTTCCCTACTGATTGCTATAAAAAAAATTCAGGATATCACACTGTATCAGTCAGGGTTTACTAGAGAAACAGATATAACACAAGATATACTAACATATAAGAAATTACAAGGGTCAGCCACAGAGTCAGAGAGGGAGTGTGCAGAGGGTGTCTGCACGCTGGAGGCTAAAGGATCCAGCCCAAGGGCTGCACTACTGTACTGTCCCCTGCAAGCCCGTATCAGGGAGTTGATGCATCTGCAACAGAATGCTGAAGAATCTACACCAAAGGCTGAAGAGTACAAAGCAGAAGCCAAATGGTCTGCCCCAGAAGGCAGATGATGTCCAAGCTGAAGGTCGATACTGGAGCTCCTCTGAAGTACCAGCCATCAGTTTCCCCTCCTTTGCCTTTATTGTATGCAGGCTGCTCACACTATCTGCCTGCCCTCCTCTTGCACAGGATGAGAATCTTAAAAACTAGGGACCCTGGTCCCCTGCTGAGTCACTTAGTTAAACATCTGACCTTCTCACATTGATACAATGAACACTATCCTAGCAGATAAAGGCTTGTCCTCCAAATCTCACCATGTAGGGCTGCTGAGTCCCTCAGTTAATCTCCTAGACTTCTCAAGGTGACACAGTGTATAAAAATAACACAAATGAAACTATTATCTAGCTCTCTGAGAAGTAAACAAAAACATGCAAACTGGAACAAGGAATGAAAACTTACCAAGGATCTGTATCTGTTTTCTTGTCTTCTCTCTCACAGCTTTGCCTGGAGACCTACAGTGTTATGAATTTGTGGTAGCAGCAGCCGACAGGAGTAATTAAGAAATCCTGGGCCACTAGTTCAGTGGCCCAGCACCTGCCTGGCAAGTATAAGGCCCTGAGGTCAATTCCCAGCACCAAACAAAATGAAAAAAAGAATTTTTTTTTTTGCCAGGTAGATGATTGGAGAGATGAGGCCTCTATGAACCAGAAATCTGTAAGGAAATATTAAATCATTTTCCTTCTGTTTGTTTTTGGTTCAACTGTGACTTTTTATTATTATCAAGTTTACAGGTACCATTTAGATATACACAATATTACATTCTTTAGAGTTTGTACCCATACATGATATATCTTGATTTCTCTTTTTATCTGTTCCTCTACTCTCCTTTTAAACCTTCTTCTCATTTACAAAGCTGTTTCCATTTCATTCTTTTCTCATTTTTTTTTTCTTTTCCCATCCTTCCTTTTCCCTTCTATTTCACAATATCTATTATGTATTTTGGTTCTTATTTACACTTTCAGTTTCTCCCACCAGAGAAACAATGTGATATTTACACATCTGTCCAATTTATTTCACTTAGGAATATGGTCTGGAGGTCCATCTATTTAGCTACAAATGTCTCAAGTTTATCTTCCTTTATAGCTGAGTACTAGTCCATTGTATTTTTTAAAATTCCTTTTTTTTTTTCCAGTTAGCAGTTGATGGGAATTTGAGTTGTTTCCAAGATTTTCAATCTGGACTTTGACTCATAGGTTTAGGTCTAGCTTTGAACACATACACACCAAGAGAAAATGTCTTTATAAACAAAGAAATCAGCAGGGAAGGCCTCTATAGTTTGAAGTGTGTGATGGGAATCTGCACTATTTTCTTCCTTGTCTCTTTACTGCTTTGCCCAGCTAAGGTCATAGTCAACAGCTGTTGCTAAGGCAGCTAAAACTCCAAGAGAAACCACATATTTCTGGCAAGAAAATGAGGAAATGGGGATTTCATGAGACAGCTTATGAGAGAAACATCAAAAAGAGAGCTGGAGACGGGGACCCCATCCAAATTTCAAGCTCCCACACATGTAGAGCAGACCGAAGACTAAATAAAGCTGAACAGAAAAAGATTTTTGAACTGAAGTATGATTTAAATTGCTGCCAAAGTACCAAAATAATCCCTGCATGTGTAGTAGAGACTTAAAGTAGCACAGCAAAGTATGAAAATCAGTAGTCAGAGGAGAGATTGAACTTGCCATCAGATTCACAAACTGGACAGACTGCCTTCTAAAACATCAAAATCAACATCCCCAACGGATTTTAACAAGGCCCAGGTTTACACAATATATTATTCGATGTCCTGGATAATCAATGATTACATAATATAATCAACAGCTGCCAACACCTAAATAACATGTTAGAATTACCAAAAGTATTAAAGCAGATATTAAAACTAAAAAGATATTAAAAGTACTGGCATTCAGATACCAGAATTCATAAAAATTCAATGGCAAAACTTGGGATAAGAAGGGATAAATTATCACAAAAGAAGAATTACAAATAGAAACGAAATAAACGAACAAGGGGTATACGCAACTACGTAGGATAAATTTAGAAGCATAAACACAAGTGTTAAAAAGTGCTTAACAATCCTTAGCTAGCTAAACAGTTCTAAGCTAAACATCCATGCACACAAACCAGGTTTTTTCAAAAGGAACAAATTCAAAATAACGGATGATGTTATATCGGGAGGAAAGCAGTGGGTTGAGGGCAGAAAAGCCACTGGTGGCTTTATCGACACTGACAACACCCTGGTTGTTTAATTATTTGCTGGTTCCTTTGTACCGTTATATATCGCACTTATTTATGTATAAAAGTAGGTTTCTACACAACACCCCACATACACAATGAAGAAACAAGGTTTTCCCCCTTTACTAAAACAATTTCTCCAAAATCTTGAACACCCCACTCCCAAACTAAGCAACTGGCCTTTCTACGACCCCGACCCCATTACAGTCACTCGACACTTCCGCCTCCGCTTCCCTAGCACCGCCCATGTAAGCGGAAGTGCTTTTTCCTTTGGGTCCTCCCGCCTGTAGGGGGCTCCCCGAAGCTTCTGGTGCCACGGAGGCCTCCTGCGTGGACTGTCCTGAGCGTGCCTGTTAGTTTAGGTATTTTAAAAATGTGGTTGTATGATAACTTTTCGGCAGAGAAATCAAGTGCACAGGCACCTTAGTCTGTGAAAAAGCATTCAGGCTCAACCCCGGCCTGACGCCGCCGTCCTCAAGTCTTCCGCAGTGTCGGGCGGGAGTCAGGCGGTACGCGGACAGCCCAAGCGGCCGAAGGACCCTGGCCCGCGTTCTCCTGTGAAGACGTAGTTGCGGGCGGCGGTGGCGGTGGAGGCGGCCAAGATGTCGACCAAGAATTTCCGAGTCAGTGACGGGGACTGGATTTGCCCTGACAAGAAGTGAGTTCCTGAAGGGCCCCGGGTTGGGGCTGGGTTTGTCAGGCAGGCTTTGTGTGGTCTGTGGGCATTGCCTGTGTTTGCCAGCTCCTCGCGTTTCTTCAGCCTGGGGGGAGGCGGCGAAGCGCCGGCCGGGGCGGGAAGAGGGCGCTGGGTCTTGTCGCGGCCAGGCATTTGAGAGGCCAGGGGGCTTCGCCGTATTGTTGCTTGCGTTTCCTCGGCGGCCTTTGTCCGCGGTGGCCTGGTTTTGTGGCGTGCGGACCCCCAGCTCCCCTAGTGTCCCAACGCAGAGGAGGGGAGGGGAGAGGAGGGCTGAGCGCTCCGCGCTCCCACGTGACTTTCCCCGCCGAATTTTGTCCTCCTACCCCTGTAGCGTCGCTTTCTCCATCCACGTCGTCTCCTTGCTTCCCACAGCTCTTGTTTGTAATACCGAGCCGACTCGTCGGTCTCACAGGGTTCGTCCCATCCTTTGATCTGGGAAATTCTGACTTTCCTTAATGGACCTTTAATTTCTCTGCATGAATTGAGCTTTGTGCTCCGCAGGTGCCCGGACGCATGTGTGACTCTGCTTTCTGACATTGTCCCTAAACGCAATGTGTTCCAAATTAAGTTGTCACGTCTTCCTGAAGGGTGCACCAGTAGAGGTGATCGCATTTGTAAACGTCAAAGAAATACAATGCACGACGCTTGTTCACATCAAAGTGTTACTGTTTCTTGTTACTAGGCTAGGCAGTTCACGGTAGCAAAAGAAAAACCATGTTGGACAAATTTAGGTTCTGTTTCAGTTGTGTTGTGGACCGTTTAACTCAAAGGAAGTTTCTGAATTTCGTTTTAAAAATAGGAATAGAATCACTCCACTGTAATGAACCCAAATAACACATGTGTTGGGTAATAACATAAGTGTGGCACGTACGCACTGTGATGTAACTGGTAGTTCAGTATTAAGAAAACGTGTGGAAACTCGAGTCTTAACTCACAGTGGCTGCATGGAACACCAAAGTTACACGTTAGGAATGGCACCAGCCTGATAAGACAGTATCAAAAGCCTTCAGAAGACTTAGAACAACTTCTGGCTTGTATTTTTAGTCATCTGAAGAATGATGTGTTGTTTTTTGTCTTTAATTGACAGTGCACCTGGACATTGAGTAAAATGTCTTAAAATGTCTTAAATCTTAAGAGTAAAATGCATGATCCTTAAGAGTAAAGTGCATTTAAACTCGTTTTAAAAATAAAATATGTATAAATCCAGGGGACATGTTCAGAGTATATTTTCAGCACTGGAGTCTTAATACTTTTTTAACCCCTACCTTGAGGATACCTGTTGTGGTTTTGTCTTTCAGGTTTGACAAACATTTCATAAAACTCAATTATTTATTATTGAATCTGCATTTTTAGTTAGTACAACTTACCTTTCGTCTTACCATTTCACCTTCTATTTGTCAAAGGAACATTTCACCAAGTTCTGTGAAGCGGTCTTTATTGATTTTCTCCCCCATTTGGTTCAGCACTAGGATTTTGTATTATAAAACTTACACGTTTTTCTATTTACCTTACTGTTGTCGATATTGGCATTAGTTTAGAATGTTTTTGTTTTTTAACTCCCTGGTCCCTTATCAGTAATTGTTGGGATTCAAATCTCACTTTCACTGGGTAAAGAGGGCTTCATTCTAATTAAGGATGTGTGGTTCTATAAGGATACCAAAGCACAGAGGTAGTGAATAACCAGGGTGATACAGCTAGAAATGGAAAACCAGCGTTTCTGGGTTTTCCCACTAACTTTCTGAATCATGTATTTTGATGGGGGTTTTTTGTTTTGTTTCATTTTCTATTGAATCTTGAAGTTTTTTTACAGTTAATGTTAACATTCAGATGAGTTTGTTTCTGGACTCTAAATGTGTAGTGAGAACACTTAAAAACTCAACCATTTTACTAATTTAAGTGATATTTCTAAAATATCACTTTTCATTTTTTCAGATGTGGAAATGTAAACTTCGCTAGAAGAACCAGCTGTAATCGATGTGGTCGGGGTAAGTATTTAAGGAAGGTTGTATTAATCTTGTATATACAAGAAATTTATTTTTCTTGGATTTATATGGCATTTTTTTTTTTATTTTCAGAGAAAACAACTGAGGCCAAGATGATGAAAGCTGGGGGCACTGAAATAGGAAAGACTTTGGCAGAAAAGAGCCGAGGCCTATTTAGTGCTAATGACTGGCAGTGTAAAACGTATGTGTTTCTAATTATTGTCCACTCTTCCTTCAAATTATGTTATGTCCAGTCACTGTTTATTAATTTTCTTTTATTAGAGACCTTTTGGTTGTTAGTCTATTTTCCATTTTAAGTGTAGTGGAAAGAAATTTTAGGTATTTTTGTGTTTTAAAACTTAAATACTAGTTGTTATTATAATGGACTATGTAAATCAATAAAGAATTAAGATGAGGTAATTAGAAAAGGTATAATATATTAAAAGTTTTAACTTCCTCAGGAGAAAACTCAAAAATTTAAACCTCTATTGGTAATGTGAAATGTGTCATAAAATTCATTTTATTTAAAGAATAATTTTAGAATTGTAAGTTGCCTGGCATAAAAAATTATTCCTAAATAGGTAAGTTTTTTTAATATTTAGTTTCAATTGTGGACTTAGTTTTGTGTTGATTTTTTTTCCCCCAACTTCTATCTTTTCTGCCATGTGAATAAATCCTACATATATGAAAGAGGAGTGAATCAGAGAAAGATGTTACATAAATTTTCAGTCCTGTGAATTTTAAATTTGTAGTGGAAAATTTTCTTGCAGCGTATTAAGTCAGTAGGTACGGTATGCTGTGAAATTTAATTATGATTCCTGGGTAGGGAAGCTACTAAACCTAACAGTAGGTTATGACCCTACTCTTCTTTGAGGTGAATTTAGAGGCTAAAGAATTACTGAGACTTAAATTGAAGTGATTACAATTTGGGGTTTTTTTTGTTTTTTTTTTTCAAAATCATGATGACATTTTTTATATTGTATAGATTTTATTCTCTGCCTAAGTCATCTGATTCATTGTTGGGACCCACATTCTCTGGACCAGTATGTGTTTTCTTGATTTATATTATCTCTTAGTGAACATCACTTTTGATAGTGATTTCATTCTAATTTTTATTTTGAAATTAAGAGTGCTAATAATTTGACTTTGTAATATTGTATTATAACCTTTTGATGCAGTATTTTTTGCTTTTATAGTTGCAGTAATGTGAATTGGGCCAGAAGATCAGAGTGTAACATGTGTAACACTCCAAAGTATGCTAAATTAGAAGAAAGAACAGGTATAACAACAGCGACATTTTAACTAAGTGATTGAGTTAAGCATGATAGTACCTTCTCTGAGAGTCACAGTAATAATTGAGGATGCTGTTTGTTCTGCCCTTACAATTTCACTTGAGAAATTTGTGCCTTTGTTTTGTTTTGTTTTGTTTTGTTTTGTTTTGTTTGCTTCAGGTATAAGAAAGGTCTTTGGTCATCCATTTAACTGGGGGCATGGGAGAGGGAAGGGGAGAGTGGGAGGACTTCAGCTGACAGGGATTGTGAGGCCGGGTTCCACCCACCCCTCACCTCACCTCACCCTTCCAGCAGGTAGCACAGCCCTACCTGCAGGTGGCTGTGTGAGCAGCGCCCAGGTCCTGCTCACAGAGACCCCATTGGGCACTCCCATATGTACTTTTAAAACTCAGTTTATAATTTTAGTGTATAAATTACAGATAGGGAACCCTTTGTGGAGATATTAGTACACTTTTAGATAAGCTCGTCACCTGTCCCCCTGGTTAGGTGGTATTTTCCATTCATTTGATATCCTAATACAGCAAGAGCAAAAGGACACCTTGAAAACTTTCCTTTGAAGCTCAGGCAATAATTTTCAAACTTGACTATGTTAGAATCATTTGAGAAAATCTTAAAATACAAATTCTAAAGCATAAAACTTTTGAAATTCTTTGCAAATGAGTCCCAGAAACCCACCGGTTATTCAGCTGGTGTTTAGTAGTCATTGGCCTACATAGTAATTTGCCACTGGCTCTGTTGTCAGTGGTAAAATGAAACTATCTGGCAGCACTTAGTTTTCCCATTATCAGCAGTTAGCCGAACCGTATGTCTATATAATTCAAATGTGGCTTTCTCATTCAGCTTTTTAAGTTGTGCAAAAATATCGTTGTGTCATTCTGTCTTGTCATGAAAACAATCTTCCCAGTGCGGCCAAGAGAGCTAGGTAGGTGTTTGTTTTTCCAAACTGAAAACACTATTTGTGCAAACCTTTTGATTGCTTTTAGGCTTGAATTCCAAACTCTTGATAAAAGTTTTTAAAATTACAAACTCAAGAGACTTGTCTTCATTTCAATTTTCCTTGATTTTCACTGTGACTCCTTTAAAGTTTCATGATGGCAGAAGTGACAGTCTAATAAACTGCAGTTGGCACAGCTTAGGTTTGGTTACCCTCCCACTTGATACACTTTTTCCATGTTTCTGATGTCCTGAGCCTTTCCTGCTTTCTCATCTACCAATCTTTGCTATTGCTGATGAGAGTTGCAGAGTAACTTACTCTCTTGTTCTCTAGTTTGTCTGAGTCTTGTAGAGAGGAATGCAGTGAGGATGTGACAGGAATAGAAGAAAATTTTTTACACTTTAATGTAGTTACACTTGTGATTTTTAGAGCTGATGGAAGCATACACACCACTCCTCTAATTCACCTACTTAGGGTAAATGACATCCATGTTTTCTTGCCATAGAAAGCTTCTTACTGTGTTTCCCTTGTACAGGGAAAGAGTTTATAGGTTGGCTTTGTTGTACAAGTTCATATCAAATACTTAATAACCTCTATGTTTTCAACTTTTCTTTTTCTGTAGCTTGTAGGAAAGAATGGAAAGATATTAAAATGTTTACTGGTACAGAATATATTAAAAGAGAGAAAATGTGTTTAATTGGTGTGGTTTTTCTTTTAGAAAATGAAATGAAAACTTTTATTTTTAATCCTCATGCCTGGCAAATATAAAGTTATTTTGCTGGCTCATAAAGTCCTTAAACATGGGAATCACAGGCCTTATGTACTGGTACTGCTGTGAAAAATAAGACCATTTAAATTGTTTACTTTTGATCAGAGAATAATGATTTGCTGGTCTTAATCACTTTTTAACAGAATATTTTAATTCTGAAGCTTTATATTTTAGAAAACTTGAGTAACTTTTAACTGTCTACTAAAAAGCAATTGTGTTAAAATCAATTAAACCACGGACAAAGGACAGCTTTTATTCTATCTTTATATTTATCATAATTATTAGGAATTTCAAAGTAAGAATTTTTAAAGTTCTGCTTAGTGACTCACTGCATTTTACCTCAGGAAAATTTTAGTTTATCAAAAGATTTCAGACTTAACTGGAGTTGGAAAACAGTGACATTTGTAGTTCTTATCAGGCCTACCTTCCCTGGAAGAATTATGATACAGTATCAACAAAAGTTCTTTTAAAACATGATTATAGCAGAAGCTTTAAGAAAATGTTTTCTATTTATATATTTCATAAGGTCTTTTTTTGTATAGAGGACAAGTAGAAGTTGAAGAGAGTTAGAAATATAGTCATGTGACTTTCCAGCTGAGATGTATAACTTTGAGGCTGGTCTTAGGAGTTAAAAGGAAGCTTTTAAAAGATTAGTAATATACCAGATAGATAGGCAACTGCCATTCATTAGATCTTCTGTTTTTTGCAAGTAATGTGAATATCATGTTACTCAAGTGAATTCTTACACCCCTTTTTTAGGGTATGGTGGTGGTTTCAATGAAAGAGAAAATGTTGAATATATAGAAAGAGAAGAATCTGATGGAGAATATGATGAGGTAAGTCATACAAGTATACAGATTGAATACACACTAGGAGAATATGTTAGAAAATATCTTTAGTGCAGAGGAATATTTTTAAATACCTCATTTTTGTAAGTGTAATTTGAGACTTCCAGCTAATTTATTATTTTCTGAGAAATCATAACTACCTTGAATATTAGAAATACTTTTTTATAAAATATTAGTTTCAACACAGTTTCAGCTTATAAAAATATGTTGAAACTTTTTTGTAGTTTGGACGTAAAAAGAAAAAGTACAGAGGGAAGGCAGTTGGTCCTGCGTCTATATTAAAGGAAGTTGATGATAAAGAATCAGAGGGAGAAGAAGATGACGAGGATGCAGATCTTTCTAAATATAAATTAGATGAGGTAAGCAGTTTCCATGTCCAGCATGTCCTTGTCTTATGAGAGCCACTGTGCGATGAGTGCTTTTGATGTCTGCATACCGTGGGTGAAGGTGTGTGCTCACAGGGAGTAGTTTCCACTCTGGAGTATTTTGTTTTGAAGATGTAACACCATCTTGATGGAGCCGTCCTTCTCTACAGGAGGCACAGTTAAATGAAGAAGGTAGTAGATAAAATGTTACGGAAGACATGATACCATTAACAGATACATAATAAAAAGAGCTACTTTGATTTTAGTGGGTAATTTCTGAGAAGGTGAAATTTGAATTATGACTTGATTGATTGTGAAGGAGCCCCCAGGAAGACCTGGGGTAAGAGTACCTTCAGGCAGAACAACAGTTACAGTTTCTATAAATGAGAAACAAGCCAGCAATATTGAAAAAAAAAAAAATCCATAGGCCACTGTGTTCAGAACAGAGAGCAGAGCCACTTTAGTCCAATAGTGTGTGTTCTGTGGGGCCAGAGTGGTGGTTTTATGACCTGGCTCTTATTTCAGGGCATCTGAAATGCAAGTGTTAAGACACAAGCAATTACAGTTAATCCGATTTGTTATTCAGGGTGATGAGTCTCTGTATGATATACTGGAGAAGCAAAGGGAATTTCCAGAGTTAGATGAGTCACGAGATTGCTACAATAATACCTTGGAGAAAAAAGGAGCAGAACTCCCACCTTAGACTAAAGGGGATAGACTTAAGGACTTCTAAGGAGCAAAAATTGAAAATGCTGTGACTAATTTGTTAAGTGGTAACAAGTTGTGACAGAGAGGAGATGAGTAGGACTTACAGGTTTGCATCTGAATAATCTGAGACTATGAATTGATAGATAAATTTCAGAACTGAGAATGAATTTTCTTTCAGTTACTGACCATATATCCAGAGAGTCTCCTACCACAATAATCATTCATCTTTCCAAGTAGACTGCATTAATACCTAAGTGTTTCCATATGTAATTGAATTTTTATTAGGACGAGGATGAAGATGATGCTGACCTCTCAAAATATAATCTTGATGCCAGTGAAGAAGAAGATAGTAATAAAAAGAAACCTAATAGAAGAAGTCGGTCAAAGTCTCGATCTTCACGATCTTCATCACGTTCATCTTCCCCCTCAAGTTCAAGGTCTAGGTCCAGGTAAACGGGTACAGGTCAAGGGTAACACCAGTCAAAATGTCAGTATCTAACTTCTTTATTTATAATTTTTTTTTATTTTTTTAACTAAATAGCTTTACTTTCTACTTTAAAATTTTCACTCACATCACCATTTAAAAGACTTCATCTTGGTGCCCTGTAGATACTGTCTAGTATTTTCAGAAATGCAAAATCTTAGTATGAAACTTTACTTATTTTAGTATCATGCCTTTTACTGAAATAGGCTTAGAACTACAATCAAGTCACTAGGTATAATGATATTTAAGTATCTAAATAGCTTCCATGAAGTAAATAAGGGATTTATTTATTAAAGATGTTAAAAGTACATATATTTTCTAGGCATTATCAAGGTGATTGTGTGTTACACAACTGTTTAATACTTCAGTTTGATGTCAGTATTCCAAATAAAGGAATTCTTTTAGCTTTCTGATTCTGTTGACTTCTCACAATTTTGGGATGCCTATGAATAAAAAAAGACTCGGTGTTGTATTTGCATATTTTGTTTGCTCATATGAAAGATGTATTCTTTGATTTTATAGATAAAATTTTTTTTTAGCTGAAAAGTAGTGCCTTAAAAGCCTCATCTTGAAAAATCCTGTTCACAAATAATACTGTGGTCATGGATTTTAATCATACTTAGGAATAAAGTATTAGATAAGAACTTTTAACTTTAAATATTCATTAATTGAATACAACATAAAGCCTGAAAACATAAAATAATTTTCAGAAAAAAATGTAACTGTCTTTCTTCAGGAGCAAATTCAAGATGTGAGATGTATAGCCAGGCAGGAATACTAGTATATTTTAATCCCATGACAGTAAAAAGAAAAGCATAATGATCAAATATCCATGTGCTAGTGGTTAACACGCAGCACTAGATACACGCTAAGGAGATAGAATTAGTTTTAGGAACACTGTAGAGAAATTAGTAAACTGTGCATTCTGTCTTGTGAATATGTTAGTCCTGAGTAACTTCTAATTATAGTTTATTGATTTTAGTGTTAATTTAATACAAGTAAAAAGTAATAGTTGACTTTTAAATTTTTTTTATTAAAAAATTTTGTTAAAATAGTTTGAAGATACGTATATTGTAGTTATTTTTTACATGAAAATGAACTCTAATGCATATTTTTCTTTCAGTGCTCATATCACAAAGCTCAGTTAAGTGGTCCTGGAAAAAAAAATGCTTCCATGTTGTTCCAGGTCCCGTTCAAGAAGTTCTTCCAGTTCGCAGTCAAGATCTCGTTCCAGTTCCAGAGAACGTTCGAGATCTCGTGGGTCGAAATCAAGGTGAATGAGGTAGCATCTCTCTGTAAAGCAGAGAGAGAAAATAGGCTGCAGAAGGTGTTGCTGCTTTTACCCCCTTATTTTGCTTCTACTTGTCAATTTTATTTCAGCATTAGAAAACTAATGCACTTGCCTCAGCTTAATTTTCTCACCATGAAATGTTTCCATTGCCAGCAATGTGCCAAGACATTCCCATGATTGAATTAAGGTGACTATTTCACATTGTGTGTCCAAGGTTTGTTATTTTTGGTTATGATGAAGTAGGAAGATAAACCAAGTCTTAACTGACAAATCTCTAGTATATTAACACTGTTTTGTAAATTAGTTCAAGCAAAATTAATATATAGTGTAAATGAAAATTTTATTGAAAGGAAGAATAAACAACTACCTCAAAACATGATTTGTTTTGCAAGGCAAATACTAAGAGCAGCAACTTTGTTTTTTATATTAGATGAAGTTTATGGGGAGTATTATGTATATATTTTCAATTCTCTGTAAATTTAACAATATTATAAACACTATTCGTAGAATAGACATCGCTCTTTAAATCAAGCATAGCCAAGCATAGTGGTGCACACCTGTAATCCCAGCACACAGGAGGCTGAGGCAGGAGGATTACTAAGAGTTTGTGAGCAGCCTCAGCTGCATAATGAGGCCAAGGCCAACTTGAACTATGTAAAGAGATCCCTGTGATCCTGTCTCAAAAAAACCTACACCAAGTACAGTATGATTGGTTAGTTTAGGTAAGACAGGAACCATTGCTGAACCATTGCTGTTAACCTATGTTTGCATTTAAACTGTAAAGGGGAAGTAGTTTGTATAAAAGCTAGTATATGCTTTCTAGAAAAACAAGTCAAAATGTGCTGCCTTTATTTTTATTTTTAAGTTAACTTACTGACTGTATGCTAAAGGCATTAATGTAAATACAGAAAAATTCTGATATCCAACTTAATATGGAGAATCACACTGAAGTTTAACAATAGCACTTCATTACTAGCTTGTTTGAGCCAAAGCTAGCATTTCAGGGCAACTATAGTTTAATCATGTTACAGAGAAAAGAATGTTGTGCACATCTGTATTAAGTCAGTACAAAATAGAGCAAATATTTTTTCTTACGTATTAGTATTAGATTTTTTTTTTAATTTTAATGCCTTTTAAATGAAAATTTTTCAATTGTATTCCCTTTGGGAAACACTGTAATTAAAATTTACAGAACAGCCTTCATATTCTTCCTATACATTTTTATTGCTCATAACTTTCCAAAGAATTCTCCTTTTGGGCTTTCTGGTTTTATTTTAAGCCCAAAGGTGAATTTTTTGGGAAGTTTGAGCTAAATTCCTTCAACCAAAATATGTAAATGAAGAAAACATTTGCATTTAGTTATTGCACCTTTACTTCTTCCTGAAACATGTGAATGTCAACACGTCATATTTCATGAGTAGTACTACTTGATAAAAATACTGTGACTATAAATCAAGTCTTAAAGTTACTCATTTGTCATTGAATTTTTAGTAGTTTCCTATGGTTAGTGTTCATTCTTGTTCCTGTACCATATTGCTCATTTTTCTATAACATCTTAATGAGTTGCATAATTCTACATGGAAATATATATGTGTTTTCTTCAGGAAGTTGTGTGTAACATACTTTCTACCCAAATGCAGGGAGGTATTTTCCGAATTTTAAATCACAACTACAGTTAATCTGTTGATTTTACTCTATGTACTTTAAATTGAAAAGGTTTATAAGCATAGAAAAAATAAATACTACATAAAGTGATTTTCAGTTACAAGCAATGAATACTTAAGGCTCTTAAAAAGAGATGAAATTAAAATAATTGCATTTAAATAGAGTATTTTCATGGTTGATCCAGAAGTCTTCTGTTGAGTATAAGCAGTAAGTATTCTTTCTTACTAAAACTTCATAGTTATAAATAATCTTCTTCATTTCTTTTTTTAACGAAATGTTTGATTTGTTTCTCAATTAATGAAGATCCAGCTCCAGGTCCCACAGGGGCTCTTCTTCCCCACGAAAAAGATCTTACTCAAGTTCATCATCTTCTCCTGAGAGGAACAGAAAGAGAAGTCGTTCTAGATCTTCTTCTCCTGGTGATCGAAAAAAAAGACGAACAAGATCACGGTCACCTGAAAGGTTTGGGTTTCTGTAGAAATAAGAATGGGTGTTCTTAAGGTGTATTTAATAGACTTTGTAGTCAGGGGTTAGTTATCTACCACTGTTCAAACAGCAAGTTATACTTACATTTGAAACATCAAAAACAAGATAACTTTGTTTAGCTTTGTACTTGAATCAACTGTAGAAATAAGTTGTAGATCAAACTATTCTCTGATCATTTTGTTTAAATTTTTATTTCCATTTATATTACTATAGCCAACTCTCGGTTATTTTTGTCTGGTAAAGATTGCAGTTCAGAAGCTGTATGTTGAAGTAAATTTTCAAGTTGATTTTTATATTATGCTATTTTCAGTTAAGTATTCAAAATGGTAGAGATTCTAGGGCATTTAATAAAATGTTAAACTTTCAGATGACTGGCAATCTGTCCTCCTTTAAGCATGTATAAGTGGATTTCCATAACGTATTATTTGCCCTTTATCTATAAGGAAATTACTCCTCAGAGCTTCTTACAGTCCAAATCCATTTTTTAAAAAGCGTGCCTTTACTAAATTACTTTGCATTGAAATTTGAGGAGTGCAATTGTTAATTGTCAGCCATTTCTGCAGTAGACTGTTACTCAGTTTATTTAGGTTCTCAATATGTAATTACTCTGATGGCTTCATTCATAAGTTTGCAGATTGTCCATATCTTTGTAGCTTGTAAAAAGAAGTATTATAAAGAGTGCTAAAAGCTGGGTTCACCAGTAGGATTATCTCATTCGTACTTGTACAGATTGATTAGTTTTACTTCTTCACATTTTGATACTATGATTACACATTGTCTTGTTTATGTGTATTTGTTTCTCTGTAAGAAAATTACTTTGTGCTTGAGTGAAATTCATGCTGTTTTCTTACCACTTCTGCAAATTTTTATCTTAGCCACATATAACCCCCTAGTTTGTTGTCATCTAAACTTAATGAACATGTTCTCTATTCCATAAGCCAGGTGATTGGTGAAAACACTAAACAACCCTGAGCCCAGGGCCAACCCCTACGGAACACCACTACTTTACCCAGGTTGATATTGAATTATTCATATTAGCTGCATGAATATAACACTATAACTAATTGTACAGTCATTTTGTGTGACCTATATTTCCAAAACTTAATTACTTATGAATATA
This sequence comes from Hydrochoerus hydrochaeris, assembly GCA_004027455.1. Taxonomy (NCBI): domain Eukaryota; kingdom Metazoa; phylum Chordata; class Mammalia; order Rodentia; family Hydrochaeridae; genus Hydrochoerus; species Hydrochoerus hydrochaeris. The sequence continues at coordinate 217,871 of PVLA01000480.1, forward strand.
TTTTCTCATACACAATCAGAAGCCTTGCTGTATCTGTTTGACATACAGACTTATTACCCTTTATATAGTGTAGTGGAGAAATTGGTTTAGTCACACTTCCCTTACCAAGTTTACATGTCTTCGTGGTACATTATGTGTAATTTTATGCATTTTTGCAAGGCTTTTCTTCATTACTTTAAATAATTGAGAGGTGGCTATATTTTGAAATGAGAAGATAGTTTTAAATTGTAGAGGATTTTGATTACTGTTACACCATTACTGGGCTAACATCTGAAGTCTTAAGTACCAGATGATTTTCTTTTTGTAAGTTTACATCTTAATTTATTATTACTCCTTTTATCAGCATCAAGGTGTTAAATTTTTTTGTAGTCGTGAGTGTGACTGCTGAGACCCATCTCTAGCTTACTAGGTTGCCTGCTTTCTCCGTTATGTCTTACAGGCACCACAGGTCATCTTCTGGATCATCCCATTCTGGTTCCCGTTCAAGTTCAAAAAAGAAATAATGTATTAAAATTTACATCCTAAAAAACATCCAGTACAGTGCATGAAACAGTTTTAAGAAGTTGATGTCTTACTTGGTCAGAAGTGCTAAATCTGCTAGTAGAGGTGCATGCCTTTATTGTTTTTCAAAATAATGCAATGTGTTTATTTGTGAAATTAAAAGTAAATTGCATTTTAAGCCATAACACCCCAAATAAAAAGCTCTTTTGTTTATTATTTACATCTATTCCCTTAAAACCATTTCAGCTTCAACAAGTACTCTTTGGAAAAAACCTGCTATGTTCACCTGGAAAAGAAGTTAAACTGTGTTTTTGGCCTCTATCAGAGTGATTCCTGCCATTAAAATTTAAACTGAGTAGCCAACTGGAAACTTCATTTTAAATTCCCTACGCTGAGATTGCCTTAGAATAATCATTGTTTCTTTTATACCAGTTTTGCATCACCACATTTAATTCGACAAATCTTGTGGATTGCAGAAGGAGCATGGTGTTATCATTTCCTTTTCTTATCCATAATTTGGACAAGGAAAGAAACTTTTAATAGTTTTATCAGTTCTCTGCTAATATGGTTGCTTGTATTTCAAAATGTTTGTCCTGAGTAAAAGATTTAGAAAGGTTTGTGCAGTGTCCTTTAAAGGAAAAATCTAGTTACCAAAATTAGTAGGTTAAAAAAGGCTAAATTGTACTTGATGAACAAATCAAAGTAAGATTTTGAAGTATGTTCCTTCTTTTGGTAAGGGGCCTGCAGAGATGAGTGAATTAAACATTTGTTCAGAGATGTGTCATTTCACACATGATGACATATTTTTCACAATAGCAATTGAATGCTTGTTTCTGCATGATAATAACAAGAGTCATTATATTTTGTTTTACATGAAAGAACTTATGGCTTAAAATGCTTTGAGTTTTATTTCTCAGTTAAAATCTGGTCACTTGAGCTCCATTTTGTTTTCTGGTTTGAAAATAAAGTTTCTCTTAACAGTATCTTCAGTGACAATGCAAGGTAAGTATATGAAGGGAAATCAGCAGTTGTGCTTGGAATCTTTTTGTTAGGGAGTACTGATTTCTCTCCTTTTTTTTAACATTGTCTGCCACAATTTAAATAAAAACAAGGTGTTTAGTAGACAGATCAGACACAAATTATATTTGTTTTTTATTTTAAAATGTTTTCCACTGATCTAAAGATGAATACAAAATATGTAGAAATATTTTGATAATATTTTTACAGTGAGCTTTCCCTTGTTTTTTATGTCTTAATTTTACTTGCTACATTTACTGTAGGTTGCACAAGAACTTTTACTCTTGTAATTGTGCTTCAGACTTTTCGAAAGTCCACCTTTTAAGTTGCCCAGATGATCTAGATTCTACATGTTACCATTTATTCTTGTGCTTTCTGTATTTAAAACTTTGACTGTACTAAGCAATTGCAAGGTTATAAATTTAGCTAATAGGAGTTGACAGACAATTCAGATGATTATGATTTCATTTGGTTTAAGCTGTACTAGTTCATTTCAAAAGAAAATGATGCTGTAGAAAAATGTAAATAAAGTCTGTGAGTTAAGATCAAGTGGTGTTTGTTAGAAATAAAGTAGAGATTTTTAAGCTGTGACCTAATGTGGATTTTTAACTTCAGTTTTCTTTGAATTGTTTACCTCTTTGTATTTGCTTTTTATATGTGAATGTTTGGTTTTAAACATTTAAAAAAGCTATGATCACCTCACAACCTTGGGTACTCAGAATTAGCAGTTGTGATTTTGAGAGTTGAATGTTTCCTACTGGTACAGTGCACACCTGTGCCTTATGAATAGAATACCCCAGTTTGCTTCTTGAATTACTCACTGTACTGTGGTGTCCAACAACTGTTTAACTGTGACGGTCTCTTAATATTTCCCTTGGAAGCATTTCATTTAACCAGTATTGGATGGTATCAAGTAATAAATGCCCAAGTTAAGAATAAACTCTATAAACATAAGACCACCTTTGAAGGATTACAAAGACAAATTAGGTTGACCCTTCAGAGAATTAAACTTTGTTTAAGGAACCTAAAGGAGGCTTACCTCATGTTTGGCCAATTTCAGTGTTACATATAGTAAAAGCAAAATGAAGTCTTTGGGAAAATACGTATGAGATTATTAAGCCAGTGGTGACTTAGGGGAATACTGTCCAGATGTCCTGTAGAATTTCCCTACTCCATTTTAGATTTGGCTGTACCTTTTCTCATTACTGCACTAGGGCAGTAGGATTTTTGAGGCTAGGTAACTGTCTAATCTGTGAGTGGCACACAATACACTCATGACCTCTGTGGGTATGGTAACCTTCCGCCTCCAGGTAAGGTAAAGTTTGCCTGAATTACTGCTGTAGTTAATATTTTTTATTTATTTTGAAGCAAGTTTTACTGATTGTACTCCACCACTGTACATTTGGCAGAAGTAAGCTCCACTTTTTGTTGGAAGCGGTTATCTGTACCTATTTGGAATTCTTCTTAAAAGATCTTTTTCCATTTATGTCCATAGGTACTTATTTATATTTATTTGTTGCTCACTGTTCCAGCGGTGGCCATTGAGGGTTCTTTCAGATTGTGTCCTGTGTCCTGTGATGTACATCTGTTCTCCAGTAGAAACAAAACAAATAAGGGAGAAAGGGAGGGAAGATTTATGGAAGAGCTGTCAGAAAAGGAAAGGGAATGACCGACAGCCATATTGATGATCAGGAAGGTAATTTTACTCTTAAGGGTATCAGGAGGGTTGGGACAGTAGAGTCAAATTGAGAGTGGTCAGTAAATGCTTTGTGTTTCTTTCCAGCTTCACTGAATTGAGTGCTTAGAGTGCAGAGTATTGTAGTGTGTCATGAATATACAAATTAAAATATATATATCTGTGTTTGTGTTTCTAAATGTTCAGCCAAATAAAGGCACTAAAATAATATTTACAATAAGTAGGTAAATTGTTAACTCAATTTAGTGGAAGAAAGGTCTTTGTACTTTAAGGTATTTGAAAAATTAAAACCATCAGTCCTAAAGGTCAAGTTTTCAGATGAATAAAGTGAGCTTAACTTAAACCATGAAGACCTCATGTTTTTACAGAACCAGGAAGACTATATATGGGGAACCTTGGAGAAAAAAAACTTAGTGCTAATCCTGTCGGAATTAAGCTGGAACACATTGAACACTGAAAACAATAATTACTTGAAGTTGTTGGTGTTGAACCCAGAACAAAGACAGTTTTGTGCCTTCTTGACAAAGAAATATCTGTAGCCTGTTGTAGCTGAGGTCACCACAAAGACTGAATACATCTGATCTGAATATAAGTAAAGGTTGATTTAGTGAATGTGACACAGTGGTTGAGTTGATTTTAGTCTGTTTCTCCCACTGAACTGAAAGTACTTAAGTTTTAGTTTGTAGTGACCATATGGCCCTGGGGGAGATTGCTGCATAAGGTATCATGCCCGTTAAATGGTGGGAAGGAATATTTTGAAATTGCTGAGATTGTGTGAATGATCACACTAGTGTCTGTTGCATAAATATACAGCAATTATTGGATATGTTTACTCCTGCCCTGTGTGTTGTGGGTTTGTGTGCAGAAATTCTTAGTGATTATTAACTTCATAGAGCACCAGATGTGTTTACTTGCCTCCTCTATCATTTTTACATGTCAAACCACTGTACTATCACCTTTCACACTGGTAACATTGGTAATTTGGAGAACCTTTAGATTTTTTATTTGCCTTCCACTTGATACCAAATCTCATTTATCTAGAATTGAAAATGCTCCCTCATCTTCAGGCACACTCTGCTGTGTTGACCCTACCATTGTGCTTTGTTGGACCGTAAGGTAGTCCTGAATGTGAAAATGATTCACATTAATGTTTTGGGGCCACAGAGTTAAAGCTGGGAGTTAATAACAAAACTAGACAGTATAAGAGTTTGGAGTTACCTTCTTGGGACAAAGAAATAATGAAGTTTTTGTTTTTTAATGGGAATAAGTGATTTGGAGACACCAGTGGGGTTTAGCTGGGAGATGTATCTGTGGAAGTCTGTAAAGGGGGAAATTGAGTAAATCTCCTAAGCTTTCACTTCACGAATACAGAAGAATAATAGATAATACGCAGATTTGAAGATGAGAAGTAAAATTAGCCGAGGACTTGGTGTCAAGGTGTATCCTGCCTTTAACCCTTAACAGCATTTTTAATGTGTGAGCTCTGAGGAGGCCATTGGTGATCTGAGACAGGAGGCAGATGCAGTCCTTGCAGTCGGGGTTCCTTCCGGTCAGAAAGGAGGCAGATGCAGTCCCTGCAGTCCAGGGTTCCTTCCGGTCGAGGCCTTTGAAGGAGCTTGCAGGTCTCCCTGTGGGGGTTTTTCTGTGGGGCATTGTATTCTCCCTGAGCTGAGCTGGAAGGGTGAGGACAAGAACTCTGATGTTCACAGAGTGCCAAAAAGGAGCCTTAACAGATGAGTGCGAGCCTCTGAATAGAGGGTCCTTAAGTCTCCAGACAGGAAATGACTAGGGGAAGCACAAATGTATGGGACTCTGCAGAGACTTCACCAAAAAGTCACACATCAGCTTGCAAACTGAGAGAGCAGGCATGCAAAACAAAACAGGTAACAGCTGCGTTTAATAGGATGGGCAATATTGGCAGTTTGAATGCAGACAAGTAACTGTCAGATGGAACAAACAGCCTGAAGTAAATAATGGAATCGAGTCACTATGATATGTTAGCTACAGTTTCCAGTTTTCAATAAGAAATTACTAGGCATCTAAGGAAACGAGGAGGAAAGAATACAAAATAATCGAGTACACACAAGTGTTTGAGTTAGCAAAGACAGTATTGGTAAGGTAATGACAGATGATCTTTTAATATGTTTAGTATATGTGTTGCTGAAACTAATCAGACCTAAAACGCAGGCATACTGTTAAGATTCCCTGTCACTTAGATGTACAACCTGTCTGGTTTTCATTTTTTTGGTACAGTTCTGTACATCTTACTAGAAGAGCTTTAATGTCTCTGCAGTGTACCTTGTTACCCACGTTGCATCTCCTTTGGGCATTTCTTCTGAATAGTGGCATACACATACCATATACATTTCCTTATTGAGCATTTAGCAACCAATTCATTTAATCACTTAGTCACAGGCACAGAACTCATTAATGAAGAATGCTTGTATTATAGGGACATTCATTAAAAATGTGCAAATAAACTGTCAGTGAAAAGTCATCAAAATACATATTTCAGTGATTCTGCCATGGGGAAAGATAGCACCTGACATTTCCAGAAAAAAAGCATGGCTTGCCTGTTTTTATACAGCAGGGATGTGATTTGGAGCATGGTCCTAAAGAGACCTGTTGCTCACATGATGGAGGCAGAACTGTCCTGTGCCAGAGAGCCAGAAGCGTGTATCTGCACTCTGTTGGCTCACTTGTTAGAAACTATTTGCTTTCAACAGTTCATCAGGTGGTGATAAAGCTGATTCATTTGAAGGTAAAATTTCAGATGTAAACTCTTTAGAATTGATACTGCCTTTGAAAGTGTGATAATTTAGGACATATCATGGGTGCACATTTTTCAAGAGTTATTTATATATTTCCAAACCACAGGAAATAATTGAGCAATTATCACTGTTAATTGGTGCTCTGATTTTTTTTTTTTTTTTTTTTTTTGTCTTACACTCCTGGATAGTCTCCTCCTTTACTCCATTGTATGTCTTTCTATCTTCCAAGGTCCTTAATACCAGTTTTCCTATCACAGATGTTTGACATGTCCAGCTACTCTTACAGAGCAAGCAGGTTCATAGTTCTGTGCTGTCTTACTACTTCAGTGTCATTAGTCTCTCCCAGTGGCATGCAGAAGCACTTTCATTGGTGAGCCAGAATTGCACACTTTAAACACAGTTTCCAGCAGTATCAGCTGTGACCAGTGTAACCTTGAAGTATTCATGAAAGCTGCTAAGATGCCAAGAAAGGGGATGTGATGGAATAGAGGAACAGATGCTATATTGATTTGCTGAAGAGCATATCTGGATTGCATATGTTTTGCAATCTTGATTATTGCTGAGCACTTTCTGTTTCATTGCTATGTGTTAAAATACCCTAGATTTTTTGACGTGTGAGGGATCAGCATTGCCTGAACTGACTTGATTTGTTGGTGGCTGCTGTGTTTTATTGTAATGGTTATTGGAGAGCATGTGCTAGAAAAATTATTTTCATTGAAATATTGAAAATAGATCTAGTACAGGTACTATTCATTTAATGACCTACATGTTTAACAGGTCATTGGACTTAAAACTGAAGTGCACTGTTAGGACTTAGGACCAGTTTGATTTATGGTTCCCTCCCCCATGGTTTTTGTTTTTTGGGGTTTTTTGTTTGTTTTGTTGTGTTTGTACACTGCTGTACATCTTTTTCATAGAGCTTAAATGTCTTCCTGTACAGCACACATTTACATGTATATAATATAAAACTACACTATAGTTTTGCTGATTGTGCTGTATAGTAGGTTTATGTTCTGTTACACGTTATAGTTCTGCATGGAAGAATTACACAAATAGAGGAAAGTCATTGAGTTGGAGTTTCTTTCGGCCATCTCTTTGTCATGAATTTTGTAAGATACGTGCAACAGCGGTACCTTATTTACGAGCTTAATCTGTTTTATGATTTTGGGTAAGATGGCCATGGTTGTGTTTGTCACTCGATGTGGACTTTGCAAGGAGAAGCAAAATTTTGCCAAACGCTTGTTGTAAATTGAAATGTTTGCAAACAAGCATTCCAGGGTATTGCTGTATATACAGTTCCTTAGAGACTCATTTAATGACCTAGTCACAGGAGCAGAGCTCAGTCATTAAATGAGGAGTATGTGTGTCAGCTGATATTTGAAAGTTTAATCTACCTTGCATTCCTAAGATAAAGCCCATATGATTGTGAAAACTATAAAACTTTCTGGTTTTCCAAAGGGTTTTATGTAAGACCCTACCTTAATGACATCATTCTGAGACCAAAACTGCTGGGATCCATGTCCTTTCCTCGGTTAATTGGAATTTAGAAGTCACAGGTGTTACAGTTTAAATATAAAATGGCCCCAGAAGGCTCATGTTTAAGTCACTGAGGATGTACCTTGCAGTGGTATATTCGTGTCCCTAAGTCCTCCGTCTTCTCTGCATCCTACCCACTGTGCATTGAACATCTTTTCTTTGCCGTGCTGTTTATACCTTGGAGCAAGTCAGCCTTGTACCGAACCCACTGAAACTGACCTATAATGTACCTCTCCTTTTAAACTGTGGCTGTCAGGTGTTTCGTTCCAGCATTGGGAAAGTGATTCAAACAGAAAATTTGTGAACATGATCATTGCAGTGACTGTACCTGAGCATGTAAATCGAAAGTCTCTGAAATTTATGGGAAGAGGTTCAAAAACTGGAGGTGTAGTCTAGAAATGGTATAGAATGTTGTAAGTGGTGCTTGATGTGTGATCTGTATCACACATCAAGACTTGGAATACCATCGTGCTGATAGGAATGGTGACAGTAAAGGCCAGACTGAAGAGGTTTCTGTTATGAACAGACTCCATTGGCAGTTAAATTAGAGGTCATGTGTGTTAAGCAGGAAATTTGTACACATTGTGCCCATGTCCTGAAACTGAAAGACAGATGCAGGATGGCAAGCTGTTCCAGCAGAGGGAGTCTACGGGCAGGCTACTGCTCAGGCTGAGTAGCGCTCACTGCTTTTGGCCAGGTCAGGAGCATATGACCGCTTACGGATTTAGAAAGTTTGACTTTAATTGGAAAGGAGACCCCTGCAAAGATGGGCAAAGGAGAGGACAGTTGCTGATGGGTTAGCATCAAAAAGAAGCCAAGTACTTAGTGCAGAGACAGGAAGATACCTTGAAGGCATTTCAGAAATCAAGAACCCACCCATCACAGGCTCAAAGGTACAAAAGGAAACATTTCGTCTGAGAAGAGGAGCCACTGGGACAGCTGCTCAATCAGAGCTCCGCGGCTGTGGTCCAAGGAGGCCGATCTAGTGGCCCCCAACCCGGTGCCATCCACAGCATGCTGGCTTTTCAGGCACAGCACGGAGGAGCCTTTGGGCTCATAGATGTTTCCAGCTGTATTTCAAAAGTCTTGGAAGGCCAGCTCACCCTGTTCTCCAAGATCGATGACAGTTACAGACCTGCAGGAGCCCATGAGGAAAATGTGTGAGAGTAAAAGTACAGTAATGCACACTCCAGAAAACTGATGCCTGTTAGCCCTGCTACCTCCATTTTTCTCTCTACCGCTTGGCCACTATTTGGTAAGTGGTGTCACCAGCTGCCATGCAGTTTGTGCCTTGGAGCCAACTGACCATGGACTGAAAGCACTGAAACTGATCCAAGAGAACTTCCTAAATTGCTCGTTTCAGGTATTTTTCTCCCAGGGATAGAAGAGCAACTAATGCAGAGATTCCCATTAAAATACAAACTTTCAGACACGTTGGCTTTTACATGTTACTTTTGTTTCCCTAGTGAGAGCCTGTATGAAGCAGAGTACTTTATTTACTGCAGGAATGAACAACAAAGTACTTAACCGTTCACATAGAAGAATTTTCAAATACATTCCAACATGAGTTGATGGGCCTGATTATATGAAGGAAATTGTTGCCTTTTTATTTTGTTTTTTGTTTGGTGCTGAGGATCAAGCCCAGGTCTTGGAACATGCCACCTGAGTTCTCTACCCCTGAGCTACACCTCTGGGTTCCTTGATCTTGTTTTATATCCATGTTTAATATTCTTGATGGAAGTTAATAATATCAAAATTAGTCAACACTAGCTAAATGTTGACAGGTGTTGTAAATATAAAACTATCCCGGAGGGATACAGCTAAACGTGTGTATTAAAATATGACTTCAGAAAAATTTTAAAACATACTAAGTGAATACGTGCTTTAGAAGTTAAAAACATCTGAACATGAGATCTTTCCATTTAATCCTCCATTAATTATTGGAGATGCGACTTTGTGAACTTTAAGGGAAACAAACGGTACAGTTACACACTGGTGAGTAGATCTAGGGAAGCAGTGCGGCAGTGGTTGACAATTCTTGAAGTGTACTGCATGTTATTTGCCTTTGGAGCACTAGGGGGTGGTGGTGTTTCAGGTCAGTGCAATTCAGACAGTTCTAACTGAGCAAAAAATGCCAGCCAGAACCCAGGTACCCTCTTGGTATTGTTACTCCTGTCCTGAGTCCCTTGTCTACAAAGTGAATAACTGCAGAGCAAACTTATGACCAAAAAAAAAAAAAATGCAGAGAAGAGGGGAAGTGTTCCAGGAAGACCTGGAATACAGCGTGTTTAACGGTTGATGAGGTGAATACCAGGGCTTACATTAATTCTCTGCTATTACACAACCTGACCCTTGCAGTCCTTATGAAGCCCACTTGATTACAGGATGCAGTGCAAAAGGAGAATTTTAAGGAATTAAAATACTTGTAAATAAAAACAGTAGTATGGAGACATTACTTTCTTGGCTACATGAATCCTGAAATGTTCTTACATTTTTAAATATAATTTTATTGCAGAAAAATTTAAGTTTGATATGGTCCTCTATCCAAATTTACAGATAGTCAATCTAAGAATAACCAGGCATTATTTTAAATATGTCTTTATTCTGGAAAAATACTTTCCCAAATATGAATTTGAGATTAATTAAAAATAAGATAAAAGTTTAGGGAAGATTAAGAAGTAAATCATATTACTATTTCTTCCAAGCTGTTTTTATTGTAGTCATGGCTTTTTTTTTTTTTTTTTTTTTGTACCGGGGATCGAACTCAAGACCTCATGCTTGCCATGCAGTTGTGCATATTGAGCTAAACACCTGACCCAATCATGATATTTTAATAAAACAAATGTGAAAAAACGATCTTGTGATAACTGTAAGAGCAGAGAAGGAAGGCAGTTTCAGGTCCCGTTCTCTCCTCCCGGAGCAGGATGTCGGCCAAGCTGTGGAAGGCAGGCATCTGAGGGCTGATGCAAATTAATTCTTGTCAGTCTTAGCTCTAATTTTTTTTAAAATATGGGGGGAAATAAAGTTTGAAAATAGTTTTCAAAATATTTTACTGGACAATGTGAAGAGGCAGAAAAGCCAGGCCCTCCCACAAGCTTTGGAGCAAACTGGCCTTCAAACTGATTTTTTCCCTTTTCAACTTTTAATTTTATACTAGTACAGTATGTTTACAATGGATAATGGTTACATCTCTCATGGGACCTTAGTACATATATGTGACAAATCTTACAATCCCCTTCCCTTCTCGGTCTCCCTTTTGCAAAAGATTTTTTCTTCCTACTTCCTATTCGCTACCTCTTTTTGTTCTATTCGGAGTTTTTCATATAAGAGAAACCACTTGGCATTAAGCTTGTGTGTCTGATTTCACTCAGCACAGTCTCGGGGTGCCTCCCTTTTCCTCCCGAGGATTCGAGTTTATGCTTTATGGCAGAGTAGAGCTCCATCGGTATTTTCACCTGCAAACAGCGGTTTGGAGTCTGAAGAGCTGCTTCAAATAAAAAGGGCCTGGGGACCTGCTCACCGACTCTGGGCCCTTCCCGTCACTGGGCTTCCGTGACCTCACCTGAAAAGCACAGAAATAATGATAGCAGCAGTACTTTGCAGGATGTGTGTGTGAAACAGAAGAAGCTTGTGAAAGCACATAACATGCTGGCTTCCTGAAAGACAAGAATGCCGGGCGACTGCTCACAAGGCGAAGATTCCACCTGGACTAACTCCTTGCGTCTCAACGCCGTTCCCAGTTCCGGTCCCGCGGGGAAGGGACGCGGGACAGTCGGAGGCTTTCTGGGGGAGCCTCGCCCCTGCTCTCCGCTCCTCTGGGCGGGCAGCAGTGGGTCTTGCTGCTGCTGCAGGAGCAGGTGGCTGTCACTGCCTGCAGCCACTCAGGCCCCAGCGCTCTTTCCTGGGAAGGGGCGCGAGATTAGGTGAGGGCCAGTGGACGAGGTTTCTCCTTTGCGTCCAGCCACCCGGTGTTGTTCGCGTCCCGTTCCCCTACATCTCTGGTCACTGTTCACTGAACGCTTTCAGTGGCCCTGGGGGGGGGGGGACAGAACAGCGCGGCCTTAACGCGGTGGTTCTAGAGGCTCGAGGTGGGAAGGAAACCCTGCAAGCTGGGCCGCGCACCGGGCGGTGGCTGCGCGGATCCCCGGAGGGCAGGTGACTGACACCCGCAAGTTACCGAAGGGCTTTCGGGGAGGATCTGTCCCCGCGAGCGTCTGCGCCAGGTCCACCTCCGGGAAGCGCGCGGGCCGCTCAGTCGGGCAGGGGAGGCGCGGGCGCAGGGCGCGTCCAGCCGGGCGGAGTCCGCTGCAGGTTTTCCCAGCCCAGCGGGCTGGCCAGAGCCCCACCGGCTCGGCCGCTCCCTCCCGCCTCCTCCCCTTCCCTGCCCACGGCTGGGGCGCCCCGCCCCTCGGCCTTATAGCGAGCGGGGCGGGCACCGCGGCACCCGGAGCGGCGCCGTCTCGGGGCCCCGATCGCAGGCCGCGTGCGGACGAGGCGCCGGCCGCGCGCCCCGCACCATGGAGCGCAGCCCGGGCCCGGGCCGGGTCGCCGCCGCCCCAGGCCAGCGCCCTACGCGCCCGCTCTCCCTGCCTCTGCGCTGCGGGCCCCGACGCGTCCACACCTCGAAGCCGACATGAAGGAGCCCCGGGGCCACGGCGGGGGCGCCCCCTTCTGCACCCGCCTCAACCACTCGTACCCGGGCATGTGGGCGCCCGAGCGCTCGGCCGAGGCGCGGAGCAACCTGAGCCGCGCGCCGCCAGGACCGGGCGAGGACTGCGGCTCGGTGTCGGTGGCCTTCCCCATCACCATGATGCTCACGGGCTTCGTGGGCAACGCGCTGGCCATGCTACTCGTGTCGCGGAGCTACCGGCGACGGGAGAGCAAGCGCAAGAAGTCCTTCCTGCTGTGCATCGGCTGGCTAGCGCTCACCGACCTGGTCGGCCAGCTGCTCACCAGCCCGGTGGTCATCGTCGTGTACCTGTCGCAGCAGCGCTGGGAGCAGCACGACCCGTCGGGCCGGCTGTGCACCTTCTTCGGCCTCACCATGACGGTCTTCGGGCTGTCCTCGCTCTTCATCGCCAGCGCCATGGCCGTCGAGCGCGCGCTGGCCATCCGCGCGCCGCACTGGTACGCGAGCCACATGAAGACGCGCGCCACGCGCGCCGTGCTGCTTGGCGTGTGGTTGGCCGTGCTGGCCTTCGCCCTGCTGCCGGTGCTGGGCGTGGGTCAGTACACTGTCCAGTGGCCCGGGACGTGGTGCTTCATCAGTACCGCTCGAGGGGGCAACGGGACCGGCTCCTCCTCTGCACCCAACAGGGGCAACCTCTTCTTCGCCTCCACCTTCGCCTTCCTGGGGCTCCTGGCGCTGACCGTCACCTTCACCTGCAACCTGGCCACCATTAAGGCCCTGGTGTCCCGCTGCCGGGCCAAAGCGGCGGCGGCGCAGTCCAGTGCCCAGTGGGGCCGCATCACCACCGAGACGGCCATCCAGCTCATGGGCATCATGTGTGTGCTGTCGGTCTGCTGGTCGCCGCTCTTGGTAGGTGCTTCCCGGGCGCGCAGGGTCGCACGGGGGTGGGGGGTGGAGATGGGGCCCGCGAGGAGCGGCAGCGCTGGCCAGACGCATTTGGCACCTCGGAGTCTCACAGAGGCTAATATTTTCCACTGTGCTGGTCGCGCTCCTGGTGCGCTGAGGGCGGTCTCTGTGCAAAGGGCCCTGGCTGTGCATGGGTTCGTTGTGCCCGAAGCGACTCCAGACCTACCGCGCTCACTCTGGTCTCGGGAGGGCCGGGGATTGCCAGATAGCTGTGCAGTGCCTGTGCACAGACGGAAGTTTGTCCTGGGTGCAGAAGTAGCAGAAAAAAGGGGTGAAGACCACGGTGGCCTGGCGCCGTGCGTTTTCTCGTTATTTCCAATATGTCTTATAGCGCTGCGTTAAGGTGAGCAAACTGTATCTGCCAAAGTCCCCTACCCGCGACCCGGGCGGTACCGCAAGCACCGCCCTCTGGCAGTGTCGAGCCGCTGTAAGGCCTCAGGGAGCAGAGGGCGATCGCCTTCCTCACTCCCTCTGGTCCTGGCTGGAGGCCGGAGAGGGAACCGTGCGCTTGGAGCAGCAGTGCGCAGCCCCTCGGGGACGCTGTAAGGGACGCTGGCCCCTCGCGGACGCGCTCCAGGAGCCCGCAGCCGGTGGCCCCGCAGCCCGGGACTCTCTCCTCCCGCCTCGTCTGCTCGCTCTTGTAACAGCCGCGCAGCCCGGGGTAAGGAGTACCGGGGTAGGAGATAAGGGGCTCCCCACTTCCCGGCTCCTCACCCCAGCGCTCTACAGAGGAGCATGCTTGAGTGCTGCCTACCCGCTTTTTCTCGTGTTTTTTGTTTGTTTTTTAGGTTTTCTTCTGGGGCATTTAGGTTCCAAAGTTCTGTGGGTTTCCTGATTGCCAAAGAGTGGGTGCTTACTTAGGATGCAGGTGGCGAAGCCGTGGTAGAAGTTGCAGACAGAGCACCCCAGTTAGGGTCACAGCTCTCACTGATTGTATGTGCAAACTTTCTATACAGCTGTGGACAACCTCTGAAACCCAGGGAAAGAAGTGTGCAAAACCCGCCACACCCGTTATCAATTTGTAATAAAATACACATAGCATCAAAGTTGCTATTTTAACTAAGGTAAAAGAAGAGTTCCGCCACATTAAAGACACTGACTGACAGCCAGTGTTGTGCCCCGTTGAGTTTCTTGTCCTGTAAGACAGAGACGCATGTAGTTCCTTTTTCTCCCCTGTGTTTGACAAAGCTGATACTGGAGAAGCCCTGTGTGTAAACAGTGAGAGACCTTTGAACACAAACCTGGGCTCCAGATCAGTGATGGGGGAGCCAGGAGGCCACATGCTGGGAGGGAGCACGAGTCCCCGTGTAGTCGCAGCTCTGCCTTCTGTGAGCTGGAACTGGGGTGATGTCATCATTTGGTTTATCAAAACCAGCACCAATTTTAGACATATTTACATCTATGGTTGAGGAATGGAGTATGTAGGTGGCCAGACAAGATCAAAAGAGCTCTCAGCAGAACATTTCAGTGTTGAGGGCCACCTAACTGTAAAGGCAAAGGGGTACATGAATGTTTACAGTTGTCACAGTTGCCTTGAGTTTGCCGTGTTACACTGTTTATATCCTAGAAAAATGCAGTTGAATCCTGTGAGTAAAATGCTTGTCCATGAAGTACAAATCCCTTACATGTTTTATCTGTTCATTTTGTGGTTGTTGTTTTAAAATAAGAGAGAAACTATGTTGTTTTTTATTTGGAAACTTTGGTTCAAAAACGCAAGTACAGTGGCCTCAGGAAGAATATAGGTTGATCTGAAAAGGTGTAAGTTAGGATGGTCAAACTCACTCTCTGCAGAAAAAATATATTTAAAACTAGTGTTACTGAATTTCAGTTCATAGCTTTATTCAGGTAACATTTATTGACATGTAGCATTGTATCAAGTTATTAATTTGCTTCTCATTAAAACATTAAGGGAATTCAACTTGTGATCATATCAACGAAAGAGTCACAGTTTCAGCACAGGTGTTTTTTTTCTTTCTTTCTTTCTTTTAAGGAACAGGCTCCATCTTCTATCTTGTTCCCCACTGAAATTAAATCTCCACGTGTTTTCAGAAAGATTTTGCACAAAGTTGGCATTATTTTAGAAGAAGAAACCTGTAAAACTGCTTTCTTAATAGGTTTGGGAACTGCAAGAATGAAAACACTAGAATCCAGTGAATTGAATTTTCAGTGTAATACTGTTTAAGTGAGAAATCACTTATTACACATTTTTAAACTATATAGATTTCCTATTAGCTTTGGCTGAGTTGGGCATGAGGTATTAATCTAGCTGTATCAACTCCTTACTTGAGAGGGGCCTGAATACATCTTAGCTTGGAGAGAATTATGACTGTAATACTAAGAAACTTAGGAGACCTGAGATCCTGTTATTAAGACAGATCCCACCTGCTACAAGTTCTTACTATGCAGATACTTAGATGGAAGGCTGGTATGTGTTTCAAACAAAAGCTTTTTTTTTTCTTTTTCCTAGAAACTTTGCAAAATACTAAGACATGAAGTAGGGAATGATGAGGGATGAGACGTGAAATTAAGTGGGAAATAACATCACCATGGTAGATGATCTACATTTCTTAGTCACCGTTTATGTAAAGTGTCACATTACCATTCTGTTGGGATGAGCCAGTAGACTCAGCGATACAGCCTTACTTATTATGGCTTTATTTTTCCATGAACTATGTCCACCAAACAGTCCAGTTATTAGAAATAATGTCTGGGCTTCTAGAAATACGAAGTCTTAGTTTAAAGGAAGCTATGAGTATATTTCATAATTCTGTAACCCAGCACCCCAAGACAGGTAACTCTGGCTAATACTGTAGCTGTCTTTAAAACCCTGCCTACCAAGTGAGCTATCAACATTGTAAAGCGTGAGAGAAAGGAAAGACAGCTTCTTATCTTCAGCCTCAGACCAGGATAAAAGCAACCTTGAAGGCATTTGCCTTTATTTTGAATCTGCAGATTCCTTATTCAGTGTCTCTAACTACAAAAAGCTGTTCTCAAATAAGAAAAGATATTTCTCGATGCAGTTGTGGTTTTTTTTCTAATTTAAGGAATCACTGATATAGTTAAGTGGCATTTGTCTCTAATAAGCGGTATGTAGTAGAGAGGTGATACACTGTTTCACAAAGGTAATGCTGTTTTACAGGCATGGTAGTACTCTTCAATTCCTAATCATCTCTGCCTGCCAATTTCTGCCCTATTTAATATATTGCTTAAATGATTAAGCAAGTGAACCTGCACTTTAGGCAAATTTTTCTATAATCTGTTTTTGTAAAAGTTGAGATTCTTTCGAGTTCTTTCCATTTTTACGTAGTACAATTTTTTAAACTCAGTCTTTATTTAGTTTGGTACCGGCAATCAAGCTCAGGACCTTACACTTGCCAGGCAGACACTGTGCCTCTGAGCCATATCCCTGGCCCCACAGAACAATTGTTTGCAGGAGGACTATCCAGTAGACTCGGTTTTGATTCCTTTGTGCGGGGGTGGCGGTGCTGGGGATTAAACCCAGGGCAAGCCCTGAGCCACGAAGCTCCCACTCCAGCCCTAAATAGACTTACTAAAAACTGGTCCAGGCATTGCGATATGTTTAGAGAAGCAGAACTTGCACTTTTATGAGTGAAACAGTTAAAGAACCCATTACGCAACAGAGGATATAATTTACCCCTTTGATACGCAGAACGAATTCCAAGAGAATTTGGAGTGAGCATTGGGAAGAGGTGGGAAGCCAGGACTTGGTAACCCTCACAACTGACTTCAAGTCCCCACCTCCACCCCCTGAAGCCAGCAGTGGGAACAGGGTGTACCGGAGCAGCCAGGCACTGGGGCTTGAAAATGTTCACAGATTCAGGCTGAGGTCTGCGGCCCCTAAGCAGCAGCCTGCAGATTCTGCTGTCCCCCCATAAGTGATAGAAGTTCCTTTTGGATTTTTTTGAATAGGGAAGAAAGTTGATGGGTGGGGCTGCAGGGTGTGGATTGATAGTAGGTGGAAAATGCTTTTGAAGGTGACTCGGGCCTCACAATAAACAGTGGGGGAGAGATGTGTTGCAGCAAGAAAGGCGAGAGAAAAATGAAGCTTCTGGAAATGGTCACGCTTAGGACCATTTAGGTTGATAAAAAATTTAAAAAAAAAAAACCTTTTATGGAGCATCTCCTATTTCCCTGTTCCCTTTCACAAAAATCTTCACGTGCATTACCTCATTTAATGGTACCCTGTAAGATTGTCACTGTTGTTTACATAATTCAGATGAAGAATTTGAACAGAAGAAGAATATTAAACACAGATTTATAATTCAGGATATCTGACTGGGAGTTTCTGTTCAGTTGTGTTTTTTTGTTTGTTTAGCTTAGAATTTAGGAATTCTAGTCTTGGCAACACTGAACAAGTTATACTGCCAGTATATAAATCCATAAAACACAGAGGTAAAGCTACTAGGCAACTGGGATCTCATGAGTGTTTTTTTAAATTCTTTTTGAGAATGAGAAACTCTCAACTGAATGAACCAAAGCAAGCAGTTCTCAGGGCATTGTTTGTCTGTCATTTTCTAAAGCTGGGAGCCCCCAGTGGTGAGGGCTTTGGCCATAGTACATATAAGGTAATTATGTGAATGATGTATCCGGAAGCCAATATAACTTTAAGATGACTGAAATAAATCACCACTTAAAAATACAGGTGTTCAATTTTGGGTGTATCAGACAGAGCCAAGAATTAAAAACTTCTTAAGCTGCCGTCTTTGAGGAGATTCAGATGGTCTAGAGTTGTGGAATAAATATGACTCATTAGCCTATCTCTTTGAAAAAAACTATGAAGGTCAATAACTCCATTGTAAAAGTTTCCCTAGGTTCAGTTTTCTGGGAATAACACAGGAATATGCACCGAAGGCATTTGCAGCTGGCTGCACTGGGTCCGGGGGGTGATGAGAGGGGGCAGGCGAGGTACTGTGAGCTGTCAGTGTTTAGCTCTGCCTGGGCATCGCCAGGGAGCAGTGTTGGGAAACCCTGGCCAAAACCGTGTACATTTCTGTAGCGTTTTTATAATCCACCAGTGTTTGTCTCATCTCTGGCTTCCAACTCTAAGATCTACAACTTCTGTGTCAAATTCTGCCTCCTTGATTTTCTGTAACTCCTTATCCTGTTGATAAATAGGAACCTTTTTAGTTCATTTCTCACCAGATATGCTTCTTGAGCATTATTAGACAGTTTTTTTCAAATCGTTTTCTCAAGAAAATTCTAGCTGTCATCGATTAAAGAGAGTAAAATATATTTTTTCTTTACTTTTGCTTTGTTTTTATCCTTTTTTAATAGTACCAGGCATTGTCACTGAGCTACATCCCACCTCCCACTCTACCCCACTTAATTTTAAAACAATATCATGCTCAGTTGTTAACTTGTTCATGCTGGACTCAAACTTGTGAACCTCGTCCTCAGCCTTCCGGATAGCTGGGCCTGTGGGCCTGCTCCATCAGGCCCAGCTGGTACATTCACTTTTCTCTGTGTTCTGTTTCTAGCTTATCAGTAAACAGATAAACATGATGTGAGGTGGACAATGTACAACTTTCTAAACGAGAGGCACACAGGTGCACACACTCAGAAGTGAGTGGCATTACCGCATGGAAACTGATTCCAAGCAGCCGCCCTCTTCTGCTGCTCAAGGCTCCAGTTCTCTTCCTTGGAGAAGGCTTCTTTGAGTCTCCAGGCTTGGTTGGGTAGCCCAGCCTCTAGTCCCACAGCGCCCTGCATTTCCCTGTCATAGACTGAGTCACACTTCACTGTACATACTGACTGTCTGTTCTCTTAGATCTCCTGAGGGGAGGTGCAGAACCTGTGTGATGCATTATTTATTCTCTTCCTAGGAACTGTCATAACTTCCTGCAATGCAAGGTTTGTCCATTTCATGCTTACTGACTGAATACCTGAGCACCAAAGTCAAAAGACAGATTCTAGTCTCACTTAGGAAGGCAATTAGGTGTGTAACCTTAGACAGTCACCTCATATCTTTGTGAACTACTTTCTTTTGTCCTCTGTAAAATTGGAATAAGAACACCCATCCATCCCATTTCAGGGGAATGTAATGGAAAGCAAGATAAATATACGTGAACCCAGTGGGAAGGGATGTCTTATTGCTGAGTCCTTTCAGCAAGCTGGAAATAGTCCCTGTATCTGATGTTTAGCTGGATAACAAGGTTGACTCTGTGTTCAGATAGTGCTTTCCTCAAAACTCCTAAAGAAAAAAGACAAATAATGATTCACAACTTGGATAGTTATACTTCACCAGCAAAACAAAGCAAAAAGTGTGCTGAAGAATGTGACTTTTTCCAAAGGACAAAAAAAAAAAAAATTAAGAAAAGCATTGAAATAAATGCACATACATTTTTATAAGGCATTGCAACGTGTTCCTTCTCTCCTGTCACAGGTGCCATCTCTCATCTGCTTTCTCAGAAGCCAATCCCCTTTGCAGCTGCTACTTAGCTCCCTAAATGTAAAACACAGTGGATCCCATTTCTCTTTTCCCTTAAACAAAGCGTAGAGTCCCGCTTTGTGCCTGTCCAGTGGAGAGGGCTCCTGCAGTGAGCTGTCTGCTCTCCACCTCAGCCATCCGTCTGTGCTGGAGGTGAATATGGGTTGCACCCGCTGCCCCATCCTGGGTGGTGATGCTCTTTCCAGCCAGCACCCTCTTTCTGTGGCTCTTTGGGTGGGCAGACTCTTTTCAGTGGGATGGGTGAGGTTAGGTTGCTGTGGTACATCATGTCATTCTACAGACTTCTTAAGGGTGCTTTCTGGGCCTCAGTTATCTACATGTTTTCATGGATAATCAGAACCTATGGAATGAAAGGATGCTCTGCTACATGTTCCCAGCCTGAAACTAAATTTACACAAGTCTTACATGAGACCAAAGTGTGGGAGTCATAGCATGGCACACTGCCTCACACGGTTTGACCAGGTAGTGATAGCACAATCATGTTCTTTAGCTACCTACAAACAGACCAAAGATTTTTTTCCCCACAGAGTGACTTTCCCAGATAGTGTCTGAGTCAGCATTGATAAAAAGGACATTTCAGTGCCCAACCTTGGTGCTTCCTCAAAATCTGTCCACTACCTTAGCTGTAATGATTTCATGACAGGCATTTGGAAGACCTAAATATAAAAACAAAAATAAAAATGCAGATGTAGAAATGGAAGCTTGATAATTCACAATTCTGCCGGGAAAGGGAAATTTAGCTACTAATTTAAGTAAAAGCCATGTAATTAAAAAATACACACTAAATCCTGCACCAAATAATACTGTTATTAAAAAAAAACTTGGTAATATAAAAGTAACAGGTCATATTGGAGCTGAAAGCCTATTTTAAACATTTATTAAGATAAAAATCAAGTGTAATTTTTGAAATAGACCTTTCACTAAATCTTTGATACTTCCTCCAAGTAGATTTGGTTTGCATAGTTTTTTTCTCTCTGAATATTCAATAAATGTCATTTTCTGTGATTAGGAATATTCTACTATTGGTATGACCCATGAGAACTTGAGAAAACAAGGATATTGTTAATTTTGGAAATGACGAAAGGGAGATTTCCAAGGTAAGATTAATTTTGGAGAATTCACAAGAGAATATGGTGGAACCTTTACTGCTGTCTTGATGTGTGAGCTTTCTCTGGTCACTTGTTGCTGTGGAAAGTGGGAATCAGAGATGGCAGCAGATCTCACATGGCCTTGCCCTGGAGAGAAGAAAGGCCCCACAGCCTACTCCTAAGCCCCAGACTCGGACGGCCAGATCCCTGCTCTGCACTTGCCTTTCTCACCATGTGGAGCAACTCACTTTATCTTTCCCATCTTCCCTTCCTTGTCGTGAGATACAGTGATAACCAGCTTCAACCTTCTACCCAGTTTTGACTTCCTATGGCTTGAACAAGACAGACTGGTCCCTGCTGGAGATCCTGAACTAGATACCTGGGGTAAAAACACCTCAAGACTTCTTAGGAAGCAGCATAGAGAGGTATAGAAAGAGACAAAGATCACGAGTTGTTTTGGTCTAGTGTTTGTTCTGTAGATGCTGTTTGAGTGTTTGCTGTGTCCCACCACTGTGACCCCCTTGATGGTACAGCGGAAACCACGGCTGTTTCACAGCACTGAACAGGTTAAGCAGTCCCATGGCTCTTGGGGTGCTATTTAGATGAATCACACTCTGCATGAATGGCACTTGTTGGAGTTCAGCGGTGTGCAGTCTGAGCAGCTATCTGCAGCAGCATTGATGGTAAACTGAGCAGATGTGGTCTCTTCCTTCGTGAGGTTTTTGATGCTAAGATAGACAGACATGACCATTCCAATGAACAGATAGGTCTTCCTGTGGTTGCTTTTACTGCCCCATGGTGCCTCCTGTGGGCCGGAGGGTGGTGCTGCTGGGTGCCCCTAAAGGCTAACAGGCCCTGCCCAAGCTGAAGCCAGTCTGTTCATGGACTCTGTCATAGAGAGCTCACGGGCTGGCTCCACCCTGATGCTCAGCTGTAATTCCACAGAGAACCAGAGCCCCCAGAAGCCTGCTGCATTCGGGCCACTGCTGCTCCAGAACCAGCGCCCCGCCTGCACCCTCAGGTTCTGGGTTGTATGTGCTGAGGGCAGGTGTGCATTTCTGTTTCAGCTCTTCCAGGTCTTTTGCCTCTCGTGAAGGTAGCCAAACCACTCTGCTCCAACTTCCTGGGCCATTGCTTCCCTCTTTCCTGAAGATGCTGAGCTGGGCTGGTAGAGCTCCACTTCCCTCTTCTCAGGTGAGCTGCAGTCCACCCAGGAGTGTCAGCTGTGTTCTCGTTATATATACATATGTATATGGCCCATAATTCCACCCTGGAAGCCTCATCGTTACCCATTTACCACCACAAGTGGCCCCTGCTCTGCCCACTTAGACAAAGGAGTCAGGCAGCTCTGGACACCACCTTAGCTATATCAACATGGGGAGCATGTTAAGCTGACAAGAGGACGGTGCCCTGGGAGCCCTTAAAGGGAGGCCCCTGTGGATGCAGGGGTGGGGTTCTCAGGCTAGGGTGAGCATCTCTGAGAACGGGGCATTAATCATGAGTCTTGGAAGAGGAGGTCCTGGGGCATGGGAAGAGTGGCCTGGAAAGCCATCAGCCTAGGACACAGCAGAAGCCTTGGGTGGGTGGGTTTGACCCTAATGGCACCTTGGGGACCCAGGATGGTGGGGGAGCCAGATAACACAGAGTCTTGGCCTGGTGCCCGGAGTTAGGATTTCTAGGTCTGCACAATGGAAAGCTTCAAGTGATTGGACCCACTTTACCTGCTGAGAGATGACTCGGGTTGTGGTGTGCATCAAAGGAGTGGAGCAGAGCTCTTGAGCTGGAGCAGATGGAGATGGAGATGTGTACACCTGGCCAGGAGAGGAGACGCATTTTCCCAGGGAAATAGTTTGGTGGGGACCTGCTGGGGAGGCAGCGGGGGATCTGTGCAGAGACCGAAGGGAGGGAGAATTCCTCGCAGAGGGGGCAGGAATGGGAAGCACGTCCGCTTCTGCTGGAATCAGTTCTCTGCCTGTTGTGTCCAGGAACCTCACCAGGAAAGGCACATTGTAAAAGAGCAGCGGTGATGAAAGATTCGTTTTCAATTCTACCCACTGGAATTTAAGAACAAGAAAGCGTCCACCTACTGGGAATTTTTAGAAAAGCTGCCTCCCTTCTGTTTGCAGTTAGTAGTGCATTTGGAAAGAATCCCTCCAGGTTGCTTCAGTGTCTCCCCAGCTAGATGAAACGTTGTATCTTAATTCTAAAGACCTGAGATGGCAATTCACCAAGGTGAGTTTTTTAAAAAGGTTATTACAGTGAAAGGCATACAGCCGTGAATCCCTCTCAAAGCCCTCCTCCTCCTCGCTGTGAACTCGCTCATCCCATGGTCCTGGCCACCTTCTGAAGCCCTCTTTCATGTCAATGAGACTTAATAAAAAATGTGAATACTGCTGCCAAATGCTGTCCAATAGAAAGGCGGGGGCGTAAACATGGAACAGTGTGCTCATCCATCCAATTCACCTGATCTGGCACTGTGTGACTTCAAGCTCTTCCCCAAAGTCAAAATGAACAGGAAAAGCATGTGTGTTAAATCGACTCAGCACCGCAAGGCAGCCGTGACAGCACAGCTAAAGACACTCAGGAAAGAGGACTCCAGAGCTGCTGCGGGAAGTGTTGGGAACAGCGGGATCAACACGCTCCAAGTCAGGGGGAGGATTCTGAGGCAGATTGTTGATGATGAATCTTTTACTGTGATACATGTTTACAAATTTGCAGAATTCACCGTACAATTCGATCCCTCTGCATATGTGCTCAGCCTTATCTTTAAGAAGCTATTTCCTTTTTAATAGCTGGAGCTGTCCAAGTAGTTCAGCACTGGCCTCAGTGAGTCGAGAGTGTCGGTACCAGGGATCGAACTCACGACCATGTGCTTGCAAGGCAGGCGCTTATGCCACTGAGCTAAATCCCCAGCCCCAAGAGACAGCTTTTACTTTTAAAGTTGTGTATCCTATAATGTTGTGGTAACCTTTGAAGAGTTCTACTTCACTTTTTAAGCCAGAAAATACTTGGAATGACCTTGACAACAGCCGCAGATTCATTCACTGAGCTAACAGCTATTTACTGACGATTGCTTGTGTGTCAGATACTGAGCTACAGCCCCTGACGTACAATCCTGTGGACCCTTGTCCTCAAGGGACGTGTTGTCTGCACCGTGATTTCCTGCAGAAACTCGAGGCTGTCACTGGAAAAAAGCAACATTCCGAGCTCAGAACCTTTGCAACATCCTTCATCCGTGCACACATTCAAGAGTTATTTCTGAGTATGTCCTGGGTGTAGGACATGGTCCCAGGTGCTGGCACTGTCTTAGTGACTTACATTACTTGCATGCTCTCTGGGAACTTTCGTTCTGGTGGACAAAGGAGGGGATACAGGGATAAATAAACGAGCAGTCAGGATGCCAGAAACACCACTGAGAAAGTAGATCAGGCTGATGTAGTGATAGAGGGTGACGTGAGAGCGTGTGCGGATTGAGTGACAGTGTCTCTGGGAGGGAAAGAAAGGGTTGGGCAGGAACTCTCTATAGGAAGAGCATTTCGGGCAGAGGGAACAGATGACCTCTTGGCCAGTGAAACTAAAATGCAATAAGGGCACAAGAGGCAGTGCTATAAACTGAGGTCAGAGGGGCTGGGGAGACCTGGAGCCCTAAGACCATACGAGGAGCTTTTAGGTTTCCTAAGAACCCCTGGAAGGTCTGAAGCAGGGGAGTGAACATGACTGGGCTCATGTTTTCCAAAGACGTATCTGGTAGCTGAGTGGAGACTGAATTGTAGAGAGCAAGAAGTTAGAGCAGGAAACCAGTGAGACAGCTGTCAGGGGAGAGGGCTGACAGCCCAAGTGGGAGCAGAGGGGTGGACATTTTCACCAGAGGGGTTCAAGTCAACTTCCCAGGCCTTCTTCAGCGTCTCTCCTCGCCATGCTCTGACTGGGGCAGGACGTAGGGTCCCGTCTTCCTCTCTGGACCTCTGGTGTTCACCAAGACACCAATGACTTCCCATGGGTTCCCTCTGAGAAGGAGGTGACCGCTCTGAGTTTACACACGTCCTCTGGCTGGGGCTGGATGTAAGTTGGGTCTTGTGGACGCTGTTTCTTTTGCTGAGATGCAAATCAGAACAGTCACACAGTAGCAAAGTTTGCTGGTAGAATAATGGAACATTCTAAGAAGCGTGATGCCCAGAACAAAGGTTTAGATGAGGTTAATTTCTGGGCCAGGTATCAGAAGGAATTGTCCATCACATTCATTGTTAAATGAGCAATTATTCCTGTTTGTCTTCTCCTATACTGGAAGCAATTCTCAAATTCATATCCCCTACATTTAAAAATCAGGATCATTTGGTTGTAAACAAAAGAAACTCAGTGCAAACTAGATTGAGTGAAATGAAAGAAAGGAAGGGAGAGTAGCTGTTTGATTCACATAAATTTGCAGGTGTCACGAGTGGGAATGGCCTGGTGGGAGACTCAAGCCAGGGCTCTTTGGGTCTCTGCCTTTGAGTCTTTCCTGGCTTCCGAATCCCCACACAGGGACCTGCTTCTGAGGGACAGTCCAGCTCCTCAGCTGGCCTGTATTCCTGTTTTGAAGTTTCAAATTGGCAGGTTTATATTTACACTCTGGACGCAGGCTTTTAATTCTGCTTTTAGAGCAGAATTGTAGTATTTCAGTATGTGTGCTACATTGAAGCACTGTTTAACTGTCAGATATTTCTTTTCTCTTCTTGTTTTGTGTTGTTCAATGACAAAAAGATCTCGGGGCCCCGTTTCATCTTCAAAGGCTAATGTGAGTTTTACAAAGCTACGGTTAAAGATTTTGCTAGGGAATTTTCCAGAAATAAGTTAAGGGTACCATGAGAGGCTTTAGAAGGTCCTAAGAGCCTTCTAAATGTAAGCACCATACAATGTAAGCACCATAGCGCAGTGACCCACAAAGAAGAAAGAGGTTCTGTTTTGGTTTTTGCATGGAGGGCAGAGGTTAGCCTGGGTTTGCTGTTAACCTGGCAACTGACTTTCCCTTTGCAAATCAGTGGCTGTGCTAACAGTCAACTTGCTGGGTGGCAGGTTTTATTTAATGGTAATAATTTCCTCCAAGAATAGACAAACGTTTTGCCTGAATCCCAAAGCAAACTTCTTAATATTAGCTTTTGTTCTCTGACAGGCATTAGGGAATATTTCAAAATTCTTTCCTCCAGCATCCATTTCTAATTAACTTATGCTATTGACCAGTATCATAAGAGGAAGCATGGAAGTATCTTCTGACTTCAGAGCTCTAGTGTCCTCTCCTAGCCTTGGTGCTGGGTAACAGACAACAGCCGCAGAGTCTCAGCACAGAGCACAATGCTGGGAAGATCCTGGGAGCGTCCCCAAGGTGGTGGGAGCTGGTAGGCAGGTTCAGAAGACAGGCAGGATCCAGGATGTGCTGGATGCTTGGCTTCTGGTCACACAGCCAGCTGAGGACCTGCAGCCAAAGTGCTCACTCGGTGTGGCTGCGCCCAGTCCAGCTCAGAGCTCAAAGCGCCCTCCTCCTCCTCCTTAGTTTCTCAGCATCACCCAAAGCCCTGGTGCAGGCCTGACTGTTCTGGCCCAGGGTCTTTACCCCCTGGCTAGGTCAAGGGTCAGTAGTAGATCAGCACCTTCAGCTTCAGCATTTTGAAATGGAAAGTGCTGGTAGAAAGTGGGTGCTGAGCTTTCTCTGCCACTCAGAATACAGAGAAAATGAAATTCTCTTCAATTGAAACATTAATAATAAAAGGTTGGGTTTTATTTTTACCATCTAATTCATTCTTAGAAACATCACAACAGTAAAGTGATTTAGAAACTCTGTGTGTGTGTGAGAGAGAGAGAGAGAGAGGTGATGTATGTCCCTACCATGTATTCATCCACTGGGAGGATGGAGTGGCAGGGAAATTGGTAGAAGGAAAATGACAGAGTCACAGGAATAGAAAGCCTTGTGTTTACTGAGTGTCTTCAGTGTAAGTACTTAGTAATTACCCTTTAGTATATTATGTAATGTTGCCATCACAAAAGGTTATACATTTCCTATTTTCCTCTCCTATTTTCTCAGTTGCACATATGAAGATTCAAAAAATTACGTAATATGCCTAGTATCTGGTAAATTCCAAGCTTGGGTAGACTATACGACTTTGTTTCTTCTTAGTTTTTTCTGTGTGTACCAAAAACATTTTCAAATCACTCCACTGGGAATATTGTATAGAAAATAATAGATTAAGAATAGTAACACAAGCATCACACTAGCACGGCAGGCAGCTGATCACAGTCATTAAGACTTCCTGTAGACTATGCCTTGATTCGTTCATTGATCAGTCTTCAGAAGAGCGTGACTTTCTGGGGAACACATTTGAAAATCCTTGTAAAGAGCGACCTTGGCTGGCCCTCAGTTCTCTGTTCCCAGATCACACACCTGTAACGTGGGCGGCGTTTCCTGTGCAGGCGGGGCCTCCCTTGCCTCCAGCTCTCTGTTCTTTCCAGCCTGGAATGCTCACCCGTGGTAGTAAAGTTTTATTAGGCAAATATATTTCAGAGGCTGCAACTCACAAATAGTCTTCACACTCAAGTGTTTATAAAAGAAAACTGTTTATTGAGTTCCCTTTGCTTAGTGGGAAAGTGTTTGACTACAGTCAAAATTAGAAAATTTGTTATGACAGTTTTAAAACTTTCTGCATGATACAGTACAATTAGGATCCTTGCAAACCTGCTTTCATCTTTTTTTCCCCTCACAATTATGGAGAAGAAAAAGAGCCTTTGTCCACAGTGAGTCTCACATGGAATTCAGGCGTTTTTATCCAGCTTTCTCTCACTCACATGAGAAAGGCTTCGGGTTCCTTAGTCCTGTCTTCGAAATCTTGGGCTTGGATGTACTTACCAGACTCATACTATTTCTCATCTTGCCCTCGACATCCTTACATCAGTGATAAAAATCAATTTGTAATTTCCAGAATGATCCCGTGCGCTTTCATACTCAGAAAAATGAGCTATCTTGGAGGATTCTCCAGTGATGCAGGTGGACAGACAGCACTTTCCTGCACCTGGGACCTGACGTCAGAGCCCTCCAACTGTGATGATCAAGGCACTTGTGATAAGAATGGTCACCAGGAGATGCAGACACCAACTCGGTGCCCTGGCCCTTCATAAATGTAATCTCATTTTTCTTCTATCAGTAACACTTGGAGAAACACCATTATGTCCATTTTCAGACAAAGAAACTGGTTATGAGATTTGAAGTAACTTTTCTAGGGATAGAAAACTAACAAAGAGCAGAGGTGGCTTTAAACCCAGATTCGTCTGATTTTATCACCTCTGCAGTGAACCACTAAGCTGTATGGCCATGATCTTGTGAACAACTTTACCTGATTCCCTGTAAATTATAAAGCTCCTTAGAGCAGTGATCTTAGCCTATTTGTTGATCACTCTGTAGCCCATAGCAGCCACTTGACAAATGATTGGGGAATAAATGAAGAAGAGGAATCGTAAAGTAAGAGGGTGACTAGATCTGGAATCAGGAGAATGTGATAAAAAGACCAGCTTCAGGAGTTTTACATATATTTGATTTTTTTAAAGAAAGATTTTACATCAATCTTGCAACATAGGTGATATCAATCTTGTTGTTGTTGTTTAATTTGCTGAGTAAACAACACACTATAAGGCCCACAGCTGGTAAATGGTGCTGAACAAACCAAACCAAGTCTGTTTTATTCCAAGCCCATTAATCCAATTTGTATCTAATGAGTAATGGGTACTATGAATACAGAAAAATTTGAACGAGTTTAGAAAACATTATGCCATTTTCTTCATTTATTTTATTGTTTCCACTTTGTTGCTAGTAATAAAATCTTCTTGAGAAGACTCAAAAATCCCTTTAGGATAGACAAGGATGGGCAAAACCAGTTGTTTTCGTAATGGAAGAGAGGAGTTAATTAGAAGCAGTGGTTAGGAGCAGTGGAACACAGCTGCTCTAATGCCTGGCATCCAAAGACAAAAAAACTAAAGGATGTTGGGAAGGTGCCCCAGGATAACTATTAAACAAGGTGGGATCTTAGAAACAATAGAGAAATGGACTAAAAATAACAAAGGAAGGGGGAAAACATGCTTGCAAAGGCGCTTGAGTTTCCCTTCTGTCTTATGCCGGTCGCTTGACTGTTAGGGATGGGATAGCTCAGTGGTCTGAGAACCATTCGGTAGCTGCAAGTCCAGAGGTTGGGCAGTCTTCAGAGTCAGCTCCTCTGGGAGTTTAGCAATAGCATCTGGGACGGGGCAGCCCCCAGATCTCATTTGCCGTTGCCATTGGCTTCTCTCCATGACTCCTTCCCTTCAGGTGGCCCGAATAGTGCTAGTATAGGCTCCTACTCCATCTCTCGGAGGGAAAAGCTCGGATTTCCATGGTTCTCTTCTATAAGAAGGAGGCCGTTTGCTCCCAGATCCTCTTCCTTTGGGACTCGCTGGCTAGTATAGGGGAACATCATCTTGCCTGGCCCAGGCTCATTCCTGGGCTGGGAATGGGTTCAGCCCTGCAGCACACAGGCTGCGGTGAAATAGATGCACGGAGATGGGAGGTGGAGGCGGGAGGTGCTGGGTAGGAAGCTGACAGTGGGTGCCAGAGTGATGGAACCAGCGCGGTTGAATTGAGATACTGCGTGTGAGCATCTTCGGAGAACAGCAGGCGTCAAGCCCACACTGTCAGATGCGATAGCTGCATGTAGGTACTAGATGCTTGAAATGTGGTAAATTCAAACTGAGTGAGATTACACTATAAATTAAAATAGATACCAACACTTGAAGATAAATTGCAAAAAAGTAAAATAGAAAATATCTCAGTATTTCTAGTTGCTATAGGTTGAAATTAATATTTCAGATATACTGAATACATTAAAAGTGTATTATTAAGTTTAGTTCCACATGTTTCTTTTTACCTTTTTTAGTGTTCTAGTAGGAAACTCTAAAGCATAGATGTTGTCACCTTTGTGGCTTTCAATTATATCGCATTAGCTAATCTTGCATTAGACCAGTAATTTTTCACTTGTTTTGTTTTAGCTGAGGAAAATATTTCAATAAATTTTTTAGAGAAACTTTAAAAACAGATTTATTCTGATAAAAAGGGTAACTGAATATTCCTAAGTCCCAATTTATCTACCAAGCCCTGCAAAGCAACTTTTGAAAATACCTACATCAAGTGTAACTTTTTTAAAATTTATTTAAAGAGAAACAAAAGCATGTAAAGGGTTGAGATAATACAGAATTCCAAAAAAAAGATAAAGAATAAGAAATCACTAGTTAATAAATTACATATTATTCTCTTAGAAATAGTTGCTCAAGTAAGTGTAACTTTTTAAATGGATTTACCAAAAACATTTTCCCTAAGATAGAAGCATGAATAATTTATAATTATTTGTTTAAAATTGTCCTAGTATGTAGGTCAACTGTTTTGTTGCTGGGTCCAAATACCCAGCAGGTTAAAGGAGGAAATGGTTTATTTGGTTCATGGTTTCAGAGGGTTCAGTCCATGGTAGCCTGGCTTCAAGGCAGGAACATTATGGTAGAAGGGTATGGTAGAGCAAATCTGCTCCCTTCATGGTAGCTACAGGAGAGTATAGCATAAGAGCACAGTGAGAAATACAGCATCTAATGACCGGTTTCTAGGGACCCTACCAGCACAGCCAGCTCTAAATATCAGTGGGTGTGTAGCACTGCCATGATCCAGTCTCTTCTCTAAGACCCTCTTAATCCAGCCCAAATTGACAGGTAAGCATAACTATTGCACACATGAAGCTAAGGAGTGTGATAGAAACTGCTTTCTTTGAGTTCACACCTTAGGGAGAGAAGAGGCTAAGGATTCTGGTGATGGGATGTGATTGTCTCTTTACGGAAACGCAAGATCCTCGCAGGAGTTTGGGTCCTGAGTCATGGGAAGATAGGCCTTGTCCTTATGTTTGCTCCCTTTTTCTGAGTATTGTGTTCTTTGCTCTTGTACCACATGGTAATAATTTGACTAAACCAAACCACAAGACAAAAGCAGGCTAAGGGGGTAAACACAGGAGATGAACCAGGCTACGGGTTTTTCATTTGCCTGTACAAAATAAAATATGAGTTTAATTTCCCTCAAATTTCCCTCAGATCTGGCATAAAAGTGTTAAGTTCTAACTGTAATTCAAGTGAGGTTTTAAAGTACATTAAAAAAAGCAGGATGCATCCATGAGTAGTTTGAGAAATAAAGGTTTTTTGGTTTTGTTTTGGTTTAGTTTGCTTTTTTTGAGACAGGGTGTCATTATGTAGTGCAGGCTGACCTGGAACTCACTGCGTAACCCAGGCTGGCCATCAGTTCAGGCTGATCCTCATTCATCTCTCAGCCTCCGGACTGCTGGGGTTACAGGCATGTGTCACCATGGCCAGCAAAAACTAACAGTGTACAGCTAGTAACATAAATGTCACATGGCAATCCATGTCTTTCACCTGCTGAATAAGTGATTGTTGGAATGTATTGAAATGTTGCTTTCTAACCCTCATGGATGGTAGAGTTAAAAAGAGACCCATTTCATTTCTTTTCCTATTATTTTTTTGAGGCAGAATCTTATCATGTTTCAAACCTCAAACTCACCACAAAGCTCAGGCAAGGGTAGAATTTGCCACCCTCCTGCCTCAGCCTTCTGGAGTGCTGGATTACAGGTGTGCTGGATTACAGGTATGTACCACCATGCCTGGCTTGGTTCCTGTACTGAACACAGCAAGGTACCACTCTGTGGCAGGTCATAGCCCATGTTCTTCATCCTCTTAATTCATATTCCTAGGAGATGACAGTTGAGATCTTTTTGGCTCATGCTTAATGCCCCAACAACTGTAATGACAAGACAGCTCACACTTCCATGGGACCTGCTGTAGGCCAGGTGCTGTGAGAGCATCAGTGGTCTGTGACACGCTGCGTATTCATTAGGAGAGGGCAATGCAGAACCAGTGACTTCATTGCTCCAGGAAGGAAAGAGGTAACCGGAAATGCTTGGTAGCAGCTTTTTCCTTTCCCCAAAAAACTAAGCCATGACAGTGTGAGTTAAACCCAATTAACACAGCTCCCTTTAGAAAGATTCGGGCTTTGGAAGCCGAGCTTCCTGTCATGGTTAGGAGATCCCGGATCCAAGGAAAAGCAGCGGTACTTGGTGACACATTTCACCCTGCAAGTTGTGGATCCAGCATTGCACTATGACCCGGCCTCTATTTATCAGCAACAGAGCAAGAGTTGACTATAAAGAAAGCTGGTAAATTTCACGAGGACGGGCTTTGTGTGGGGGAAAGGAAATCACATAATGTTTGGGAGTTCCTGAGGCGAGTACTAACTAGAAACCCAGCTTTGGCAGGAAAGTTTGTAAAACTGCACTGTGGCTTGTACATCCCCTCCAAAACCCGTGCTGAAATTTAATTGCCACCCTTGGCATGGTGGTGTGTATTGGTA
Organism: Hydrochoerus hydrochaeris; assembly: GCA_004027455.1. Taxonomy (NCBI): domain Eukaryota; kingdom Metazoa; phylum Chordata; class Mammalia; order Rodentia; family Hydrochaeridae; genus Hydrochoerus; species Hydrochoerus hydrochaeris. The sequence goes on from PVLA01000480.1 coordinate 249,991, forward strand.
ATCCCAGCACTGAGGAGGCTGAGGCAGGAGGATCACTGCAAGTTCAAGGGGAGCCTGGGCTAATTAGTGAGTTCAAGGCCAGCCTGAACTGCATAGAAAAATCCTGTCTCAAAAACAAACAAAAAATGTAATTGCATTGTAATCATGTTAAGAAGTAGGAAAGCGGACATGTTGGCGCACACCTATAATCCCAGCACTTGGGAGCCTGAGGCAGGAGGATGATTGCAAATTCAAGACCAGCCTGACCTCTAAAGTGAACCCGAGGCCAGTCTGAACTGCATAGCAAGACCCTGTCTCAAAAAGGAAAAATGAAGTAATAAAAAATAAAAAGTAATAGGAACTTCAGGAAGTAGTCTCAGCCCTCATGAGTACATTATCACTGCTAGCAAGACCCTAAGCCTTCAAGGAGTGGTTCTGGTCTAAAGGATGTATTTTAGCCTGAGGTCCCCTGTCTCACTTGTCTCCTTGCCCTTCTGCAGCACAAAGGCCTCCCTGAATGCTCACAAGAGGCTCTCCGAGACCAGGGGCCAACAAACTTTTGTTTATAAACCATCCTGTCTGCGGTATTCTGTTATAGTAAAAGAAAATGAACCGAGATTATGTGTTATTTCTTCAACTCTGTGGGTATTTTAAATATTTATGATAATATCTTGTCTCATTTGGGAGCAAGAATTTCCATCAGCAAGGGGCACAGGAGTCAGGCGTGATAGATTTGCAGCAGTAGAAGGACTTTTGACCCTGGGTATTAAAAATCCAACACTAAGTGTCCTTGCTAAAGACCAATGTTGATGTGCATTGTATCTTTGTTTTCTTTTTTCTTGGGCTGTATTTTTGGAAAAAGTTATTACATAACTAAACAATAGAAAAAATTTTTTTCACATAGATTAAATACATCCTGTTTTAGGTAGTTGCCTGTGCTTTTTATTCTCCGGCAACAGTCGGACAGCTGAAGACATCGTGAGCAATGGGGTGCCATGCTGCGGTCCCTCAGTACCTGTAACCATGGGGCTGTCACCCTGGCTAATTATAACAACAGAAAGGAAGGAAGGACAGAAAAAGGAAAGAAAGAGGAGAGAAGGGAAGGAAGGGAGCAAAGGAGGAAGAAAGAGAAAGCAGAAAGGGGAAAATTAAACCAAAAAGAGGACCTGGGGTTTTGAACGGGGATAAATACGGATGGATCAACGGAACCTCTAGGACCTGTGACTCCCTGATGGGTAGCCTGCACGGTATCCTTGCTGCCATTCGTATTTATTCATCCACAGTGTGTTAGCCTCTGAGTTAAGCGTTTGCCTTGATATATTCCTAAAAAGACAGACGGATCTTTGTCTCTGGAAAGGTTTTCATGTACTGAGAGAAGCTGATGATTGAAAACAAGCAACACTGTAATCTGTAGAAGAGACCAAAGAGCTATGGAGACTGTGTGCAGCCTGCTTCCGGCAAGCTTCCTGCTGGACGAGTGGATACTGCACATCTACCAAAAGAGAAGAAACAAACCTGTCAGAATTAGTCAAGGACAGAAGAGGAAAGCTAGAGCCTCAGGATCTAGGGATGCATATTTGTGAAAGGTCCCCAAGGTCCCAAAGTATAGAAGAGCCAGGTGTGACACTTGTAAGGCACAGAAAGGAGTCCGGATGCCTGGACTGCGACGAGGATCGGGCTGCAGGACACACAGCTGCCATGAGCCTTGGAGCAAAGGGGGTGAACTTCAAGCTGTAGGGTGCAGGCGAGGGGAGACCCACTTCCTGCCCTCTGGAAAGGGACTTGCCGGAGCCTCCAGACAGGTTAACGATGGACAAGCACAACAAACTGATTCCATCATTTGCCCTGACGGGGGAGCCTGGGACCCAGGGACCTGGGTGGGCTCAGGTGTGGGGACGCAGTCTGATTGCGCACAAAGGCGGGAAGCTGCACTGATGCATCCGAGAGGTGAGGCCCAGACCACCAGCTCCTCCTTGGCCTCTCTGTGGAGCGTTCCTTCTCCCTGAGGTGTGTAGTGGGTCTCTCCCAAAGTGAGGGCCTTGTGATCAGAGAATCAGCTTCTGTGGGAAACCCCAAGCCAGAAAGGCGAGGGAAGAAGCTCACAGTAGCATTTGTAGTCTTTCTGGCTGGCTTTGGTGTGAAGGCCTGGAGCGTGCGTGGCCCTGCTGGGTTGTGCGGTTCACCTTGAGGTGGGGATAGGAAGGAAGAGCAGAAGAAGGCTGGGGGAGGCTTTGCTAGGGGGCCTTCCCTTTGGAGGTTTAGTTTTCTGACCCCTAGCAGCACTCAGTCGATGAGTATGAGGTGAATAACTGTTTGACTTGGAATAAAACAACCACATTTTCATTTTGCAGGCATATTTCTGAAAGAACAGCATGTTGGGTAATGTGCAGCACACAGGCTAACAATCGTGGAATGGACGAGTATTTTGGGGAAAGAGACAATGTTGGCTTGAGCTCAGGAGCAAGTGAATGAAGATGAGTGAGGTTACAGAGGGGTTATAGAGGCGCTTGTTTGTTTCTTTTGTTTTTTTAGTGAAGTCAGTTGGGTGCTTTGTGGCTGAGTGGATGTGAGAATCAAAGGGGGAAGAAAGTAGAGCAGAAAGAGAGAGAAACAGAGAGAGAGAGAGAGAGAGAGAGAGAGAGAACAGAACAAGCAGGTCCAAGGACTCCAGGTTCCTGTTTTACAGACCTGGGTTTGGGTTATAGCGAAGATCGAAGCACCTCTGAGGAAGATGATGATTGTGGTCAGCAGGGCCGTGTGCAGGCAGCTGCCTGGGTGGGTGTGGAGCCCACAGAGGAGGGGGAGGAGGCTCCGGCCCATACGACCCAAAAGCCAGAACATACTCGGGACAGATAAACACAAGCTGGAACAGAGACTGCATAGGAGACTCCAAGAGGTCGCACCATGATGAGGACAGACAGCCATGCAGCTTGCAGGGAAGAGGGTGTCTCCTGAAACAGCTCGTTCAGCCAGGTCCCACGGCACAGAGGCGTCAGACGTGTTGAGTGTCCAGAGGATTTGGCAGCCTGGTCGGTGGCTTGAGAACCGCTGCTTCTGATGATGTGTGGAGCAGTTTGCCTGTAACTTCTGGAGCTGTAGAGACAGGGAAGTGAGACTTCCACGGAAGATTTATTCTCTCAAGGTGGCAGAGAATTGGATGTGTTAAAGTGATAATTGGGAAAAGTCAAAAAACAAAAACAAAATAAAAAAACAGTGGTGAAGTTGACTATAAATGAAGAATGGAAAAACAGAGAACAAAGTCTCTGAAATTCAGGAAGGAAAGGATCCAAGGCACAGATGGAAAACTAGCCCTAGAGAGGAAACGGGCTCCTGCACTCACTGTCTGGAGCAGGAGTGTGGCTGGCTGCAGAGGGCGAGGCCGAGGGTGGAGCCAACCGGCAGGGGTGAGATGCGGTTGGGACCACGAACTTGAGGAGACCCGGATCTGTGGCCCTTTCCCCAGAGTCACTGGGGTATCTGTTTCGGATCCGCCTCTGGGATGAAGCCTTCCCACAGATGAGTTCCAAAACAGCGTCATTTTGACAAGCTGAAAGCTTAAAGAACTCTGGGTCCTATTTATTGCGCTAGAAACACACCCTCGGTCTGCGCTGTGCAGGGCTGTGGCAGAGGAGGGGTAATTCTGCATCCCTTGGCTGGGTTGTTCCCGGACTCAGTCTTAGGGGCCAGGAAACCATCAAACCTCACAATAAGCCACAGTGAACTTGTTAATTAAACTAAATTTTCCCATCACTTATAGCATCAGGTTGTTTTCCCACAGATTGTTAAGTTATTGTGCACACCAACCACTGAGTTCAAGCTAAAAATAACCGTGTTATACTTCCCGGTTGCACTGTGGCACTAACGTTTTATCAGTAAGTGAATAGGTTATGGTACATGGCTAAGTCTCTCACTGCTCCAAATACTTTCTTTTTAAGTGTGATTATAACATGATTTTTTTTTAGAGAATTGGGAAAACAAAAAATGAAGAAAAGAAAGTAAAAATTGTCCTAATTCTCACCCACAGGTAACTATTCCTATTTTTTTCTACGTAACACATGCAGAGGCTTTATTTTTAATTGGATTCTGCAGTGCAATAACTCTTTTCACTTTTCATATCCTAAACAAGTTTGCACGAATGCATATGAAGTAGTGATTTTAAGTGGCAGCATTGGAATATGCATATAATATTTACATAGCAGATTCCCCTAACTTAAAGTGTCTTGGTATTTACTATTTAAGTTTTCATACTTTTCAGTTTTCATGCAGATATGAAAAATTCCCTGCACACAACATGACCCCGTGTCGTGATTCTTTTCCGTGAGCCTTTAGCTGCCTTGAGTGGTCACCAACACTGAGGTAGGGGGGTAGAGCATTTTGGGTTAAATGAAATTGCATTTGGAAAAAACCAAAACTGTATCAATCTAAATATTTTCAAAGATTTATGTTTACATCTTGACAATGACGTGCTTTTTGGGTTTTCTCTTGATGCCCCATAGATATGGGTTGTGATATAACAGAGGTCGCTTTTCCTACTTGCATATCGCATGCTAATCCATCTTCATTCCCAGGGATCAATGCTTCTATGGAGTGGCCTTGGCTTTCCTTCCTGCAGCCAGCATTTGAATATTCACTTAGTTACTGACACTTCATGACTGTTCTAATAGAAAAATAAACATCGGTCTAACCAAACAAGTTATTGAATTATACTGAACTAAATCCCCCCAAAATTATAATTTTCTCAGCATGGGGGAGGAATCTTCCGTAGTACAGAATGCTACAAGAAGTCACCACCAGCTTCTTGAATTTATCGAGCTCGTTGTGTGTTAAATAATAATGCTTCTGCACTACCCAACATTTCCTTTGTAGGTGAATGTTTACAATATATGAAATTTTCATTGGCTTTGGTGGAGTGATGTGTGCCTTTATTTTACTTTTTAATGTAGAATTGAATTTCTCGTATGAGAGAAACCGTGGCATAGTTACCCTTCATTCTGACTCACTTAACGTAGTGGCCTGGAGATCCATCCGTTTTCCTACAGAGGACCCACACACCCCTCTTGAGGGCTGAGTAGGATTTCACTGTGCATATGTGCACCCCATATTTCCTTTACCCATTTGTCTGTGGCTGCTCACCTAGGACGTTCCCAGAGCTTAGCTACGGTGAATTCTGTTCCTGTAATCATGGGGGTGTAGGCATCGCTACAGACATGTGTTGAATTCTCCTGGGAATATACCCAGAAGAGGTATAGCTGAGTCAAACGGAATTTCAGTGTTTATAGTTTTTTTTTTTTTTTAAGAATTTCCATAGCAGTTGTGTAATTTTTAAAGGGCAGGTTGCAAGTGTTAATTTGTTTGTTTTAACTTTGTATTAAATTGAAACTTAAGGAAAGCAGCCTTACAGATGTATCCTTCATTCTCTTGCAGTGCTGGCCTGGTTCCAGCTTCTTGCTGCATATCAAAGCCTGTTGTTCTAGAAATGCCTGTTTAGTGCTGCAGGCCTTGGGGCGGGGGTGGGAAGAAGCACTGGTGGCAGCTGAAGGTGTTCATTTGTCTTGTTTTAGCGTTTGAAGCTGCTAGATGGAGGAGATAGACACCAAGCATTTAATAACCTTTTTCCAGAGAAGAGAATCAATTAAGAGCCAAAGTTGGGTGACTGGTCTCCAAACCAGAAGCTGACTGAGTCAGCTTTATGAAAAGCCTTTAACTCTGGGACAGAGTGCTTCCCTGTGTGTTCCTTCAACACAAAATCTTGCCTGAAAAACCTCAGGAATCTGGTCTTGTTCTCAGGTACTGTTGACTAACTGTAATTTTCCTGTCTCCTCCTTTTTACCCCTAATCAAAAGACACATTGAGAGATTTTTTTTTCAAATGTTTATTTTTTGACACAGGCTGTAGTTCAGGCTGGCCTTGAACTCACTGTGTGGACCACATCGGCCTCAAACTTCCCATGATCCTCCTGTCTCAGCCTCCTGGGAACTGCTTTAATAGGCGTGCTCCATTACTCAGGCTTCTGGAGACTTTTTTTTCAAAGAGGAATTTTATCCTTTGTTCCACACTGTTTTCCTCTAGATTTCTTTCCTTTTCCAAATTAAATCCTTGCTCATTTTCCTGATTTGCCCCAGGATTTATCTGAAAAAAGTGAGCCACAGAAGTCCTCTCAGAATCCATGTAGCCCAGCCCCTGTTGACAGTGAGTTTTGACAAATCCCAGAAAGGAAAGAAGTTTCCTATAAGTCAAAAATGAGGCCAGAGCCAGCCATAGAATTCCGCACTTCTGATTGTTTCCATTGTTGTTAGAAAAAAAAAATCTAAAAATTACATAGTCATAAAGATGAAATAACACAATGGCTGGTAATTTTTTAAACATTTATTTGCAAAGTGCTTAGATTAGATGAGGCCAAGGAAGCTTTTGACACAGGATACTCTGGGCTGCCGAGAAGCTTTGACAAGCAGAGGACTGAGCTGCGACCTCCCTGGAAAGGCAGCATTTTCTTCTTTAATCCACGCCCAAGAGGGTTCCCATTAGCATCCTTCAGATTACACAGTTAAGTGTCTTAAAGGCTGCTGCCTGGTTTCAGTGTGTTTATAAGCAACACCTCTATCCAGAGACAGGGGAATTTCCAGTAGAACAGGCTATTCTCTCGTAGCCTAATAGAGAATTATAGAAAACAAAAACATCGTAGATAAAACTTGGCTTGTTAGGAAATTTCTCACATTAAGAACAAACTGGCAGCGTGCAAACACCCCATAATGGAGCCCCAGGGCAGTTAACCAATTTTATTCCCTTTCCCACCCCAAACTAGCTTTTCCCAGTTTCCTCCATAGGTACACGTTGTCCATCACCCAAGGTACTTTTGAAGCAAAAGTACTGAAGATTTGTACATCCTGCTGCAATGAAATAAAACACAAATGCCAAATATTAGGAACACACTCTCTGGTGAGCCGTTTTTGCACACTGGAAAAGAAACTTATCACCAGGGAGGGAGCAGCTTACTCTTTTCCCTGAAGACAGAGCAAGGTACCTGGCCTAGGCAGGCATGGATGATGGGGGGGTTACCCCAGCAGCTGGGTTCCTGGGGGTCCCCTGTAGGCGAAGAGCCCTCCTTCCAGCAGGGAAGTTGCTCAGAGCTTGGGAGCAGCTGCAGGCGTGAGAGTGTGTCCCTAGCACTGGCCTCTACTCCTTTGCAGAGTTAATTCCTTATGTGAGGCTGTTCCGGAGCAGTCGTGTCACGTGTACTCACATTTGCTGTAAATAAATACATAAGCTCTGGACTGGCTGAACATTCAGTGTATTCTTTGTCCCTTCTTCCCTGTGTGAAGAAGAGAATTGCCTTAATAGTGACAATCAACTCTACCACAGATCTACATATTCATGACAAAGGTTTTCTCTCAAAGTCTGAAGAGTCTAAAAAGTATTTGCAAGCACAGATACAAAAATCACCATCACTGTTTAGCCCTTCAAGTATAGGAAAGTTGACAGCTAGATGCTAATTTGCATGTGTGTGTGTGTGTGTGTGTGTGTGGTTGTTTCAAATCAGATGGGAAGACTGGAGATGTAGTTCAGTGGCATAGCGCCTGCCTGCCTGGCAAGCACAAGGTCCTGAGTTCAATTCCCAACACACACACACACACACACAAATCAGATGGAAATTTGGAGCCCATTTCCATTTTGAAATGGCAGCGTCATGCTCACTGCTTCTAATTCTAGTTATCTCCTCGCTGCACATCTCATGATTTCCGGGAAAAGCTGGAGTATCTCTACTCATGTGCCAGCTATTGCTTACTGAGCTTGGTTTCCTAATTTCATAATCATGGTATCGTCAGTAGGAAATTACAGTGCACTAGACAATGTAAGGCAAATGAAACCTACATTAGCTTCAGAACATTAATTTTAAATAACTAGCCTCATAAAAATTGATTTTAAAATGACTGAAATCTTATTTTAATAAATAATTTCGTAAATTTTCCTGATAATAGTTAGAGAAATTTAATATTCTAATTTATGCTAGGAAATGAAAATATAACTTTCGCGAGGGTTTAAATGACTCGACAGTGTGGGCAGGGAGCTTCACAGAGGGTGGTAAACATTGGGTGAAGAAGTTAGGAGAGCTCGACTAAAATTTTTCAGTAGTTTATAGAATGAGGAAAACTGGGTTAATGACCATGTTTTTATGATAAGGGTGACTGAGTTTAAAATAGTGATTTTTGTACCTTTTAGCAATTTTGTACCTTGAAATCTAACTGAATGCTGCTTTTTGCATGCTGCAGATTTAGAAATTGAGATAATGTAGGTAAGAGTTGGCAAGATTTACTTTTACTTCATTCATACTTTTTGAAAATGCTTCCCCCCAAAAGTAAAGAATGCAACCAAGCTCACCTGAAAGTTTTTTTTTTTTTTGGTACCGCGAAAAAAACATTTGAACTAATGACCTTGCACTTGCCAGGCAGGCGCTTATGCCACTGAGCTAAATCCCCGGCCTCACCTGAAAGTTTTATCTGTGAGAGAGACAGATGGTTTTCACGCTGGTGCCCTCCCATCCCCCTTAACATTTGTTGCAGCTCAGTGTGTGGATGTATTCATTCTCTACCATTGCTGTAACAAATGACTATTGAACTCAAAGGGTTACCAACCGTAAGAGTTTCTCTTACAGTTCTGTAGGTTGGAAGTCTGTGCTGGGTCTGCTCGAATGAAATTAAGGTGCTCACAGGCTGTGTGACTTTATGGAGATTTGAAAGGCAAACTAATTCCTTGCGTTTTTCAGTTGCGGAGAAGGCACCTGCCGTCCTTGGTTCTGGCCTCTCTCTGCCCACTCTCCGTACTTCTGCCTCTCTAACTACAGCTGGGAAAGGTTCTCTGATTTTCAGGACCCATATAATTACACTGGACTCGCACAGATAACCCCAGATAATCTCCCCATTATAGCGTTTGCCTTTAATCATATATGCAAAGTCTTTTTTTTTTCTTTTTACCACGTATGTGACTTATTCAAAGGTGTAGGGACTGAAAAGTGGTCACATTCTTAAGGGCCATTTTCCTGCTTGTTGACTTCCTACAGTGGTGGACAGCATTAACTTTACCGGCCCAGAGTCACCATCCAAAGATACTAATGAAAATAAATATAAATAATTTGGTATAAAATGATAAAAATTAATGGAAGGGAAACCATCTTATTTAAGTAAAATGTTTTCTTAGATCATTTGAAATACCCTTGAGTATCTAAAAATTTTAAATTAACTAATTAATTTTAAATTAATTTGGTCAAATTATTGTTGAATAAGAATTGTTTCATTCCATCCAGCAAGTCTGTATATTTGTATAGTTATAATAGTGATAAAAAATTTATAATTTATCTTATATTTTTCTTTAATTCTAATATGCACTATTACATGAATCGGTTGTACTTTATTAAGCTTTACATCAGATGCTAGAGATGTATGTGTTTATAGGTTTTTTACTAGGATAGATAATGCTTCTAAAAATTGGCTTTCCTGAATAAAAATTCCTTGAAATAACTCCTATGAATAAAATTAGAGTAAGAACATGTGACTGTCAAGTGGCTGCCTATGATTCCTCTCACTGGTTGATAGGATACTAATTCCATCTGGATGTTCAGGGGGTTTCTGGTCAAGGGCCGTGGATCATACCCCAGAGCATGAATTTGTTTTATAAGCCAAGTCTGGAAGCTCTCATTCCCTCTCAGTGCCCTGTGTAAGAATTATCTGTGATAATGAGGCAAAAGCAAAATGACTGAAGGCCAATATCTATGTATAACCTTATAAGAATTCTGATGTAATTTTTCCCTCTCTTTTTCTGCTTAATTAGCTGCTGTCTTGGTTACTTTTCTCTCATTGCCAAGACAAAATACCTGACACCCAAATTAAAGGAAGGAGAGGTTTATTTAGCTCACTGTTTGTGCAGGTTTCAGTCCATAATCAGCTGGCTCCAAGGCAGGGTGGCATGGCAGAAGGGCGACAGTTCATGGCAGCAAAAGACAACAAAACCAACAAGAGCAAAAGGAGAAGAGAGAAAAAGGGAGAAGACTCTTTCTGTCCTATGTATTGTATGTGGGCTACCCACCCTAGGGTATAGGTGTGGCATTCACACCTATAATCTTAGCGTCAGCCCATGAGTCAATCACAAATTCTAGAAGCCTGCCCCCATGACTGCATGAGGCTTTGGAGGGGAGACATCTAGACACAAACCATGACATTCTACCCCTGTGGCAAGTCTTAGAGCTGGACTAAAATGCTTTTTGTGTAAAGGGATATGTATAAGTCTTTGGGGGGGGGGCAGAAGTATAACATTATTTTACACCTATCTGCATCTTTGTTCTACACTTGTATTTTCAAGATAAAATTGAGATTATATAAGTATCATTGGCAGCTCTCTTTTCCTGTTGACTTATCGATATTGAGACCAGTGGTTATGAACTGGACAAACTCAAAGGAGAAAGACTCAGGACATGGGGAATTCAAAGAGTCAACTCTTTACTGGCATCAAGATAACATAGCTAACTGTGTTTTAAATCTCACAATAGGGCCCATTTTCCCAAGAAGAGTACAAACTGATCAAACCCAGTGGTTAAATACTCTTCCTCCCAAATCAAATAGATGTATGAAGACTTTGTTCTTTGCTTATAGACAGGCTCACTAACTTTTGGGCTACCGAGTGGTATTATGTCCCTGCTTAGGTGCTCATTATTCATTCCTAGTTTTTCAAGGACATTATGTTGCTTCCTGTTAAGATCATCACTCTACAGAAGACTGAAAAGACTGATATGGTGCTGAAAAGCAGAGAATCCTCAAGAGTAGAAATGGATACTAGCGTTGAAAGTATTCCAAAGGTAGAGAACAGAAGTAAAGGCTATGAAAGAGCCCAGGGATATTCTAGACCAGTGAAACACGCTAGAATTTAGTCCATGCAGGCTAGTTAGCAGGAGATAAGACTGGATTGCAGTAGATGTTAAATCCTTAAGTAGCAAAGTTAAATTTTTATTTGGTAGACCATGGGAAGATAGTGATTTTTAAAAATTTTTTTTTCCTTTTGTCACTGGGAGTCAAGCTGTGGACCTCATGCTTGCCAGGCAGGCACTGTGCCACTGAACTATATCCCCAGCCCCTTGATATTCTTTTAGTGGGGACAATTTGATCAGAGTTTGGATTTATGGAGCTGAATCTGTGATAGGATAACCTCTATATGTCTTGTCTTGGTCTGTTTAAATTTCTGCAAAAGAAGAATAGCACAGGCTGGGGAGTTCAAACATTTGTTTCTCTCTGTCCTAAAGTCTGAGAAGTCCAAGGTTGAGAAACTGGCTGGGGTGGCTGCGGAGGGAAGCCCTTCAGCTTACCACAGAGAGCTGTGTTCTGACTGAACCCTCACAGGACAGAGGGATGGAGCTCTGGTATTTTTCCGTCTTCTGATAGGGCCCTAAACCTGTCATGATGGTCCTTTCGTCATGACCTCATCTGAGCCTAGTCACTGCCTGAGAGCCTCGCACCTAATGCCATTGGATGAAAGATTAGTTCTTTGAGCTACAAATTCTGAGAAAGCACCAACATTCATTCCACAGCACACACCGTCTGGATGTCCATCCCTGCTCTAATTCAAATATAAAAGAGGGTCTGAATGCAGGGAGAATGCAGCAAGACCAAAAGACGGTGCAGAGGAGGCGGCAGAAGAACACTGCGACAGGGACTTTGATCAGCTGAACCCGGGGTGTGCGTGTTGGTTGTTTGTGGTTGGAGGTGTGTCAAGAATGTTGAATTCAGTTTGGAATAGGTGGGCAGGTCAGCCACGAAAGGGGTGAGCCTCAAGGGAGAGGTCGAGTTCCCTGGAAATGTACTGTAGGTGTCTGTCACGGGCACATATTTACGTTGGTTCTCTCCAGGCACCCTTCAAGAAAAGCAGAAAGAAACGAGGGACGTTGATCTTCCTTTTATCAAGCACCGTGTCAGGGCTAGTGGTCACACGTAGTGTAACCTCCCCGTGACAAGTGCTCAGGAGCTTAGGTCCAAGCCGGGCAAAGGAAGGAGATGGTTATGAATTGAAGGAGGTGAGTCTTTGCTTATGACTAGGAGCTCCTGTCTGGGGTGTTCCCGCTCTTGTGTTTGCACCATTAGGAACAGTGGAAAATGCCCTCCTGGTAGGCCAGGACCCACCCAGCACACTCCTAGGGTTCCTGGTGCTTGGAGGAAGTGGATGAAAGAGCGCCCCACTGCCTGCTAAGCCAGTTGCTTCAGTTCACACACCAGCGTTAAAATGCCCAAGCTCTCCTGGCTCTGCAGTCTCGCTGACCTTGTGACCCAGTCACATTTCTTCACTTAGGTCACTCTTCCTGAGTGTAACGTGGCTTATTTTGCATTTGTCATCATTTGCAATTTTTTCCTGATGATGAATGTGTTTGAACATCTTTTTATATCCGCATAGACCTTCATTTATTTCTCTTGTGGAAAAAAAAATCACATTCACTGATAAATATTTATCAGCACAAATATAACTATATTTGCATGTGCTATAGTCATAATATATAATAGATTCCTTCAAATATAAACATTTGTTCATTCACATACTTCTGCACTAATATTTGCCTTGTGGTATTAGTGAACTTAGATTTGAGTTTAAATTAGTCATTTTATATCAGTAACTCTTGGTTTCACAAATGTAAAAAGAATGTAATAATAGCATCCATCTTGCATTGTTTTTTAAACATATATGAAAAATTTGAAAAGGTGCCTGCTAAATTAAAGATGCAGAAAATACTAATAATAGCAGTGACATTATAATTGCTTTCTCCTATCTTTCTGCTTCTCTTTAGTAATTTCTTTTAATTAGAAATATTGAAGGTTAATTGCCCCTGTGTTCTGATTATTGAACCTTTGACTCTCATTTGGGTCTCAGTCTACTGGTGGTTTTAGCAACGAAGATGGATTTCACTAATTTCAAAATGTGATATTTTTGAACTTCTTAAATTCCAAGGACCAAAGGCTGAGAACATGTGTGATTTTTTAAAAAGTTACACCATGTCAAACAACAATAACAACAAAAAAAATGTGGGAAAAATCCTTAGGAATACCTGCTTTGATTCAAGACTATTGTTTGTGATGGTAAACGGTGTTTGAATTGATCATCTCAATTCAAGAACTAACATACTGAAAAACCCATTATGTGCAGAGTATTGTGCAGAGGAAGTTTATATGACTTTACTGACCTTTGGAAAAATTATGCTTCTTTCTTAGATAATGATGTTGAGAATGATCTTCAATCAGACATCAGTCGAGCACTGCAAGACGCAGACTGAAAAGCAGAAAGAATGCCATTTCTTCTTAATAGCTGTTCGTCTGGCTTCACTGAACCAGATTTTGGATCCCTGGGTTTATCTGCTGCTAAGAAAGATCCTCCTTCGAAAGTTTTGCCAGGTAGCAAATGCTGTCTCCAGCTGCTCTAATAATGGACAGAAAGGCCAGCCCATCTCATTATCTAGTGAAATAGTCCAGCCAGGGGCATGAAAGAGAACACTTAACCAGCTTGCATGTTCACAGCTTTTGACAAAGAATATTTCCAAATCTTTTGAACTCAGGCATCTCTGGCGTGCCATTGTTTATGTGAGGAAATGGAATTTTTGATAAAAGCTAAATGGTCTGAGAACCATAGATAATCCCTTATGTGCCAAAAGTACTGAAACACAAACAAAGAAAAATATATTAATAACAGTCTAGTGTTTCTGGGTGTCTGCCATTTGCAGCTGGATATGTGATTATTTATGTGATGAAAACATTATTATAAATGATCTTGACCTACTGGGGAGATAAGAACAGTTCATATTGCAATATACTGAGTGCTTGAGACGTTTAACCACATTTATCACCGAAGACAAGGGGAGAGTGGCTTGTTTTTGTTCAGGGATGTTGGTCTTTTGTGTTCTCTTTCATTCTCTATCGCTTTTACTCTGTCACTTTTTCCCACTTAAGTCTTTAAAAATCAGTTTAGGGGAGAAAAATGTATCTACAACACTCATTAATGTGATGTTATTTAAGCATTGCTTAGTATATTCAGTTAGCTCCTCACGAAGTTTGAGTTTTGGCTGGGTTGGTTTCTGGAGAGAAGCTTTATCTGCAGATGAGTCAGTTTTATTTGTGGCCAATGTGGTGGAGTTTGTGGAAGCCCCAAACTAACTGTTCTTTCTTCTGGATCCATTTCGCATTCCTATTACGCTGGAGAAGACATACAAGACTGATCTAGGGGAGTCAGGGAAGCAGTTTTTCAGAATGCTATTTTAGGCACTGATATGAACACTAAATATTAATATTCTTCCTCTCATTTTTTTTTCCACCAGAAAAATTCTCCAGGCTTTTGGGTCTTTAAATACCAACCCTAATTCTAAAACAAATAAATATTTAGAAAATTCAATAAACTTTTCCCATAGTTTGGTCTATTTATAGGTTAAGAAAATTAATAACATTGACCTCTCACAGCTCTTTCTCTGACCTCCCCTGAAAGTAGCTCTATCTAAATATTTATTATTCATTTATTTCTTACAGTTCACATGAATACAACCCCCAGTAGCTAGGCTTAACATCTCACTGGTAAAAGCAAATCACTAAACTAAGTTTAGTAATTGTACTTTAACCCCCACCCCCTAAATGACAGCAATCCTTTAAGCAAAGACGCCATGAAACACTTGTCATCTTCCTTGGTGTTTTCCCTTTGTAAACATGTTAAATTTTCTTGTAAATATTTTGATGTATAGTGTATTTAATTGCTTTCTCAGCGTTTTTTTTTTTTTTTTGCCGCTTAAGGTTTATTTATACTTCTTATAGCAATGTCATTTTTCTTTGTGTTTAGTGCGTACTTGGGGAAGAATTATTTTTAACATGAAGAATACATCTATCAGATTAATGCGTACACCAGTGTAGGTCATTGAGGAGTAATCAATTTAAATGACCATGTCAAATTGAGTTAGAAGACAAAATGTGCTGAGAGTATTCATGTAGTTAAGGATGGCTTCCTTGGTCCTAGGTTTTCGAAAAAAATAAGGAAAAAACCCTATATTAAAACACTACCATAAAATCTCTCTCTGCCATAGAATTTGGCCAAGTCATTGGTAATTACTTGAAATATAGGGAAAAAAACTATCTACTTTTTTTTTTTTCCTCAGTGCATTTAAATGATCTTTTGCTAAAAATGATTTCCCTCTGGAGTTCTCCTCTGGCCCTTGTTTATATAACCAGATAGACAAACCTGCAGTGTGGGCCTGAGTGATATGAGCAAAACTGGGTTGTTCCTTCCAGCACCCAGTGTAGTATCCAAGATATGGAAATTGCCCACTGAATATTTGTTCCGTGAATAAATGAATAAAAGTCCGCAGAGCTGTGTGCTCACCGGTGAGGTCTGTGCCACACAGTTGAAGCAGTTCTTGCCATCACAGCCCATTAAGTTGATAAAGTAAATGATTTCTGCTTATTTAATTATAGATGTACAAATTTGTCTTCAAAGCTGTAGTGTCATGCTGTTGCCCAGCAAAGTGGTTTATTTGCATTAATAAATTAGGAGACATATTTCCAAATGGTAATGGAGATGGCTGTCAAAAGAACATAATTTTTCATTATACCAAAAAATATAGAAAGACGTAAAAGCCTGAAATGTAACTACATAATAAATTCCTGCCCAGAGGATATATGGTAGGAGTAGATAAACGACTGCTTTAGGACTAGCTTGGAGAGGAGGCGAAAGACAAATTTTATAAATAGTACATAGCTTTTGTTTTGCAGGCAGCCTTTTGTTGGTCTAGGGAAAGAAAACCAGGGAAGAAATAAAAATTCCCAATGATTCAGCCTCTGTTGATAGCTGCGGTTAGATTTCACAAATGTTGTACAGATGTTCTTCACATTGTTGGAAAGTGAATATTTACAGTCATTTAGAAGGTCCTGTCTGTTTCTGAGTTTAAGTTTATTGGCCACTAAATTTCCTTTTATGTATTTAGCATATCCATGCAAATAGTTTATCTGAGCAGGAAAAGAAATTGTACTTGTAAGTTGTGACTTTCTGAACTTCAAAGGTTTAAAACAAAATCAGATGCCTAGAAACTCACCTGGAAAGAAGCAAGTGTATAGAATGCAGAAATGCGTGAAGTTAGCAAGCAGCTGCGACTTTTTTCAAACAATATATTTCTACACTATACTGTGTCATAGGCTTGTCACATAAGAACAGTTTACTTTTCAATAAAATAAGTATGGTGAATGTTTTTTAAAATATTTTTTAGTTGAAGAAACCAAATGTGTTGCCTCAAAATTTACCAAATTGATCTAATGTTGTATACTAAGAGATTGTAAGTAAAGCTGTTTAGTTGCATAAGATTTAAACTACCCTGAAATAAAAGATGTATATATATTTCTACTGAATTGCTCTCTATTCTATAAAAGAACTCCTGGCCATGTTTTAGAAGACAATTAGAAAACTTCATATAAGTTAAGGGTAAAAAAAAATCCTCTAGCCACACTGGCATTGCATAATAGGCAAACAAAAAACTATGACAAAAAGTACTCTAACAAGATGATTGATAACTCTGTGGCAGTATTTTGGTATTAGATTTTGAAATGGACTAGGTTTTTTTATTTATTCAATGCTTTTCACATCTTTATTGGCTTTTGACCCCAGTTTAGGGACCAGCTTTCATAGCCTTCCCCACATTGACAATCATTTAATATTTCTTTTAGATTGGGATCAAATTAGAAACAGAAAATGGAAAAAAAATTGATCTTTGAGATTTGAGGCATACATATTGCCTACTTACTTTCAAAAGCTCTTCTTGAAATAGACAAGATCCCAGGAGCTGAGTGACATAGATGACAGAGTATGTGTCAACTACATACATGCTATTCACATGTTGGAAGCTTAATTAAAATTTATTTTAACCATAAAAATGTTTAGACATTCCACCATGAGATTTTCACAGTTCTTGCTCATTTTGTGCTTTTATATATCTCAAAATCTGTTAAAATTGAGCTCTAAATAAAGGTACCAAATTGTGCAAGTGTGACTTAAGCTCATTAAGCATTCCCTGAGGGGCAGTAAATGCTGGTGAAAGGTGAAATATGTCAGTGATGATTCAGGACAATCTGTGGCACAGTGGCTCACAAAACTGAAGTCAACCTAACTTCACATGCACATGTATTAAGACACTGACCTAAATTCAGTGTTACAAGGAAATTAGTAGGTGGAGCTTACACAGGAAACATGAATCAGAGAATTAAGGAAAGTACTTTATCTATTCTCTTTTATAAGCCCTGAAATGAGAATTCTATTATCATCTGTACAAATTTAACTATGTGCCATGACATCATATTATAAACAGAATACTTTATGATTCTTTAGAAATATAAATATAATATAATATTCATTTGTATGTATCATAGTTCCTTTATTGAGAATGAAAATTATTTTATTTTCAGAAAATTTGCCTCAGTCTCTTGCAGCCCAAATGCTGACTAGATTTTGTATTTCTTCATTAAGATCTAGTTTGCCTCCCCACATGCCTTTCTGCAAACTGCTTACCCATTCTCTCACAGAGAGAAAGTAACAGGCATTTTTACTTTTGGTGAGGTGAAGACTACATGAAGAGGAGAACAACTCTGAATTTCTAATATGCCTGTGCCCTACTATGCAAAAAGATTGGAATTACTTTGTGACGGGAATCTGCTTTGCTTTATGGAGTAAGTTTACTAAGGGAGCAAGGAGAGGAGAGAGACAGAGAGAGAGAGAAAGAGAGAGACAGAGACAGAGTAGACAGAGAGACAGAGATAGAGACAGAGAGGTAGAGACTGAGAGAGACAGAGACAGAGAGATAGAGACTGAGACAGAGAGACAGAGAGATAGAGAGAAAGCAGAGACAGAGAGACATACAGAAAGACACATAGAGATAGAGAGATAGACAGAGACAGAGAGATAGAGGCTGAGATAGAGAGACAGAGTGATATACAGAGACAGAGACACACACAGAGAAAGAGAGACAGAGAGAGACAGAGGAAGAGGTGACGGTCAGGAACAGATCAGCTGTTTGGTGGCTTTTGAGCTTGTTGGAGATTATCCCCCAACTGCAGTTATTTTCAAATATGCTGTTGCTGTTCTAAATTCTATGAAATTCTGTAAATTCTATAAAAACTGCTCCTGCAGTTAAAGTGACCTAGTCAAAATCTAGCTGATCACTCAGTTTTAATAGTAATTCGAAAAGAATTTCCTTGGATAGTTTTCAGTTTGTGAGGAAGTCAAGGCTGTGTTATCAAGCAGGGAAAATACGGATGACTTACGGATGTATTTCAATACTCCTTCTACTTTTGAAAAGATGCTCTTGTGGGTAGGCATGGGGGTGAGGGCAGAGAATCTCAAGGTAACAGGAAAACTCTATCCACTTCCAACTTGTCAAAATTCTGTGCCCTATAAGGCCAAACCCAGAAGTGAGAAAGGAAGACGCCTCCTTTATCTTTGCACGCTAGCACATTGGTAGGGTGAAATGGGGTGTGGCTGGGGCTTTCTTCTATAGCAGGAAGTGGTATATTCACTCAGGTCAATTGCTGACTGCTAAATTCTCTTCTGAGAGAGAGAGAGAGAGAGAGAGAGAGAGAGAGAGAGAGAGAGAGAGAGATTTTACCTATTCCTTCTTCTTTTACCATTTTTTATACAAATAGCCTAATTTGTTTAAATGAATTAGAAATAACCATTGATTATCTTGATCTGTACAACACGTGAATGTAAGTACTCTTTACACAGTGTGCCTAAGAAGAACTGAAGTCATTGTCATTCAGTCCCCGCAGTGCCGAGCACGTGAGATTCTCCCCCTGTCCTTGTCAGTGTGATGATCCTCCACCCGTGGCTAAGGGACGGGTTTATATTGTCACCTCTGTGTAAAGTGTTTTGGGCAGTTATTTTCAGTATCCGTAAGCATATGTCCCAGTGTGTTTTAAAAAGTAGTCTTCAAAACTGTATAGACAAAGAATAAAAGAGACTGTGAAAAAGTACATTAGAATTTTAATGGCGTTCAAATCATAGCTAGTATGTGTATTTGCTAAATGTATATTATTTCTGCTGTTTGTCAATGGAAAATAAAGCTGAATGTTCTGAAATGTCCCTGTCTGTTTTTCCTGATGTCTACTCATGTCAGGAATATTTTACTTGACAACTATAACAAGTATTTTGCTGAAATCCTATTTGGTATGCGTTGGCGAATAAAAGTGCAGTATAACTCAACAGCTCTGTGCTACCTGGCACAATTAGATTGTGTTGTTTTATATTTCATAATCATGCACAGAAGAAATTATTGCTGATTTGCTCTAATCTGTAAGATACCCCTTTCCCATTTCCAGCATGACATATTTTCATATGACCACCCCCAGAGTTTTGTTTTTAACACAAAAGCACATTTGGGAGTTATTCTAAACTCAGTGCCAAATGCTGGGCTGCTTTCACTACTCTGTTTCTGTGTAATTCTGGTCAGTTTTCTTCCTTCATTAGTAAATAGAGAATTTATGTTGTGTGTTGACTACAAGTCATTATGGTAGGATGTTTAGCTTCCTCTCTTTTCTTTTAAGGCATGTAAGGAGAAGTTGGTTCCCAGTTCTTCCCACAGGGGGTTTCTAAGGCCTCAGACCAGATGTTACTGTCTTTGTAGTCTTTATTATGTAGCATTTCAGTCAAAATCATTATAGGTATTTCTACCATTGTGATGATTCACTTCCAGGTCAGAGGGAGAGACAGCCTCCATTTCCTGTCTTAAGAGAGCATGGGTCCATTTGCTTGTGGTTAATACTCTAGAGGAAATCCAGTCTGGATGCTGGGTATGAAGAATCCAATCCAGTTTCCTAGGCTTGTTCCATCCTAATAGATGGAGACCTCTAATTGGTGGTAAGAAACAAGGATTAATAATAAACCCTAACTTTTAGCAGGTTTATTTTCCAGCAGGAAAATGGAAAATGATTTGATCTGGGCTGCAATTAGAGTAAACATAGGGGACTGTGAGGGTGGGAAATGGTCTGCTGTACAAGTTGACATTTACTCTTCATTTTAGAGAGAAGAAAAAGATATTTTAGGAACTTGTCTCTGAACTATGGCCAATGTCTTATAATTTCCAAAGCTTTTAGATGCAGTAACCTCTCGGATCCTGTGAGGAGTACATATTCTGTGACTGCTCAGGGTAGGTGAGAGTGAGGTGACTTTAGGAGAGGCCTCCCAGCCCCCTGAATGCACATGGCCAAATCATTCTTTGCTGTGGGGGGCATCCTATGTATTATGGGTCGTGCAGCAGTATCTGCTCGCTGGATGCCAGGAGTAAATCTTTAATCGTGACAATAAAAATGCCCCCAGATGTTACTAAATGTACTGTGGAGAACTCATTTTCCCCTAGTTGAACCTTCTGATTTAGGTCAAGGACCCTGGGCATCAAGTTGGTGCTCTGTACCAGGGGGTTTGCAGGGCAAGGACATTGCTGGGACCTTGCCCGTGACAGGCACTGCCACAGCAGAGACACCAGGATACCAATTGATATCTGACTGCACAAAAATGTGGTGCTACCACTGCAGCAATGCCTGGGTCACCACCAGCCCCTGCTGGCTTCCTAATCACATAAACCTACTCACAGAAGCGAGGTTCAGTTTCTTAGGATCGTCTTTCCACTGATGCCTCCAATCCCCTAAGGAGCCATAGAGTTCTATGTCTCGGAGAGGTGTCTAAAGTGAGTCTCTTTCTCCCACGGCTCATAAAAACTGTGATAGAAGTCTCTATAATTAAGTGCACATTTCCAGACAGGTGATGGCATGGGTGGAGAACTTGTTTATGGAACTCTTTCTTTAATGGGCTTTTTGCATATTTTGGTCTAGATGACAGAGCTCTAAAAGCTTTGTGTCATCTAAAAGATGATGTTTATCAAAGAGCAGTAAACAGTAAGGCAGGTATCTCTTGGTGAATGAGGTCCTTCCTGAATCCATGACAAGTTGTGACGTCTATAACTGATACTACCCAAAGATCCTACTTGTGTGAAATGGGAAGCTAAGATTGCCAAACATATTTAAAATCTAGACCTGACCAAAGTAATAAAATTAGAACAAGATGGACTTGGTGGACCACACTTGTAATCCTAGCACTTGGGATGCTGAGGCAGGAGGATCACTGTGAGTTTGAGGCCAGCCTGGGTTCCATAGTGAGACCCTGTCTCAAACAAAATAAAAAAAAACAAACAAAAAACAACAACAACAAAGAGAATAAGAATATTCATTAAACAAGTATATATATATATCTGTGATCAAAGAAGAAAGAGCTATGAATAATTTGTGTTAGTACCTGGTATTCTTACCCAACACACAAACTTGTTTGAATCTGTTCTTGAAAAGGATACTGGAAGAAAACCACTCTCATATCACCAGCTCAGCCTTCAAAGGCTGAATTTAGTTAGGAAGAGAAGCCCTACCTGTGAGACTGGTCCTTTATCACTAAGACACCAGAAAGCCCCCCTGAGAACCCTATGAAGAGCCTGGATCCCATCCCCAGGACAAGCACGGAGGATTTCTGTACAGTGTCAGAAATTGTGCAGTCCTCCTGACCCTATCCCTAGATTTCCTGGGTGTTTATGGACACGTTCAGAAATCTCTCTGTGAGTCCTCATGACTCAAGGAACGGCATGAGTTTGCATGTTCAGCCAGAAAGCAAAAGCCTGGAACTAGAACCACGTCAACCCCGTGACTTCCTCCTGAATGCCGAAATTCCCAGACAACTTACTACCCAACTGTAAGGCTAAGTCAGGACACTCCAGGCAGATCATTACAAGACTGCAGTCAGGTTTTAAAAATTGTCAATGTGTAAGGATAAGAAATATCATGAGTGATCAACATAAGTAACAATTTACCCCCAAATGGATTGAAAAGATAAAAGACTAGTTTAGTTTTGTTTTGTTAATTACAAGTTATCCAATAACCCATTCACTTACACATTCAACTACCAAGCTGTGAATGATGGATGAACCCACAGATACCTGTAACCTCCTACATTCAATCACCTCCATGCACGGGAGGCTTTTGGGGGACACTTTAAGTCAGAACCATAACAGTTACTGAGATATAAACACCTCTCAATGTATAGTTCTGGTCATATTAAATCTGTGTGTTTCTATGTAGAAGGAAAACATCAAGAAGAGTCTCGCTGAGTGAATCTTTGAGTCAGAACATGAGGAATACACTTCCGAACCTTCTTAAAAATGTTGAATTAATAATGCTTTAAAGCTGAACAGTTGCAGTAGCAGAATGCTGGGCTCTTGTTAGGGTTTGAGTTTCCCTGGAGGGAGAAGTGCAGGTCACTGTGTAACAGTTACTTTTTGTTCTTTTGGGGTGTTGAAGAAGCCTGGAAATGAGATCTTAGGGTGCTGAGGTGTCTGCCAGTAGAAGCTGGAGCTCTAATGCTGACTCGTTACGCCTTGCAGGTGTGTGGAGGGCTGGGACCCCTGTGGAGGCGTGTGCGGGACACTGCAAGGGGGTTTCCGTGAGTCACTGGTTCTGAGTCTTTAGAAGACCCAGGAATGCCCATTTTTACTTTTATTTTTTAAAGTCTATTTTTAGAGAAAGACTATTGCCTTTTGATTACCCATTTTTTTCATGCCTTAGCCATTTACATTTTTGGCCTAAACCCCTTTTTTAAGAATTATGAGGACAAAGGTTTTTTTTTTTTTTTTAATTTTTATTTCTACATGTTGGAAGTGTGTGGCAGTTACTTGCTTCCCTTTGGGGAGTTGGTACGTGTTCATCACACATCTCAAGTTCTTTCACCCTCCCCTTCCTCTCCAGGCCGTCTCCCTCACCTTCCCATCTGCAAAAGACCTATCTCCTCCCTAGCTCCTGTTACGTATCTTTTATTCTGCTTTTTACTTATACTTTGGGTTTCTCATACAAGAGAAACCATGCTATACTTAAGCTTGTGTGTCTGATTTACCTCATGGAACAGTACAGTCTCCAGGTGCAGCCATTTCGCTGCAAATGACTCAAGTTTATCCCCCTTTAAGGCACAGTGGTACCACACTGGATATAAAGCCCACACCTGCTTTATCTGTTCCTCTGTTGATGGACGTACAGGCTGCTTCCAGGGGTTAGCTGTTATGAATTGTGCTACTGTAAACATTCACACGCATATATTTCTGTGATATGATATCTTCAACCCTTTTTGGGAAACCGGGTGGAATAGAATTTCGAACTTTAGTATTTTGAGGAATCTCCATACTAAGTCCCACAGTGGTTATACGATAACCTACATTAATTTTTACTTGACAGTTTTTGGAGAAATAATTCTGATACACTGTAAAGGGAATGACTCCCTAAATGTTGTGTAGCCCTAATTAGAGACAGATGTTTCTGGTTGTCCTCTACTTTTCCCACTGTGACCACTTTGAATATATCTGCTATAATCCACTTAATTAGGAATTTGAGGCTGAAAGAATTTATTTATTCTGACCACTATTACATAATTGTAAACTGAAAATATTTTAAAGGTTTTTTGGGGGGAGAGATTTTTTAGTTTTTTGGGATGAGGTCTTGCTATGTAGCCCAGGCTGGCCTTGACCTTGCAGCAATCTTCTTGACTCAGCTTCCTGAGTACTGGGATCACAGGCATGCACCTCCATGCCCGGCCAAAGTATTCTTCATGTATAATTCTCACAAAAATATTCTCTAAGGTTTTGTATTATAATGAGAGAGGAAAACTTCCACACTGGACAAGGAGTCAGGGTACCTGGGTTCTATGATTTGATTTCCCTTCCTAGTTATTTGTCTGTGGCAATTCAGTAAACATCTACGAGCTGGAATTTTCTCATTGGCACAAGATTATTAATATTAAATAGGATAATAAAATTAAAACACTGCTGAAAGTGCCATTCAAGTGGTTAATATTATTTTATTATTCTCATTTCACTAACTGAACATTAAAAAACTAATTATGACTGTTCATCTCAAACAAATTTAGTGCAGCATTTCTGAGTCAGTATTGGGCACACACACCTTCACCGGAATGCACAAGTCAAATAGCAGAGTGGGTCTGGTCCCAGCAAGAGGATGTGAACTTGGGAGAAATACTCCACGTCTTTCCACCTGCTGCTTTATCTGTGAAGATAGCTCCTTCTTGCTGCTTTATCTGAGAAGACAGGACTTGGAGAAAATACTCAGCTTCCTCTCCAGCTGTCGCTCTGTCTGTGAAGGAGGTGGGGGTTGGTCTGCGTGGTAACTTCTCACTGAAAAACCGTAATTCTCACTGAAAATGTCAGAAAGCTTATTTTGCCATTGAAATACAGGCAAGGTTTCTCCTCTGAGTCTTGGCAAGCAGATCATGGGAAACCTGCAGGGCACAAAGATATCAAGATTCAGCAAAAGTTTCTGTTCTTTTTTTTTCCCTTAAGAAAGAATTTCTAGCTTCCCTCTATCTTCCAGTGAGACGGTCTCTTTCTCAATCAAATGGCAAGATCTTTAAATATCTTAAAGGTTAAATATTCCTTCCATTTGTTAAGTGTTCTCCCCACCATTTGCTCTACGCTACATCCAAACTATCTAATCCTGTGATTTTAGTTGTTAGATGTGGGATGTTTTCATTTATTTATTTATGGCTCAAGAAATACTGCCACAAAGATTAGGTCATAGAGAGTTTCCTACCGCAGCACTTGGCATGTGTGTGTGTGTGTGTGTGTGTGGGCGCATGTGTTGTGACCATTATGTCTCAGTCATGTATCTTTTTCCAAAATGTTATTTTCTTCAGTAAACGTTCAGCAAAATGTTATCTTCATCCAAAAAGACAAATAGTGTGAAAGTTGTCATGATACAGCGCTCATTCTACGTTATCCAACCTCTTTCCTCTCCAGGTTTCTTCTACGTTGCTTCTTGGGTCTTTCACCTTCCTTCCTAATAAATACCTACACTACTGCTCCTGGTTTCATCCAATTTAGATTTTATAGGTTGTTGCTGGTTAAGCTCTCTACTCAGCCATTCTCCCATTATAGTTAAAACACAGTATTTACTGATGCTACTTCTCTGTCTTCAGATGCCCTGTTCCCCAGATCCCATACCCACCTGTTTCTTAAATTCACTCATTTTGCTCACACTTACTTTACAAATAAGCTTCTTTGCAGAAAATAATGTAAGGAACCAAACTTCCGGAAACGAAAAAAGATTGCTTCTAAAGAAACATGAACCGTAGCAACAGCTACAATAATGGTAGTGGTGGACATCATTTTGTGAGCACCTTTATTCACATCAATTATCAAATGTTCACACCGCAGGCGCAGCTAGGTCTTGTTATCAGCACTTTCCAGAAGGAAAAACTAAGGCTCATGGATGTTAAATAGCTTGATCAAGCTCACAGAGTTACTGAGAAATGAAGCTTGGTCTCAAGGCTGATTAGAACGCAACCATGCGAAACCTAAGCAAAGAATTACTACTGTGATCATTTTCTGGAATTTTAGGTTTCACTCTTCAGGTTTCTTTAAATCTCAATGGACTCTATTCTTGGAGTCTGGGCATTGATCTTAGCAGCAGGAAAATAGCTTTTTCTACAGGATTGATTAGATTCAGCAAGCAAGATTCTCGGCAAAAAATTCAAATGGCCATATATCCCACCCGGGCAGGTACGCATCAGTACAAATATTCAAACCCTTCCCTGTTAGACGCAGGGCCCTTTCTGCAGTGCAGAAGAGAGAGTCTGCATTTCCACTTCTCTCCCTGGCAGGCCTGTGGATTTTGCAGAAGCTAAGAATTTGTCATGGTTTGGGTTATTAAAGATTATATCTCTTCCAGGCCCTTTGTTTTAGGTTGCGTTTTTTCCTTCTCCTTTTACATTGCCTCTCCTGGTTGCTACTTGGGGGCAGGTTTGCTGAGAAGCTACAAAGCAAAGGATATTCATGCTTCCTAATTACAGAAAGGCTCCAGAGAGAATTTATAAAATTTAAAACAGAGAGAAGACAGCAGCTACTTTGTCAGCAGGAAAATCACTCTGTTTATGGTCTCTCTCTACTTAATTTTGAAATTTGCTCTAGCTTCTTCCTGCAGAATGAAATTTCAGAGTGGAACATATTTCGTCTTTGAGAAAGAGAAAGAACTCCTGTCCTCCTTGTTGGAGTCTTCCTTCTGTTGTTAACAGGCAAATTCTATCAGGTGAATTTAACATTTCATTCATTGGCCAGTTTTCCCTTTTGTAGGCTGCTCGCTGAATGCCACTGTCAGACTGGTTGGAGCAGTGTAGAATGTATTTTTCTCAAGGGAATAAAATCTCAACATTTCCACAACTCAAATTCTATTGTTAGAGGATTCAATGAATCCCGAGGGAAAACCATCCATAGCAATACGAACTTGAAAAATTGTTGCATAGTGGAGTTTATTTTTGGTCCTATTTTGCACATTATGTATTACTATACATGTAGTCAACAGTTTTGTGCCATCTTAGATGTCAAATGATATTTATTCAGAATCGGTTCATCCCAGTTACCTATAAATATTTATTTAGAACTTGTTTTTACTGGTCCAGAGTTAATTAGTCCAAATCAAATGAGTCACTGCTTAGGGAAAATAATTAAATGATAGATTCCTCTGCTTACCAACTCTTATATAATTTGCATTAGCTATGGAGCCTAGAGAGCTTCATAGTGGTTTCTTATTAATAATAATATAATTTTAAAATAACATTATTTTATGGACTTCAGTTCAGAGAATAGAATTTAATAAGACAGTGGGTTCAGAAAAAATTAAAATAATGTTGAATGATTACATTGCTCCAAGTTTCTTAATGGGAAGCACTGCTCTCCGTTTCACTGAATGAAAAATGGCCCTTCAGGAAGGACGGTTCTCATTTGCCTACTTTAAACCTTTGGAAGAGGGGGAGACAGCCTGACAGAGAGGCAAGAGACAATTAGGGTGCCAACAGGATTAGCAGGACGTCTCTGGGAAAAAGCGTCATTGTCAGATCACCATCAGAGAATGATAATATGTGCTTCAGAGTCCTATCTGGGATCCAACTTTAGGTTAATAGCTATGGAATTGAAAAATAGGTATGAGATTACAAACTATGAGATTTTTGTATTCCTTTACAAAGAACTGGAATTTTTGCATTTATTGTATATTAGGTAGCTATAAGGATTAAAAGTGTTAATAAATGCAAATTTTTAAGAAAAATGGTGGGTGTAATCAATAGAGAGGGGACATGATGATTGTTGTTGCATCAATAGTGGTAATAGTAGCTATGGAAACATCTGTAATTAAAGAATCCATAAAGCACGTAGGTCATATGTGAGAAGATTCATTCTTCAATATCATTTTATGACCTTCAGCATGATATTGTGTTTGAAAACATGGACTCTAAAATCAGACTAAATTTGCTGGCGTATCTTAGTTCTGACCCTTTATTAGCAGGGTGACCTTTCTCAAATTAACTTAATCTTTTCTCATCCTTGGTTTGTTTAGCTAAAAAAGAATATAATAATTTTACCTAAAAACACGTTTATTGCAAGCATTGCAAGTAATGCAGCAAGCACTCAGTGCTTACAATAAGTGGTCATTATTGCATTATTTGAAATGATTAATATTAAATCAAGCTCGGACAATTTAAGATGCAGAAGTTTTTAACTGAGGTTGCATGGTTGCATGTTTTCACAGGCACACAGCTTCTTTTTTATTTTATTAGAACGTTTACAGTATTTGCATTTTACAACATCCATGGGGAGCAAGTGCCTGGAGGCAAGGCAGCTTGTCTTTTTTGATCCCCTTACTTTCCCTTCCCGCCTCTTCTAGTTTTCCTTTCTCCTCTTTTCCTTCCTGTTGATATTGTTCATCTTAGCTCACCTGTATGGTGCATAATGTCCATGCTTATTGAGGTCATGAGGACCCTGTGTCTGGTGTATCCTCACTCTTACCTATTTCCCATTCCCTCCACTTCACAGCCTCACTCTTGGGCCCCTGGACCCCTTCCCATCTGCAAGAGATCCATCCCTTTGCCTTTCTATAACTTCCCTGTATTTTTCTCTTAGTTTGCACTTCACCTTACTTAGATGAAAGACACCAAATGGCATTGAAATTTGTGTGTCTGATATATTTCACTGGACACTATTTTTTGGGAGTATTCATTTTCCTATACATGTCTCAGATTCATCCTTCTTTGCAGTCAGATTGTATTCTATTATATATAGATGCCATAATTTCTTAATGCAGTCGTCTGTTGATGGGTATACAGACTGAACTGTTATGAATTCTGCTGCTATAAACATAGGTATGCATGCACCATCCTAAGAACTTTAGGGAAGATACCTAGAAGGAGGATAGCTGAGTCACATAAACTTTCACCACAGCCTCAGGAGCATTGGTTATTTTTTTGATTTCTTGGCGATTGCCATCCTTTCTGGGGGAAGATGGACTTTTAGCATTGTTTTCATTTGGATCTCCAAAATGGCCAGGGATGCTGAACATTTTTCCATATATTTGTTAGACATTTGTATTTCTTCTTCTGTGAAGGATCTGTTCATCTCCCTCGCCCATTCTTTGACTGGGTCTCTAATTTTAGGTGGCCAAATTGTTTGGAGTTCTTTATATATTCTAGATATTAGTCCTCTGTCTGAGAGTAATGGGGGGAAAAAAAACTTTTCCCATTCAATAGGTTGCCTCTTGGCTCTATGAATTGATACTATTTATGTACAGAAGCTTTTTAACCTGATGTAATCCTGGCTGTTACTTCTTGTGCAATAGACATTCCTTTCCTACATTTCTGTCTTCAAGTGTTTTACTTATTTTATCTTCTAGTAAGTCTAATGTTTCTGTTTTAATGTATAGATCTAAACATATGATTTTTATAGAAATATCTCAGGGCTGAGGATTTAGCTCAGTGGTATAAGTGCCTGCTTAACAAGCACAAGGTTGTGAGTTCAATCCCCAGTACCAAAAAAACAAAATTCTTGGGGGGCTGGGGATTTACCTCAGCAGTGTAAGCACTCACCTGGCAACTGCAAGGTTGTGAGTTCAGTCCCCGGTACAAAAAAAAAAAAAATCTCAGAATTCAGCATAAAAAGCTAAGGATGTGGTTCAATTCTACAGGAAGGATGAGTAGCAATAGGAAACAGTAAATTAAATGAATGTAATCTTGTATTTGTCTTTTTAAGATATTGAAATGGATTTTATACCAGAAAAGAAGTGTTTTGAAAACTCTGTGTAACAGCTCAGTGAAGTTCGAGAGAAATATAATTAATAAGCCTATGAAAGAGAAGTGAATATCTGGATGGTAGTTGTTATCTGAAAAGAAAAAAAATATGATTTAGTCAAATTGATTAGTATTTTCTCCCCACTTTGCAACATAGACCGGGGTGTCATGTGCCTTCATCATAAGGTCCTAGTTGGAAAGGACCACAGTAAACCCTTGGTTCACAAACGCTCCGTTTGCAAACAGTTTGGTTTGCAAGAATAAATCCATTGCAAGTGACAGTCACAGAGCTTTGTACAATGATACCACATCTATTTAGTGATTTTTTAAACCTTTATGAATAAGAGAAAAGAGACATATGCTTCAGAATATAGAAATAAATGGCTCAGGAGACCTTTAGGGAAGCTTTTAAATTTTGAAATAACTGTAAAGAACCTCTACTATTAAACAGAGAAGAGTTTTGTCTGTTTATTCTTAAAATCAACCATTATTCTTAAAGACATAATTTCATCTCATTCAAAGGGATGGAATGGGTCATGGTTTCCTGACAGGTCTAAAGGAAACACTGCTTCTCTGTTTGACACAAACCTTAGACCAACTGCATAGCTTTTAAAGCACAGAATTGGATACTGATGTCCTTGTTAAAATGGTTGAATTCTAGCATCATTAATTGTCCCTTGATGACTTTATCTGACTGGGCTACTGCAGCCTACATAGGTTAATGTCATTTGTAGGAAGGCACCAGACAGCCTCTGGAAAGTGCATGGCGCTGAAAATGTGAATCTGGACTGTGGTCATTAACTTACACCTGAAAGACCAGGAAGATTCTAACCTCACCCAGCCTCTGTTAACTTGTCTATAAATTGGACATAAGAATACTTTATTTCACAAGATGGTGAGGAGAAGTTAAATAAAGTATGTACAAATTATAATAAGAATTCAATCATTTATAGCCAGTATTAAACATTAAATAAATATCAGTGACTTTTGCGGAAATACATCTAAGGTAACTTGAGAAATAATCTGGGTTGTAACTGTGATAACAGCAGCAAGGTCCCTCTGTACTAGTCACTGACACTCGCAGAATGCTTGCACTGAATCTAAGGCACTTGAACATCTGTAGTTTTATTTGATCTAAACTTTTAGGTAGATACAAAGCATTGTTATTCCCATTTTGACAGATGAAAATATCAAAACATCATGTTGTACACCACAGACATATAAAACAGTTACTTGTCCATTGAAATACATTAGTTTTTAAAAAAGACAGGCTTGAGGTAGAGTCTGAGCTCTGTCTCAGTTCAGACACCACGTCCCCAAGTGCTTTCCATTGAGTTTCTAACCCATCCTCACCTTCGCTTTTCTCATTTGGTCTGTGGAGATGGTAGTAGTAGCCTGAAAAAAAATATTTACACCTGTGACATTTCCCAAGGCCCACTGCATCATGCCAGAATGAGTTCAGTAACTCACAAGGCTCAGGAGGCCGGGCCCAACCTCCCACTGCAGAGGTCTGTGCCTAGCAACCGTGACCTCAGCCTTCCGAGAACCTCCCCCAAGCTCACCCTACTCTGCTGTGCTACCACAGCTGGGCCCGTGCTGTGTTCCATGCCTGGCTGTTCCGGGTTGAGAGCCTCTGTCCATCCACTGAGGTCCAGGCTGAATGCCATTTACTCTAAAGATTTGTTTCCTTTCAAATGAATGATTCCCTTCCCACTCCTCATGCCCCTGTGGTTACTTCTCACTGTTCCAATTGACTGACTGATGGTCAGCAGTGCTTGCTCACTGCTCTGCCCCCTGGACTGTTAGCTCCTCGAATCTGAAGTCAGCGCTTCCATCCCCTCTCCGCCCCAGGCCTCCAGCCTCAAGTCAGGGAAGGCTTTGAAGTACAAATGCATAGTAGACAGAGAAATATTTAATGGACACACCAACTTCTATGGATCAGAAAATATGAAGATATCCAAGAGGGCTTTCAGTTAATATATACATATACGGTTTATAGAACTTACTATAGCGCTAGATGGATTCATAGCGTATGTTTCAACAAGTAGTTGTTACTAGTCTTGGGAACACAGAGATGATGACATCCACATCTCTGGCATCCATGTCATTCAAGATGATTTTTTTCCTTCCCAGTAAAGTTGCCTTGATGCCACTGTTAACAAAATATTAAACTGGATGGAGAATTAGTCTTGGTGAGTGTAAATTCATACACTCCTCCATTAAGGTCCTTCGGTCAGATGGAGTGACAACAGTGTTTCAGGGGTCCAGCTGTCTGGACCCCTCGTGGCTCCCCAGCTGAGGCCTCGGGTCCAGCTGTGGCCTCAGCTGGGAAGCCAGGAGGGGTCTGCAGGAGCAGAGCAAAAACAGACTGAGCTCTGGATCCCCCACCCCTCAGGCTAGTCGGGGCAGCACCAGCTGTGGAGTCAGAGGCCAACCGGTAAAGGGGGAAACGGCACTTTCTTTCCAAGAACCGAGCGCCTTTCAAGAGAAACAGACTCTGACCTCCTGCTTTTGACTAACCAGGCTGAAAGACACCAGCATAGCACCGAGGCTTCAATTAGCCAACCCCTGGCAATGCTCTTCTGCCTGGGTCATGTGCTCTCGTGTCCCTAGGCCGCAGATCCCCATCCTGCAGGTTACCAGGCACTGGGGTTTCTTTGGGTTCACTCGCTTGGCCAGTCCTCTGGAGCGCGGAGGGTCTGCCTCGCTCTGCTCTGGGCCCCAGCATGGTCACTCATCAACCTTCAGGTGCAAAGCACGGGGAGTAACAGAGACCGCAAAGCGCTAAGGACTCCTGAGCAGCCTGTCGTTCCCCTTGGTCCCTCCTGGGGGGACCTCAGAGACCAAAGAGCTTCCATTTACCCTGCTGCTTAGCAGCACCTCGAGGGCACTCATGCAGAGTCCAGCGCGGCCAGATGCTTCAGGCAAACTGCACAAATGTGAATTTCTGCCCAATCCAGGCTCACTCTTAGGTATTTACTGAATTTCTTAGGAAATGAGTATCTCTTAGCTCTTTAGATCTCACTGGTCCCCATCACAGAGACATATTTGTCGGCACCCTCTGAGCTCAGTGACTTTGCAGAGTGGACCAGAGGCCCAGGAGTTTTTCTTAGCCTCCCTAAGAGATTTCCCTCTAGCAGATGCATTACGTGCTGGGATACGTGCTGGTTATTTGTGGGAGGGGGTAGCTAACAAAGGTAGAACGCTGATCCTGGAAAACAAGTGAACTAAAGGTAAACGTATTCTGCTATACAGGAAAGGAGAGATGAGGTTTGTAAGAGAATATTTGGTGTTGGGAAAAACACAAGTATGCCTAGAACCAATATTCACATTCCACGTTAGAAGAAAGAGAGAAACTTAGTGATGAGGGACCTCATATGCATAAGGGGAAAATAAAGCTAAAGGAATTTATTTTCAAGTATCTGATGAAATTACTCTCAAAGAATTCCTCCAGGACTGATGTTCTATTTATTTACATTGTTGGATACAAATTATGTTCTTGCTGTAATATTTGAGTCATTCATCAAGCACTTCTCAGATGGTGGGCACTGTGCTTAGAACTTGCTTCACCAGAGAGAACTTATGGAGGGTGGGCTTTTAACCTGCTCATTTGCTTGAGCCTTAAGGGAAGTTAAAAGAAGTGGACAGATTTCCTTGCTTGCTTAAGTGACTAACACACGGCTGTTTCTACTTGAGTGGGTGGTGGAGGAGAGGGTATGTTTTGAGATTTATTGTTGGTTGCTTTGCACAGTTGCTTTTGTAGACTCCTAGAGCTGGGAGAGGTGGGAGTGGTCCATCTCTAAGCCAAGATGATACCCACCATTCCACAGAGGCCTGGCTTCAGGAACTGCGGAGTTCACGTCCTTGGAGAGTGCCTGAGTTTGCTAGGTCCTTTTAAAGAAGGGGATTTCTAATGAGGGGCACGGATGGAGTACAGTTAGTCAAAGGGCAGGGCTAAGCCAGTTAGTTAGATACATACTAGAGGCCATCTACGAAGTGAATCATAACTCAGTAATATGGCAGCTCTTAATAATTAAATTCAAATAACTTGCTTTATTTTGCACAAGAATTTCAATCTTTTCTTTCCCATCTATGAAATGACACTGTAAAAATTATTCCTTCCACTCCAGGTGTTGTAGTCAGGGGTTGTGAGCAAAACAATTAAAATCAGGACACAGAATTTATAATATTATTTTATGATGGTCACTCAGAGTTAAACACAAGAAAGTGCAGGAAATCTGTCCACAACACTAAGGGCCTGGATCCCACAGCAATGTCCTGCATGAGTTCAGCTGAAGACCTAGAACCTATGACAGTGCCTCCCACGAGTTCAGGTGGAGGTCTAGAGCCCACAAGAAGGACTCACGCCAGTCTATTTTATGTATCTGTGCTTGGAAGGCCCATAGGTCAGCGGTGGAAGCTAGAAAGTCTATGCCAGAGGGGTGAAGGAGCTGTGCTGGAAGGTTGAGGGTTCTACTCTGGAGCTAAGAAGTCGCACTCAAAATAAGGACTAGGGCTGCCTTGAAAAGTACCACAGCCATCCTCAGTGATAACAAGGTCTCAAGCTCCTCCAACAATGAGAACAGTCAAGTACATGCCAGGGAGCGATAGTGACAAACTTCTCCTGGAGATTAAACAGCACACATCTTCCCCTCTGGAGTCAGGAAGTGATGCTCAGCGTAAGGCCCAGAGCTCCCCCAAAGTGAACCACAGCCAACAAAGTCTTGAGCTCCTCTGATGGCAATGGTCAAACTCACACTGGGGAAGCTAGTCATGCCGAGCTCCTCCAGGAGAACCAATGGCTCAAACAGCAACACTTAGAGAAACCCACAATGCCTCACTCTTCTTCTCTACTGCTGGCAACTTTCCTCAGGTGGATCATCTACACTCAGCATCATGCTGATTTAACTCAGCTGGTGTTAAGTTGACCACTAGTTTTCAATCCATAATGCCAGGTAAACAGAGATAATCTAATGTTTTGATTGCTAGTACTGTCTCTGATGAAAATAGAATTGTGAAGCAGTACATATCAGTCAAATACTTTGGTTCCATTAACTTACCATTATTTCTCTGCTAATTCAAAAAGTACTTCAGGGAAGAAGACAAGATGGCTGATCAGTGAGCAACAGAATACAAAGCCTCCCAGGAGAAACAACTCATTTGCCAGAATAAAACACCCTGGAGAGACCCAGACAGAGAGAGATGGATCCTCTTGACACAGGAAGAAATTAAAATGTATGAAAGCTCATCAAATACTTCGGGACTACAACTGAAACAGCTAAAAATTATGGGACACAGCGTTTTCGCAGTGACCTGCCAAGTTTGCAACAGCTTGAATCTGCGCTGGCAAGCAGAGCTGCCCAAACTCGTTCCAGCCGCTATTGACAGGAAGCACAGCAGCGCTGAAGTCAGGGGTTGGTGAGCCCAATGGAGAGCGGAGCCAGTGAAGGGACCTTCATTAATCCATGGTCAGTGCTGGGAATGAGACACCCCACCACAGGAAGGGCGTGACTAAATGGGCGAATCGGGCAGGAGGAGGATGAACTGGGAGCAACAGTGACTTCAGTTGGTTGCTCCCTCCCCAGAGCAGATTCGTGGGATTTGCTTGGACTGGGCCACGTCCCTGGCCGGGACCCAGCGAGCTGTCCCAAATCAATTCCCTGTGCCTAGCACTCACTAACCTGGTGAAGGCACCTGAAGTTTGGCTGGTCCACTGGGGAGGGACAGGCATTCACAGCTGCTCCTTACACCTCAGTGACAAGAGCAGGAAGGAGAAGATGTAGGTCCCTCACCAGCGTGCTTCAGAGGAAACATGGCCAACAGGGAAGGGGGCTGGGACCTGCACTGTAAACTGTGTGGAGGAAGCCAGGGCCATGAGAGTGAGGCAAGAGGAGGCCCCCAGCCCAGAACCTTGAGAGCACTGATCCAGGAGAAGGAAAAACAAGGAAGACTGAGGGCGGCAAACAT
Organism: Hydrochoerus hydrochaeris; assembly: GCA_004027455.1. Classification (NCBI taxonomy): domain Eukaryota; kingdom Metazoa; phylum Chordata; class Mammalia; order Rodentia; family Hydrochaeridae; genus Hydrochoerus; species Hydrochoerus hydrochaeris. Next base: position 285,121 of record PVLA01000480.1, read on the forward strand.
GCAACATCAGACATGGCTTCAATGGACATTAAGAGATATCTTCGGGATGTTGTAGATAAGCTCAAAACTGAAATATTAAATCAGGTAAAGCAAGACATGAGTAGAATAATAAAAGAAATGCTCTCAGGAAGCATCTCTCAAGATGATACAGACAGAAGAAGGGAGGAACACAAAAAAAGGAGAGAAACATTCGATAAAGAATATAAAGAAAATATAGAATACATAAAGCAGATTCAAAGAGACTATCAGGAAATTAAAAACTCCATTGAAAGCTGGCAAAACTCCTTAAAAGAAACTAAAGATAGACTATCAAAACTTGAAGACAAGTTTGCAATGTGTGATCATGAAAGGAAAGATCTCTTAAAAATAACAAGGAAACAGGCAGTAACCATACAAAGGCTAGAAGATGACAAGAGAATCTACAATCTAAGAATAAGAAATGTGAATGAAGAAGCAGGAATACATATAGGCAAATTATAAAGTCTATTCATGGAAATAATTAAGGAAAACTTCCCAAGCATGGGAAAAGAAAATGACATTTGGTTGTGTGAGTCATACAGAACTCCAGCCACCTACAACCAAAACAGAGCTACACCCAGACATATAATAATCAAGAAACCAGAAATTCAATATAAAAACAGAATATTAAAAGCCATCAGAGAAAAGAAACAGATTACCTATAAAGGTAAGCCCATCAGGATCACGGCTGACTTCTCAACACAGACTATCAGATCAAGAAGCACTTGGAGCAAAGTCTTCCAAACCCTGAAAGAAAATAACCTCCAGCCCAGATTGATGTATCCTGCAAAACTGTCACTAGAAATTAATGAAGAAACAAGATGCTTCCATTAAAAAGAGGAACTGGGGGAGTTTGTGACCACCAATCCAACCCTACAGAGAATACTGAAGGACATTCTAGAGAGAGAGTAAAAAAATACCAGGATTTTAGGAACAGTGGCAGAAAGGCCTCAATGAGTGGGGCAGGAAGTAGAATGAAGGAGAAAACTAAACAAAGGCAGAAAAATAGCACAGCAGAAATGAGGCAGAGAAGTATAACTAGAAACTTTAACATAGATGGCCTTGATACCCTATATTGTTAATAGTGCACCAGGATTTAAAACTCACATTACTCACACTACTCTGCTTAGATGTATTATATTCTGTTCCAGTCATTCTACCTGTACTAGATTTGAGGGCACAGACAGCAACCCTGAAAATAACAGGATATAGTATGGTAATAATCCTTAATTTCCTATTAATTTTATCTAAAGCTCTGTAAAACCTACACTGTTTTACCATGACTGATCATAATTGAATCTGGTTTGTTGGATCACTGTTTTGTATTGATAGATTTTATTCAAAGCTGTTATGATTGATAGTATCAAGTCTGAGAGTATAGGCAACTACACTTAAGATGACAAGATCCACTAGACTATCCACTATGGTTTGATTATTACCTGCCTTTGAAGTTTTATACTGTCTACAAGGTTTTATTTTACTAATATTGTTATTTACTGCTATACTCAATTATACTGTTATATTCAATTATGCCTGATGATATAGACATTCTATTGAAGATAATAAGAACACAGTAATCATTGTAGATCCCCTTGTACTGTGGTTTTATGTGACTTTTTGGTTTCATGTTTTTATAGGAATTTGTTTTGTTTTGTCTTGCTAAGTTTTGTTTTTCCCTTTAATACAGAAATGATAGAAATACATGTAGAGACTCATGCATGCATAGCTGTTTACACTCTCACTGTTTGACTATCTACTTTGTATGCTTTAATTTTGTAACTTGAACAACTGTTCCTAAGAGGACAATATGTAATTTATCAACTAGTGATTTCTTATTGTTTATCTTTTTTTGGAATTCTGTATTATCTCTACCCTTTACATGCTTTTTTTTTCTCTTTAAATAAATAAAAAAAGTACTTCATTATCTTATATATAGGTGCAGGATCACATTTATGATCACTGATAATTATTTAGTGCTACAAAAAGAAAATTCCGCTGTGTGAAATATCTGCATGCCTGATTCTTGCTCAGAAACATTTGCTTTTAGCTCCCTGCATTTATATTTTAATTAGTAAGAGACAATCTGATGGGAGAGTCTTATTTAATCAGCTAACACATTTACCTTTTTGTTTTCAATGTCACTCCAAGACCTTCTTATGTTCTAGTTTAAAACTAAGAAACTTTGTGTTAGCCAAATACCCATCCCCAATAAGATCCTTTTAGCCTAAATACTTGCATGCATGTAGCTCATAAAAACATATACTATAAAAGCAAAATTCTTCCACCGAATCATAAAAGTGAGGACAGAAAAGAAGGTAATGCAGGCCAAAAAAGTCCCTTTTAAAAGGAGATTATCCCCACTCCAAAGAAATAAAATGCCCTGCCTATTCAAATATAAGTGGATGCCAAAATGATTTTACTAGCCATGATAACACATCAACACTCAATTGATTTGATAATCGTAATATCCTTTGGGGAGCAGTGAGCTGATGTTATTGTTGTCCCACGTCAGCGATAAGGACACGAAGCCCTGTAAAAGGGAGGCAGCCTCTTCAGTTTCCCTGATTTGGAATCCAAGTCTTTTCTCCTGCATCTCTGGCGGTAAACCCAGTGGGGAGGGAGCAGAATGCTGCTGCTTCCTGGTGTGAGGCTGCACCAACTTTCACCTTTGAAAGTGCCAAAATATTATACAGTGCACTTTTTGGGGGGATTTACACACCAACTGTCTGAAATTAGCATTGAACTTTGGAGTATGACACCTTGTGGCCCCATAAAGCCACACTCCTTATGCCAAGCCTGAAGCATGGGAGACAGAAAATTTTAGGTAATAACGTAGTGGAACTCTTAGCTTCCTTTTACTAATGTGGTGCTTCTTTGTATTACTTTGGATTTTCCCTTGACAACTGCTTGGATTTTCTTTTGGTTGATGAGACAGATACATAATTATGTGAAGTCTTTGTCAGCTTAAGAGAAAATACAAATAAAAATTTTAAGAAGACTATAGAAGACTATTTCCCTGCTAAGACAAAGACTTCTCTGGACTGCCCATATTTATTAGGTCCCAAACAAAGGATGGGGAAACTGAGGAAAGCACAGGAAATGAGCAGGACCTTGGGAGTCACTTTAAAGACTTCTCTGAGTAGTAAATTATGCCAATTTAGGAGAACCGTCCTATTAGGAGAACCGTCTTATCTCCAGGATGGCATTTATGGTAGGAGTGGGCTGCAGGAGTGAGAGGCCCTCAGTGGCAGTCTCTATCTACTTAATCGGGGTTGGAGCCAGGTGTCCTCAGCTGTGGCCTTATCTTGCCCTTTGAGGCATCTCTGGCCTCACAGACCACTATAGGCCTCAGCCAGGACCAGTGAATCATAGAGGTTCAATTACTATGAATCAGCTCCTGTCACCAGGCAAGGGGCCGAGGCCTAGGACAGACTCACAGATAAACATAGAGAGCCAATGATTTAATTTCAAATCCTGCTCAGAGCTGCTTCACAGTGGTCTCCAACAAGAGACTAAAGCTAATTGTACCTGTTATTCTTAGTGTAGTGCCTCATGGTACAATACGGTTGCTTGAACTCCAGCCTTTAACATGCCTTCTGGTCAGCAGGAAAGAGCAAGAAGGAAAAAAGAAAGGAGTGCATCCTCCCTTTAGGACTTCCCCAAAGCATCATCATTTCTGGGTGAATACAACTAGCAAGAATTAGTCCATGTCCACACTTCACTAGGACAGAGGTGAAAATTCAGTTTTAGTCGATACCCACCTAATAATCAGAGCTCCATTACCAAGAACAGGGGAGCAGCTACCAGGCAGCAACAACTGATTTCTGCCATAGAGAACAGTTCCTTCCTTATTGCACCTGTATTACATGACTTCCAAATGCCTTCCCTCTGGATGAGTTATTTTATAGCAGAGAATTTATCAAGGTTCTGTCTGAGGATGGGAGCTATTATATTATTAAGAACAAGTGAAGCTGAAAAATCGATAATTGGGCGTACTGGTTTGTATTTAAAACAAGCAGGAAGCTTTTCATGTCTTTCATGTAAAATTCAGACTGCGAGTGGCCGTACTGTTTACTAATAGAGAGCAGGAATCGTCTTCTTAGTACAATACTCACATCACTCACAGAAGTGAGAACACATAGAGAGTTTAGACTAGGCTTCACTATTAAACACAAACAGCTAAGACTCCACGGTGAGCACTTGTTAATCCTCTACAGCTTCTAACATTTTTATCAGCTTTGAGTTGAGATTTTTCTTTTAATGCCTAGGATGGTATCTTATACATAAAAGATATTTGGTGCTAAATTGAATTGACCTTCACTGCTAAGTTGAATTTATTTGTCTCACATACAGAAGACCCTTGATAGCTTCTGCTATATCTGATCATTGTTCCCAAAACACTGTTATCCAGGCTCCGACTTCCTTTGATTGTAGCAGGTGCTTGAGGCTTATTACTATGCATAGTAGGAGCTGCAGGGGATCATTTCTCAGCTGTGTGTTTAGCTCCAGCCCTGACCACACCTGCAGCTTCCTAGAGTGGGAAATCCTGCAGGATACCCAAGTGCATGGAGATTAATCAGAGCAATTCTAACCTATGGATGCAAATTCATTTATCACGAAATCCTTTACTTGATGCAATTACCATATTTATAAATCTCTAATCTTATTTAATCCTCAGCTATTGATTTAGTAGCATACAATTGGCATCATATGATTATTTTCTTTCTTTCTTTTTTTTTTTTAAATCTGAGCTATATTTCCTATGATTTCCACTGTAAAAGTAGATAAAGTTGCAATGAGATTCTTGGTTGGACTTTTAAATACAAGTTATACAATAAAATATAGTTTCCAATTTTTTAAAGATTTAATTTATCCTTAGAAATGCATTTCACTTTCACAATTTATATATATATATATATATATATATATATATATATATATATTATTGTAGTACATAATACACAAGGTAACATAACAGAAAATGCACTCCCCCACCCCCACCAGTACACTTCAGTTTCTTAGTCACCCAGGTGATAGTTCCCTGTTCCAGTGCTGGTTGCTTCTGTCTCTTATAAACAGTTGGTCGTTGTGATGCACAGCTGGTTACTATGATACACATCGTATAAACCAATCCCCAACGGACAACCCATTCTGCATCTGTACTTCCTGCTTGCCTATTCCACATAGGCCCTAGGCCACCGGACACTGGGGCCTCTTACTCCCGGAACGATCCTGATCAGTGCCCGTAGACGTAAATACATCTGCCTCCAGCGCCTGGGCCATGTTTCTGTTTCTGCTTAGCGTCACAGTAGCATATGAGGATCACATTCATCACGGGGAGGTGGTACATGTATACAACACATCTGCCACCTGTTTTATTCCCTTCCTCTCCCTTCTTTCAGCCTACACACACACACACACACACACACACACACACTATATATATGTGTTTGTTGTATATACTGATGACATTTCTTATAGGAACTCGGGACATGTACACAATACTTCATTCTTTTTTCTTTAAATCTCATTTGCCTGTCCTCCCTTCCCCCTCCCTCCATCTCTTGGTTCCCTTTCCCATATACATCTATCTCATTATTTCCTATTGTCTGTCTTTTATTTTGCTCTTTATTTATTCTTTGGGTTTCTCCTCTAAGAGAAACCATGCAATATTTTAATTTGTGTGTCTGATTTATTTCACTTAACATTATGGTCTCAAGGTGCATCCATTGTCCTACAGATAACTCAAGTGTATCATTCTTTGTGGCAGAGTAGGACTCCATTGTGTTAAATACCACATTTTCTTTACCCATTTATTTGTTGATGGATGTGTGGGCTGCTTTCAAGGGGTACCTATTGTTCACTATGCTACTATAAACATGGGCGTGCATGTGTCACTCTACTAGGATGTCTTTAAATAGGAAGATACCTGGAAGAGGAATAGCTGAACTAAACCAAACTTTTAGTTTTCACTGGTTTACAGAGGACTTGTGCTGGTTCAAACTCCCATCAACAATGGAAAAGTCCCTCCCCCTGTACCGCAGCTTCACCGGTATTTGTTACTATTTGATTTCTTGAAAATAGCCTTTGTTTCCAGAGTGAGATAGAATCTCAGCATTGTTTTAATTTGAATTTCTCTAATAGCCAGCAGTGTTGAATATTTTTTCATGTATTTGCTGGCCGTTTGGTGCTTCTGACAGGTGTCTGTCCATTTCAGTTGCCTGTATTTTGAGTAGGTCTTTTGCTTTGGGGTGTTATCTTTTTTGAGCTTTTTATATATTCTAGATATTAACCCATTCCTTTGTCTGAGGAATGGCTGGCAAAATTTCCCCCTTCTGTAAGCTGTCTCTTCACTCTGTTGGTTTCCTTTGCTGTACAGAAGCTTTTTAACTTGATCTGATCTGATTCACTGACCATGTGAGTAAATGCTCTCTTTTTTCATGGTTTCTCCCAGCTCCTCCTTCCCTTAGATGGCGGTGTGGGGAAGGGAAGGCTCACGTGTGCCTGATAACGGGGGCGGGGGCTGGTCCCCTGGAGTCCTGGAACTTCCGTGGCCTCCTGAGAGCTGACTTTTGTTCGCCTCCTTGCTGGACAGGGCCCGGGGAAGCCTGCTGTCTCCTCACGCACTGTGAGCCCTCTTGGCTGCCCTGCCTTGCCGTCCTTCCTCTGGCACTGAAGATCCTGCAGGCTCGGCTGCCTCTTTCTCCTGTTGATTTGGGCTCTTTGCCCCACAGGACCTGCTCTCTGGCAGGCCAGCTGTCGGCCGGGACCACTCACCGCAGTTGCACAACTCCCTAAATCCCCAGCAGGTCCAAGGAGGCTGGAGAAGAGGCAGGAAATCGTGACCGCCCCCCTCCTTTGTGGATGCATGTGTCCTGGACACCCCCAGAGATGGCAGTTCCTTCTTTCTAGCCGGGGGTTCTGTTCTTTCCTTTACTCCTATGGTTTGATGCTGACAGTAGTGATGGAGGGTGAAGGACATCATCTTCAGCTTCTCTTCTGTCATGGTCCTCTCCTCCCCCAACGCATGCTCCATTTCCCCAGGGCCACAACAAAGCAGGCTCAGAGAGCAGCAGTGCTTTTACCAATCCTAGCACCTGTACTAGGGAATAGTTCAGGGCTGGGAGGCTGTTGTTCTTGTTTCACTAAAACACCCTTCAAGCTCAGTGTTTTCTACGAAAATAAATTGGGAAACACAGGCTCACTGAGGAGCTGGCCTTGGGTGAGAGAGTCCACTGTTAGAGATAGGACCGAATCCTCCTTGTTCTGAGAGCCAACTGGGAAACAGATCAAACAAACCCAGTGAGTTCTAAAGGTGACGCCGGGAGGAGGGAGACTCAAGAGCGCTGTAGTGTTGATTCCAACAATTGCTCTTGCCTGGTTTATCTTTGCAGATCTGGGGCACATGCAAAAGATGAAACAGGAAGTGAATTTGACCAGCTGTGTGTGTGATGCTCACTCAAGCATAAAGGGAAAATAAACTCCCTTTACATAGACAGTGCATTCCACATCAAGCCAGCAAACAGTGGTGGCTAGTGTCACTTGGAGTCAGCTGCCACGCTGGATTCTGTGGACTCAGAGAATATTTACAGCACAGGCCTGAATTTAAAGAGCTAGACACTTGTAGGAAAGATCACTCATTCATTCATCAAATACTTACTGAGTTGAGACTCTGTGACAGTGGCCATCAAGCGACACCTTTCTGAATCCTGTGATCAACCCAGGCAGTTCTCCATGTCCCTGCTGTTCTTGCGGGGCCTCTGGCTGCTGCTCTATGTCACCGTGGACTGCTCCAGCCTCTCTCAGACCTGTGTCTCTAGGTGTTGTCCTCTGTCCCCAGGTGTCACGCCAACCTGCCTGTGACCCTCTCTTCATTCTCTAATACCCCACCCACTCAAGTCCTCATGTACTTAGGAGGAAAATATTTCACTGATTATTTTTATTTTTTTCAACTGACCAAGAATCATAGCTCGCTTCATGCAGTTATTGTGTTTTGCTTTGACATGTTTCCTTGATGGCACGATCCAATCAGGCCACCCCCGGATCAGTCACCTCCTGACAGTGGCTTTTCCGAGAACGCTACCACAGGCAGTGGTGGACGGGGAGAGAGGAAGTGAAAAATCAGAGTGGACTTTAAAACTGGAGATCACGCCTAAGGTTTACAGACCGTTCGCTTTCGTAGACGTCCACAGATGGACGCTACCTCTCACAGCTCTGCAGATCTGGAGGATGAGGGAAGGAGAGAGGCGAGTTGGAGAGATGGACAGGCGCCCTCTGTGCCAGGAAACAGGTTTCTGGTCTTTATTCAAAGGAATTAGGAAAATAAGTGGTTCTGCGAGGGATATGTATGGGAAGGTTTGTGTGTGTATGTGTGCAATGATCAGGCTTTAAAAAATAATCACGGGGGCAACAGTTTCGTCTGCAGCATGGGGTGGGGTATACCAGATGCCCAGTGAGCAGGGCCAGTGGTGTGCACTGGTGTGTTTCACCAAAATGCAGACCTGTCAGACATCAAAAATTCCCTCCCAAGGCCCCAGAGGGAGGAACACTGCAGGTGAGACGCAGCAGGGGTAGACCGAGAGGACTGAACAGTTCCCCGCCGAAGTCGTAGCAGAGGCAGATACACAGCAAAGCTAAGGGAGCTCACGCTTCCAGCCCCTCACTGCACAGGCCTTGCCTAGACTCAGACCTCCATTTATATTCATTCCGTGGAATCTTCAAGTCTCACAAGGTCTAGATCCACCCAGATATTCACCAAGAAGCCCTTGCGACAGAGTTAGTCCCTGCGTGCCCAGAGCAAGGTCATCTTGTTCCCAGTGAGGACCATGGTGGGGACTGCGTGTGGGTGCAGTGGAGGGCAGTGACCACACTGGTGGGTGGTCGCCAGAATCACTGGAAAATGATTCCCAGCTCCCTCCTGTCCTCAGTGGACAGTGTTGACATTGTCTAATGTTTTAGGCCCTTCAGGATGTAAGGAAGGGACCACCTCTCGGGTTAGAGATGTTTTAGAGTGGAATGGGATGGGTTGTAGTTTCCAAGCTGGAGTTGGGAGAGGCCCAAACAAGACTTTGGGAATCCTCCTGTAGGGGAGGAAATGGAATTTTGCACCTGTCCTCCATCTCTACTGAACCTGTTTTTACGCCTGGTTAATTTTATTTACATTACTGATCGGCTCTTACTGCTTTCTACTGCCAGTATGATTTCCCAGCTTCATCATCTGGCCCCTCAGGAGTCTGGCGCTGATGCCATCATCTTCATTTTCTTGATATTTCCAAAATCAGAGTCTCGAGAAAGGAAATCTCTGCCTGCAGGTTCTTTAGCCTTCCCTGGTAAGGTCCTGGGTCAGTGGCTCACCTAGGACGCGGATCACTTACTTTGTCCGATCAGGTGAGCCTCGGATGCTTCATGAACCAGAAAGACCCGTGCGTGGTTAACCTCGTGGCCAAAGTTATGGGCCAGGGCATTTTCCTTTTCAAAGGCTGCTAGGAGAAGCTGCCATAATAAATACCAGTGCAATAGGAATAAGTAAGATTTCTCGAGTGCTTACTTGGTGTCTGTCATGTGTCAGCATCTGGTCCAAGCCTTTCCCCCACCCACATCGACCCTTTTCATCCTACCAACAACTTTATGGGGTAGTTAGTACCATCACCCTGTTTTACTGTGGAAGACATGGAGACTGCAGATTTAATTAACATTCTTCAAGTCACACAGCTAAGAACGAGTGGAACCAGAATTCCAGCTAAGCAGAATGTTCTGGAGTTCACCGTCTTCCCTACCTTGTGGCAAATGTGGGTTCTTATGAAGGACAGGGAGAAGTACAGGCTAGATGCAGAAAAGTCACTTTCTAAAGGAAGTTGTGTCCACACGGTGGATGGGTAATAAAGGAGGAATTGAAAATGCCATGGAGTGGTTAGAGGAAAAGAGATTCCCCAGGCACATAAAAAATACGAATCACATGCAATACAGGTTTTATGAAAACTTTCTTTTCAGTGGAAAAATAACTGGCTATTTAGAAGTACGGTGTCTACACTTTTTTCAAATGCAATAGAAAAAAAAATCATTATATTCTTTCCTACGGGGAAGCAGTCTAGAGTCCCGATTTCTCTGCCTCTGGCTAACCCCCACCAAAGGACATTCCTGACACTTTAGGGGTATTTAGAAACTCTCACCTTCCCTTCATGTGAAGGGAAAACTTGTTTTCCTTTACTTCGTAGAATGAAATGAAGGATGCTCCTGTAATGAGGTCCATCTTCTGTGTTCACAGTTAAGATTCTCAGCACCTGCTAGGAAGCCTGGCCCCAGAGCAGGTCACACAGCAAGGTCACAGAGGTGGAGCCGCGTGGACAGGTTCTGTGGTACCCTGAGCCTTCAGGCGCTCTTTCTGCTTGGGAGTCCAGATAAGAGGACTATTTTAATCTTTGACTGATCATCCTGTTGACAGCTGATCATCACAGTGACCCTCAAAATATTGCATCGGAGAGGGGAAGACAGCGCTTGGGCATCTCCGATCTCTACGCATCTGTACCCACCAAAGTGGGACATCTGTCCTTACTAGCTGCGAGCACTCCCATCCTTTCACTCTGGTTCTCCAGAACTCTGTCTCTACACAGCTTTCCCCTTCTCTCTCCCCTTCTCTCTCCCCTTCTCTCTCTTTTCATATCCTCTATTTCTGTGAAACCTCAAACTCCCCTTCCATTTCCCTGCTCTAGATTCCTGGTGTATCTGCAGCCTTACTATAGTGAGGATATGGCTGTGACCGAGGTCTGTTGTAACGGAAGTACAAAAAGACAGACTATCCCTGAGAAGACCAAGATTTAAAGAGAAATCATGGAGACCCAACCCGAGGAACAGTTCAATCTTTCTGGCCAGGGAGGCAGTAACCCCTCGGAGGAGGATGTTAGGTTGCAGAGAAGGCTGTCAAACGTGAAAGTCTTTAACCCAGCTGAAGCCGCTCCGGGTCCTCTGAGAACCTGAGAAGGACCATTAGGAGGACAGGCGCCACCTGCCCTGTCAGCCTCTCCAGACAGTTTGAGCTCCGAGGAGAGAGAGGAGAAGGGAGGGAAATGTTGGAGAGCAAGAAGGCAAAGCCATTTCTTTTTGTCACTAGTGTGACACAGCACAGTAGGCCTCGAAGTAGAAATGACCCCTAAAAGACCAGCAAGTAAACAGCAACGTCAGATAATGCATGCATCGGCCCTCTCCCCATTCCCTGCTGTTTTTATCGAGATTACATAATCTATCTTTAGCCCTTTGACAGAATAATTAGCTAATTGATACCTTTTCTCAGAAAGGAAAGTTTGAGAGTTATCTAATGAATTAGAAGCCAAAGACCTCAATTCTGGTTCAGGGTCTAGACCTAGCTATGAGCGAGTAATTCAGCTTTACTGAGCTCAAATGTTTGTCTCTGAAATGAAAATGTCTACCCGTTTCAAGACACGGTATGTAAAAACACAGATCGTTCATTGGAGCACCCCATAGCAGTTCAGCCTCACGGGGCCGGCTCGGGGCCGGCTCTGGTCCAGTTACCCAAGCACATCAGCAAACAAAGCAGATGAAGCAATGTCCACCCTTTGGGGGGCTCAGGGCAAGCACAGTGGTGCTCATAGTTCAGCCTTTCATTCTGCTTGGCTATTGACGCCTTTCTCTCTTTCCCCTTCTTTGCTTCCCTCCGTTCTTCCTTCGTTCCTTCATTCCTTTGTTCCTTCCTTCCTTCTTTCCTTCCCTTCTTTTCTTTCTTTCATCATGAAACAAGTGTCTGCTGAATCGCTTATGCTCTGGCGTGTTTACAAATGGATCAAAGCAGGAATCTATTATTGGATCTGATGAGGGAATAGAATTAAAGAAGCTGGATTCCGGATCCAATTTGCTATAAACTAGCTTTGTGAGTATATTAAAAAAAAAAAAGCACAAAACAACTTCACCTTGACTCCTCTCCAGTGAAAGGGTTGGTTGTGTAATCTCTGAGGCTCCTTCTAGCTTTAAAATGTGCAGTTTTGTTTACTCTCACAGTGATCTCCCCCACTCTCGGTGGTAGCTGGCAAAGGCCCTTGGAAGGATTTAGTAGCTCTCAGGATCTGTCCTGTGAACTCGATCCAAGTAGAGGAAGACAAATGTCACCGTGCTGCACACTGGAGCATAATTGAACGGCATTTTCTATCACTTCTGATTTCAATTATTTCCCTACTGGAACACACATCCTTCAAGGCAGAAGTCAGTCAGTACATTATACATATTATTCTTCCAACTCACTCAGGAAGTTGAATTTACATTTCAACTTTTAAAATTTACCTGAAATTTCCTCATCTTTCTGGGTTAAATTCTGTCCCTATTTCCTTAGATGTTTTGCTGAGTAATTTACCAGTTAATTTACTTACTTTCCCCTTTAAAGTATCATGAAAATATGAATTTTAGTGCATTCCTCATAAAAAAATTAATCAGTCCATTCCTGATTTTAAAAGTTTCATTATACTTATATAAAAAGAAAGGGACACATTTGTGAGTGTTAAAGCTTCACAGTACAGTCTTATCCAGCCCAAATCCCACAATACCAACAGTTACCAAGAGCCGAGTGTTGGTATCGTAAGGTTGTGACTCAATGGCAGGGGTTGGTGGGAGCGAGCATGATGCCGTAGTTGGCTCCCAGGTTCTGGAACCAGATGGCCCACATTGGAATCCAGATTCTGCCACTTACCTGCAGGAGACCCTGGGCACGGCACTCCCGTGTGCCTCACTTTTCTCATTTGATAAGCAGAGATGCTAACAGTCAAATGAGCTGAGATTGGCCAGTGGGTTAGAGCAGCACCCACGGGAGGGAAGAGCCTCTGTCATTTTTGCAGAGTGCTTCAGTGGGAATGGAAGAGAGAGGAAATAAATAAGCACACTTGGTGCAGAAAGAAGCGGGTGGAGGAGGCAGGCAGGATATCAGGACACCTTCACAGGAAGGGGTGGTCTCAGGAGTCCAGCACAGGCGTTGGTGTGTGTTTTGTTTCCCAAGGTAAGCAAAGCCCGTGCACATCTGTCTAAAAGTGGATAAGAGGATGGGTGAGGGATGGGTCCCCGTGAGAGCAAGGATGATGCCTGACACGGACTGGGCTGAGTCGAGGCCATGGGAGGGAATTCTCTAAGTCATGTCTGTTCTTCAAGACACCTCAGGGACACACTGAGAAGTAGCCAGAGGCTGCAGGCTCACCGGCGGGCTAGCCGAGCGCTTGGCACACAGAGCCAGGGTGTCTGGGAGCACAGACCTCGGCATCCTTGTCCAAACCTCTGACCGTCACAGGGTCCACAAACAGAGGAGCAAGGAGAAGACCAGGCTAATTTCCGGTGTCTGTGTCACCATCAGTCCCTTTACCACAATCACCACAGGAAGACAATTGGGTCCAAGGGTTGAATTCAAATTCACTGTAGGATCAACCTCCTCCTATGCAAACACAGAAGATAACATTTACCATCTTCATTGAGTTCTGTGAGGGCCCTATAATCTGGCTGGGTAAGTAACATTGCTTCAGTGGAAGCCTGGGGACTCTGGTACCCAGAGGGAGGAGCTGCCCTGCTCTCAGCTCCCCTGCAGGCTAATCTGAAGCAGGGGCAAGGGGAGCTCTCCGGAGAGGCCTGCTTTGCTCTGGGTGAAAGACCACAGTGAATTACAGGGGACAAGCAGGAGATGGAGTTAAGAGCAAAATAGTGTTTTGGTTCTCATGAGTAGTAACATTTGCTCTGTCCTAGGCCTCATGGTCTTAGCCATGGAGAAAGTCAGTCACTTGCCTCAAATTCTATTTTATTCAGTGCTTGTAGGGAGAAACCAACAGGCAGATTAATCAAGTACAATTCCATAAATCCCTTGACATAAAAATCTCTGCAGCATAGGGTGAACCAATTTTTCTGCCTTCCCTTCCTTCCCACCCAAAGTAATTCTGTTTTAAAATATTGCTTTTCTTATAGATGAAAAGCTTTGTCTGAGGAATTGGCAGCATGAAGGAGATTATTTTCAGGAAGGAAACCTTCCCACAGATTCCCAGTCTGTGCCGGTGGCAGGTTCTTCCCCTACTGGACCCATGCAGCTTGCCAGATGGTATTCCCCATCTGCTGGCCCCATGTTAGCTCTGCTGGCCACACCTACGCTCTCTGCTTCATGCTATTCACACGGTGACCTTCGGAGCCAGAAGAACCCAAGTGTGCTGTCTCCCTAAAGCAGCTGGGAGTGATGGACACAGAGTAGAAAATCACTTGTCTGAAGACGGGTCACACTTAGAAGCACTCTCTACCCTCGGAGTTCCCTGAAGGTCCAGGCTGAGGCTGATTCCTGGGAAATTCCACCCTCCCTGCTCTGTCTTTCTGTTTGTCTGACTTTAATATTGGTTTCTCCCAAGAAAAAGTACTTAGTAATCAACTTGCATGTAAATCCTTGGCTCAAGGTCTGACTCTGGGAATATGCCACTGAAGACAGCACTTACTTATCATTCATTAATTCGTGCAAAAAAATCTAGGTGCCTTCTCAGTTCAGTTACATTATATGAAACGTAACCATGGATATGCTTAAGGTACTAAGTGGGATATACAGGGTACACATTTTGGAGCTAAAGGACATTTCTAAAGTATGAACAAGCCACCATAGTTATTGAAGTAACTTAAACCTAGCAGGTTCTCATGAGCGGTAAAAAATTCGTTCAACCCTGGGTCTCATTTTGATCTTAGCCACTGAGAAAGATTCAGGCATTGCCCTGGGATTCTGTTCAACTCAGTGCTTTTGGGGGTGTCTAATTATGAACCCAAGTAGGAGAAACTGACAAAGAGACTAATATAAGTTACCCTGAGTAACATAATGCTATAGAAAGATAGTATATTTCTGAGAAAATGAAAGGCTGGGTCTTGTAGGATAAGCAGATTTCATTCTGCAGAGCTGGAGAGAGTAAGTAGGCTAAGGGTTCAGGTAGCGCTGCGCATAGGCTGGAGCCAGGCAGCGCTGAATCTTAGGTACTGCAGGACTTTACCCCATCACCGTGGGACTCTTTCCCAGATATCTAGGACTCCCTCAGGGCTGCCTTAGAGATAATGTGAAGGATGTATTTGGAAGAAAATTTGGCTCAGAAACAATAGTTGACTATCAAGTTAAACCAAACTTAATTTCCAATACACAATGATTTTAAAAATAGGATTTATTACCAGGCATGATGGTGCACTCTTATAGTCTCAGCACTTGGGAGGCTGAGGCAGGTAGATCATGGCAAGTTCGAGACCAGCTTGGGCTACAAAGTGAATTCAAGGCCAGCTGGAACTGCATAGTGAGGCCCTGTTGCAAAAAAGACAAAAAAAAAGTAGGATTTATTTTTAAAGCAGTTGACTGCAGAACTGGCCAGAAGGCGCACAAATTTCTCACATGCCCCCACCACATTGATAAATATGCATTTGTCACACTGGTGAATCTAATGACCCCATCTTCTACCATAGTGCATAGTTTACGTGAGGTTCTACTCTTACTGTGGACAAGCTATGGAACTGGACAAATCTGTAATGCCATGTACCTATCGTGCTGGGACCTACGGAGGAATTTGATGGTGTAGAGCACAGGTTGTTTTTAGGGGCAGAAATATTCAACCATTTCTAACCCATCCAAACATAATTTCATATGGTTCAAACTAATGCACTTGCCAGAAACAAAGGGTGATGATTTGAAGTGTAATTCTCCATGCAAAGAAAAGAGGTCATTTCACAAGCCTTCAGAGAATGCCTTCCTAAAACAGAAACCTCCCACTTGTTTAGCACAAGCCAAGAAGTGGAAAGCTTGTGCTGGCACAGTGCTGTGTACCTGTAAGTTCAGGTACTTGGGAGGCCGAGGCAAGAGGGCTGCAAGTTTAAGGTAGGGCTGTGCCAGTTAGTGAGACCTCATCTCAAACAAAGGGAGTAGGGTTGGGGACTAGCTCACTACAGAGCACTTGTCTGGCGTTCATGTGACACTGGGCTCAGTCCCCAGGACCAAGAAAAAAAAAAAAATGGAAGCCCAAGGGTCTTATGTGGATGGTTTAGGAATAGCCCTGAACTTGGAAGAGGCAGCCTCTTCAGAGGACGTTAGTGCTTTTTTTGAAAGAAAAACTGCTCTGGTCAGCCAATATAAAAGACCGAGGAAATGCTGGATTCCTTTTCACTCTGGTTTTTTTTCTTGTAATGAGTGCAAGAGTTTGAGTTCATTCTGCTTTTTCTTGTAAGAGAATTACTGAGAAATGTATAAAGAAGTTTTTTCAACTGTGACAAAAACGTTCTCAGGAGTTTTGCATTAAGCTGTGGAATGAGGCGAGGAGTCAGTGTGAGCAAGGGGTGGGGCTCAGGACGGGCTTTGAAAGGTCGGTCATCTGTGCAGCAAATACTTGCTGACCACAGCTGTATGCCAGGTGCTGTGATCACTTCCTGGGGAAGCACTGGTAACCGAACAAGACATGCATCCCACTGTCTCAAAGTTTATACCCTAGATAGAATGACAAATATTAAACAAGTTAGTGCTGAATGAGTATTAGTTTCAAACTATAATGAATTCCTTGAAAGAATATAGCATTCTACAGTGGGGCACCAATCCCAGTCACCCGGAGGTCCTCTGAGAAAGTGTTTGTTCAAGTTCAGACCTGTACAATGATTGGGAGCTATCCAGGTGGTGAAGAAGTGTAAGAAAGCTTCAGAGAGAGAGAGAGACTGCAAGTGCAAAGGCCCTGGGGTAGAAAGGAGGCTAATGCTCTTTATAATGTTCACAGATGGCCACCATGGTGCAAGCATACAAGAACAAAAGGGAAAATGTTAGAAATGAAGCCAGAGGTTTAGCCAAAGGCCAGATTAATCAGGGCCTTCAAGGTCAAGTTAAGAATTCTGGTCTTTATCCTAACAGCAGTAAGAAATCCTGAAAACCAGTCAGTTGAGGGGGAGGGTGGTGGATAGAATTTGATTTGCTGGCACCGAACCCCTTGAAGTCCATGAGCCCTTGTCTGACCTTTAGTGAGGGGTGACTGTGTCACATCTGCTGCGTTACCCACTCTCCTTGCTTGCGTGTAAGAGGGGTGAAGGGTAGGAAGCAAAACACAGAAGTAGAGATGCGTCGGTCTCAGGGAGCCAGTGCCTAAAATATATTTACTTACCAAATCGCGACCGCTGTTACGCTCAGGTTCACCAGCAAGTATTGATTTCCTTTGAAAATACTGGAGGAATTGTCACCCACCAACCGGAGTTGTAATCAGTAATTGTGTCCCCTGAAACCCTCTGTCTGTTCACAGATCAGGTACCACACAAACAACTACGCATCCAGGTCCTCGTCTTTGCCCCGCCAGTGGCCCTCAGCCTGGATGTGGAGCGACCCTTGGAGAGGTGAGACACAGAAGCTGCCGGCGTCCGGAGCGCAGCCTTGCCCCGGCTCCCGTCTGCCCTGGGCTGGGCCACCCAGACAGACAATCTCTAGGAACTGCCACGCACAATAAGCAGGCACCGTGAAGGAGGCCAGCCGTGGAGGACCTCGAGGAGTGATTCCCGCTTAAAAGGCTACTAAATGCAATTCAGATGCAGGCTTCTCTGGAGCTGGCTCCAGGCTGGGTCTTGTGAAATCAATTCTCCTGCCAGGAGAAAGCCTGCCTGTTCCTGGTTTTTCCTAAGAACCGTCTCCGGGGTATTTTAAGGCTAAGTGACCATTTTAATTACACATCAGAACACAGTGTGTTCACCGCATGGCCTGCGCTCTTGTGCCTGCCCTTTGACTGAGACTGATTCGCTATGAAAACATGTGCTTCAGTGCACAAACACTCTAGAAAAGGGAACATCGTGCCGAGTGTGACGCGGGATCCACTATATTGAATTTTAAGCCTTCATTTCCTCCCTCCAACGCCTCTTTCTGGTATTTCTGTGAGGGAGCACAGGGCAGCGGTGTTAATTGAACACAACATCCAGTTGGGTGTTACTGAATTGTGTGACTTTTTGTTTTTTCAAGAGAGGATGGGAGCGAGATGCTCTAATAATTGTTTTTTCAAAGATGGCACACTCGACTCGTCGCAAAGTTGACCTTTGCATTCAAATGCAATGTGATCCCGCTGCCCGCAGCCCTCTCCCTGGCCATGATCAAGTACAATCTCTTCTCTGCAAAGGACGCTGTGTTTGTGCGTGGGGACTCGTAGGCTGGCCAGCTTCCCCAGCCATTGGGCTGAGATAACTCAGAGATGCGCACTGTGTTTTGGGGGAGGAACTGCACAGTGTGATTTTCAGTGGAAACACAGCCTCCAGCCCGGCCTGCAAGACAGGCACACACTGGATGATTCAGCACATCGCTGACACCTCAGGAGGCCAACACAGCTTTACTGTTCTTCAGAACCCACACTCTTTCCCTAACCCCTATCAGCTATGGGTCCCTACACCCCGTCATCGGTCTGCTGTCAGCCCGGGTTCCCCCAGGGAAAAATGAAGTAAAAAGAAGGGATATGTTTTTCCCCATCTCTTTTTGGGGGTAGGTTCATTCTAGCATTCTTTTTATTTTTAGGAATAAATCTTATGGTATTTTCCCACACCATAAAAAAGAATTCATGCTCCCTATAGAAACAGAAAAATGAAAAAAAAAATTAGAAAGATACTAAACTTTAGTTCCTTGAATCAGGAAAAAGCCTATTGTATTACATAATCTTTCTATTCTTTTTTTCTCTATAGTCTAAAAAGATTGTCTTATATACATATGATTTTGTCTTATATACATATATTACAGATGTATTATTGAATATTGTTTTATATAATTTAATATAAAATAAGAATTTCTTAGACTATTTACAATTTCTTTGCAAAGTTATTTTGATATTTACATAAAAGTCTATTAAAAGTATATACTATAGGTCAATATAACCATCATCTGTGGTCACATTTGACACCATGATAATTAGTACTACATCATTACCTATGAGCTGAGATTAATCAGGATCTTTTATATTTATAAGAAGTCTTTAAACAATAGCTAATGTGAAAAGCATGTAGTAAGATAGCTTTCCAAATTAGAGAGATGGAAAATTCTATCAGCAATGTGTGAAAGTTTCTGCTTTGCTTTACTTTTAGCAGCATAATATATGATTAAAAAAAAAAAACACAACATGTACTTTGTTGGGCTGATGGGACAGAAGTGTATTTCATGGCTATTTCACTTTGTACACCTTTCTTTTTAGTCTCTAGTTATACACTTATGGGGACGTGTTTTATGATGAGATTATTTGTCCGTTTGACGTACCTATGTTTGCTTCACTTATAAAGCCCGTGTAATTACTTCAGTCAGGATGGTTTTGCAACAAGGGGTGCATATTTGTTACTTAGATCTGACTCCCATACCACCAAATTAGAAGGAATCTCTCTCTGTGCTCAGTACCTCTTTCTTTCTCTAGTCTAACAGATAATGAGAAGAACAGAGCTGGACTCTTTGTGTGGCCCCTACCTTCCTGAGTTTGTGTATTTCTTCCCACCTCAGAAGGAGAATTTTATGTTTTTACTTTGCATCAAATCTTTATTTTTGTCTCATTTTTTAATTTCAACATCTTTCTTGGTTGTAGTGCATACTGGGACTGGTTTCATCCTATAACCCATGCCTCTGAGTGTTAAGTTGACTTCTCTGAAGGACCCTGGGAAAGCTTTTAAGAACCAGAGCGGTTTGCCACAGGTGATACTTGGGAAAAGTGAGCAAGAGAGGTTCCTAGCCCAGAGCTTTTCTCCATTTTCAAACCTTTACCTGAATTAGAACAGATGTGGACACCTTTCCATTCATGGAATTTACAATAGAAGCTTTACAATAGAAGCTTGAAAAATCAGGATATGTTTTTGACAGTAAAATGCAAACCCACTGGGAGCAAGAATTCACTTAGTAGGACCTGCACTTAACAGGGTAGAACAGCGCTTAATGCGATAGTGAAGCCAGAGGATACTGCGACAGCCAATGTTTACGCCGAGGGTGTGATTAATGCACGGAGACGCTGTGCCCGCTGGGAAAAGATTGGGAATACAAGTTCCTAAATTTACTTGCTGGTTATGGTCATTAGTAAGTCAGGAATCTGCTTAATTGCTATTTCTCTGCCTTGAAAGATAAAAGGAGGGCAGCTGAGGGCACTCTTGAAGTCTCATAAACAGTTACGAGGCTACATGATTAACTATTCAGCCAGAGGAATAAAAAATCCAGGCACGGGCCTCTGGTTGTTTAGCTTATTCCTGAATAATGATCAGTTCAGGATTCCTTACATGTTCCCCTCCAGTCATATACCAAAGGCTAAATTAAGCACAGGATAGTTATTCTGTACGAAATTTTACTTTTTTATGAAGTAAAAGGATTTCGTCTGAATTGAAACAAAAATTCTGCACAACTTTTACAAACTTCTTGGAGTCATTTTAGAGTTCTCAGCTGACGTATTCCTTTCTGCTCCTAAATGCAGCCAACCTTCTCTCCTCTTGCCTTTTTCTTCTTTCTCTCTCCCCTCCCCACTCTCTTAGTTCAGCATACACTTGCAGGGGCACCTCTGGAGACACTGTGCTGAGGGCCATGCTGCAGGGACCTGTTGGAAGAGATAAAATCATGGACCCAGCAGTTTAATGACAGGGCCCACTCTGTGACTCCACCTTGATGTCTGTCAGCTCGATTAAACCAATAGTCACATCATTCTTCTTAAAAAGCTGGACTGCTTATGAATTAGCTGTGCACTACAATTATTCTCTTTCAAACCTATTTTTGAAACAGTTGTTAACACGGCATTGGTACTATACACAACCCTATTTTTCAGCTTTAATTTCAGCAAATTTTATTAAGCACACAGTATTTTGCCGCCATTGTATGGTGTCTACACCCCCTCATGTTAGCTTTCCACGACTGTGACAAAATCCCTGGGAAAAAACAACTGAAAAGAGAAAGGATTGATTTTGGCTCACAATTTTACAAGCTTCAGTCCATGGTCCCTCGGTCTTTCTTTGATAAGGCTGAACAGCATGGTAGGAAGTCACGGTGGAGCAGGGCTGCTTACCACATCTCATTGGGAAGCACAGAGAGGAAGAGGAAAAGGCCAGAGTTCCAGTGTAACGGCCCCAGTTACCTAACTTCCTTTTCAAGGATACACTCCTAGTGACCTGATTTTCTCTCCAAGGACAGTCCCCCAGTTACCCAACTTCTTTCCACGAGGCTGAGTCTCCAGAAGGTTCTACCCTTTCCTTTACCTGAATTAGAACACATGTGGAGATCTTTCCATTCATGGTTTGACTTTCCCATATCAGCTTGAAAATGCTTTAATGCTATCATGGACTGAACACTAAGGTTTAGCACATGGCCTTTGGGGACATTCAGGACCCAAACCTTAGCACCCTTATCTGGTCATCATTCATCTATGTCGTTACCTGGCATGGTCCACTTATTATTTAATCTTTACAAGAGACCCAGTTTGCAGAGAGGGCTTGCCTGAAGTTACACAGCCAATATAAATAACAATTTGGATTCAAGTGCAGGTTTCTTTTTATTCCAAACATGCTTTTCTTCCTAGAGTACAGTGGGTAAGAGACTCACACCAGTGGTACTGTATAAGCCAATCCAGAGCAACAGCAAAGTCATGGGTTTTAGAATCAAACTCGTATTTCAATCTGTCTATGCCACTTGTAAACTCAGTGACCTTGGGAAAGTTAATTAATCTCATCAAGTCGTAATAAACTAATCTACAAGCAAAAGATAATAACATTTACCTGTAGGATTATAGTGATAATGTGTAGAAAGTACATATAGGGCAATAATCAGTTAAGTATTAACAGTGTTTAATCCTCATTCCAGATTTATCTCCAACTATTTAATTTGAGTTTTTAATTTCTGCTACAAACTGGCTCCTTCAGGAATGGGTTGAAATATCACAGACATAATCAGATTTAAACCCCCGTGTGTTTTTCTTTCTTTTTTTTTTTTTGTTTTTCTTCTATAACATTTCACAACTATTTTTGTTAATGTCAAATCTACCCACTTTCTACATGTTCAAATGTTGCTTTGACTTTTGTCCCCAAATAATTTGTTTGTTATCTCCATTCTTATATCTCCAACTCTGAAGTTGTGTAATAATCATTTTGAGGATATTATACTGCATTAATTTCTTATTTTTGTTACGTATATCTTGTCCCTTGACAAAACTAACTCATGGTGAACAGGGCATTTTTGTTATGTTTCTCTGTAGATCCTTTAGCCTTAGAATAGTGCCTGATGCCCAGAAAGTTGCTGTTTAGTTAGCAAATTATCAGCAAAGATACATTCAGAAGCAAGAAGTCTTTGTTACTTTCTTAGTTGGTGGGATAAAATGCCCAACACCCACACCTTAAGGAAGGAGAGGATTATTTTGGCTCACAGTTTGTAGAGGTTTCAGTCCATAGTCAGCTGGCTCCAAGGACGGCAGAGGGGTCTGGTGGAGGAGAGGAGCTCATGGCATGGTGGGCAGGAAACAGACAGATCAAGGGAGGCAGGAGGGAGACAGAGCCAGGCCACGCCCCAGTGACCCGCTTCCTCCAACCAGGCTTCACCTCCCTGCATCACGTTTAGTGATAAACTCAGCAGTGGACTCATCCCCTGCCCCCCTTCCCCCAGGGCCAAATCACCTGTGATCCCTGTTTATGACTCATGAGGCTTTGTGGGGACTTCAGGACAGAAACTGTATCACCCAGCTGGCTGTTTAAAATGCAAATAAATATAACGGAAAGCCTCTGTTTCCATGTTGTCATTCAACATGAGAAACTTTATGTTACATATCCCTGATTTAAAAATGTCTCCAATCCAGCAGAATAGTCACATTCATTTCACTGTAATTATTCTTATTAAAACTCATAAGTGATAAAGTAACTGGAATGCTTTGAACATAATGACTATTTGACAAGCACATTTCTTATAAAATGGAATTATCTTTTCTAAATAGTCTGAAATCTGATGGAAAGAAAGGGTATGCCAGCATAAAATATTTCCGAGACTCACTTTAAACTAGGTTTTAGAGCAGTTTCGGTTTCACAGCAAAACTGAGTGAAACATACAAAGGAAAACTTCGTTTAGAATTCACAGAAATCCATGAGATACTGATCCACGGCACGGTATGATCATCTAAAGTGCTATGTTCTGTGACATGTGCATTCAGGTGTCCTGGGTTCTGATTCTGCAGCACGATTCTTGGTTTCTGTAAGTGCCTTCACCATTATTGTCATTACTGTCTATAGTAAACAGATTTTCAGAATTATGTAGGATTATGTAGTAGTTTTCATGGTGATAAAACTAATCCTCAAAAAAAAAAAAAAGGTCCTCAGGAACTCTGTCTGAAAACATTATTTAAGGGTTAATGACAGTTTGGTTGTGATTACAGAAACTACTAGAAAGCTCTATAGAATACATATATAAAACATTTAATAGTATGCTTAATAAGTGGCTGTGTGGACTGGTTCCATATATGCATCATACTATATATGCATATATATTAGTGTATGTATAATGTTAGTATTAATATACAAGGACAGATAAAAATGTAGCATGTGCTTAAATAAAAAATTATTACAAGAAAAGATGCTTTGCTGCTAATCTTCATCCAAATACTCGCCTTCACTTTGAAAAACCTACCCCATCATTCTTGTCACTTTCTGCAGCAGTTCTGGATGTCACCTTTTGTGATCGTCTTTCTAAGATGTGATAAGGAATACAGTGACTGCTGCTGATGAGCACCAGTCAGTGCAGAACAGCAGGCTCCTAAAAACATTCCGACATGTCCTCCTCCACCAGGTTCACCAGAGCTGTCACCCTGTGACTCTTGGCTCTGCCTCAAAGTCAAAGTGACCATGAGAATTAAAGGTTTTGAATTGATTCAGGACGCTGAGGCAGCCACAACAGCATAACTGAAGACGCTCGTGAAAGAGACCTTCCAGAACTGCTTCCGGAAGCGGCAAGAGAAACGGGCTAAGTGTGTGTTCCAAGCAAGGGGGCAGGTTTTGAGGATTAGTGGCAAGGTGTCTTTTACAGTAATAAATTTTTCAAAAACTTTAAACAGCCCCTTTGTGATCACCCTTGTATAGAATAGTCTGTAACATGATTCCCTTGACTTGTGCATTGGGCTAAATGAACTCCCATTTGCTCCAGCCTCCCGTCTCTTCCAGCACAAGTGTTTGCACTCAGCACCAGTACAACCCAGGGTGAGAGAAAAACAGTGAAAAAACCCAGCTGTGCTGCTCCCAAAAGAGGCAGATCTAGAGTAACGTGAAAGACAGGCCAAGCCCTGCTGAGAGCTCACCAGGATTAGGGAAAAGAGGCAATATTAGGTCTAGAAAACTGGGCCCGTTCAGAATCTACATTCGTCCAGATTCCCCAAGGAGGGAAGAGAAAAGCAGAGTCAGTGTCTCTCTGTCTCTGTCTCTGTCTCTGTCTCTCTCTCTCTCTCTCTCATAATTATTTACTATGGTATGCAGAATACATGAAAATTCAAATAGAGTTAAGTTGATTTTATTATCTGTGAGGAAAAACTTAAAATCAAGCAATTAATAAAAGTTACAAGAAAATCATGTTAAGTACTGGAGAACAAAAATTTTGTTCTCCCAGATTGTAATAGCTAAGTTTGTAATAGCGATATGTCACAGTTTGTAATACCTAACCCTTGGAAACAGACCAAATACTGATCAGTGAATGAATGGATAAAGAAGATGTGGGGTTTTCGTTGTTTTGTGTTTATTGTTTTTGTGTTTGTGTTTGCACAATGGACTTCTACTCAGCCACAAGAAATGATCAACTTGAGACATTTCTAGGTAAATGGGTAACCTTTGAGATCATGCTCTTAAGTGAAATAAATCAATCAAAGATGTATAAAAACAGCATTTCTCTGGTGTGAGAAACCAAAAGTGTAAATAAGGCCCTGAATGTCTACTAGATATTGTGAAATAAGAAGAAAATGCTCCATTGGGCAGGGGAATGTGGGAGGCGGGAGAAGGAAAGAAGGATGGGAAAACAAATGAGAGGGGTAAAACAGAAGCAAAACTGTTGTAAATAAAGAGGGGAGAGAGGAAGAAGGGAGAGTGAGGGAAGGGGGGGAAGCAGGAATGGAGCTAGGTCATCTGCTCAGCGATGAAAATGAACATTATGTATATTCAAAATGTACCAATAAACCTCATTAATAAAAATTCTTTTTCAACACCCTCAATACTTAGAATATTTTAAACAAAAGAAACCCTATTAGAATAGGTGTCCATGTATATTTTAAGTGTCTGTATAACATATGCCTTCTTGATGAAACTTTTAATTATGATGACTACTTCCTTGCTGTCTTAAAATATTTGTATTCATATTTTTCATGAGTCCAGGGTTTTATTATTGTTTTAATTTAAAAATCTCTAGGTCCCATCCAATAGAAAGAAGTGTTTCTCTGTTTTACTCATGTGCTAAAGCTTATTTTCATAATGTGAAATGCTTTATCTGAACATCCTTTGTATAAAATATAGTTAAGGGCTTAAAAAATAATAAATACTCAACCAGACTGTAGGGTCTGGTTTTGAATGGGAGGCATGACACCTCTCGTGTACCTACAGAGGCTAGCTAGGCTGTGCTAGGCGCAGAGAGATGGATCAGCAATGCTCCAGGATTGACCAGGCTGCAGTATACACAGTGATGCTTATCGAGATCAGTGGGCCATGTGACACTGTAGATGATGTGGCATTAGTTGACAGTTGGTTCTCTGACTCTTTTCCTCTTTGCCATTGTACCATTTTGATCAGTCTTTAAATCTGAGCACTGCTGGGGCTCCATTTTAGACTTCTTGAAGAAAATAGCTATAAATGAATTCTTGAATAAAGGATACTTGTTCTTAGGAAAAACATGAAATAAATATAAACCTGAGCTTAAATAACCTCTCTTTTAGCTGGCTCTGTAACGTACTACCTTGGTGTGGGAGCTGAATTTTAACTCTGTACCTATAGGTAAATGAAAATATTGAGGGAGATGTATTATCTATGGAATAAAATGAACATAATTTGCATACATGAAGAAAATCGAAAATACACATTTTATTGCTTCTTTGAGCAAAGTATAATGTTCTATATTCAGAAACAACACCAAAGCCTCTGTAATTTACAGTTCTTTATTGCTTTCTTAATAAATGTTGGTGATTGCAGTTATGGTTTTAATCAGTTTATTGATTTAACTTTAACTCAAATCCTAAATCCCTTTTTTTTAAATTACATATTGCCCTCTTAGAAACAGTTGTTCAAGTTACAAAATTAAAGCATACAAAGTGGATATTCAAACAGTGAGAGTGTAAACAGCTATGCATGCATGAGTCTCTACATGTGTTTCTATACTTTCTGTATTAGAGGGAAAAACAAAACATAGCAAGACAAAACAAAACAAATTCCTATAAAAACATGAAACCAAAAAGTCACATAAAACCACAGTACAAGGTGATCTTACAATGATTGCTGTGTTGTTTCTTATTATCTTCAATAGAATTGTCTATATCATCAAGCATAATTGAATATAGCAGTATAATTGAATATAGCAGTACATAACAATATTAGTAAAAATAAAACATTGTATACAGTATAAAACTTCAAAGGCAGGTAATAATCAAACCAGAGTGGACATTCTGGTGAATCTTGTCATCTTAAGTGCAGTTGCCTATATTTTCAGACTTGATACTATCAATCATAACAGCTTTGAATAAAATCTATCAATACAAAACAGTGATCTAACAAACCAGATTCGATTACGATCAGTCATGGTAAAACAGTATAGGTTTTACAGAGCTTTAGATTAAGTTAATAGGAAATTAAGGATGATTACCATACTATATCCTGTTATTTTCAGGATTACTGTCTGTGCCCTCAAATCTAGTACAGGTAGAATGACTGAAACAGAATATAATACATCTAAGCAGAGTAGTGTGAGTAAAGTGGGTTTTAAATCCTGGTGCACTATTAACAATATAGTGCATCAAGACCATCTATGTTAGAGATTCTAGTTATATTTCTCTGCCTCATTTCTGCTTTGCTTTTTTTCTGCCTGTTTGTCTAGTTTTCTCCTTCATTCTACTGCCTGCCCCACTCATTGAGGCCTTTCTACCACTGTTCCTAATATCCTGGTATTTTTTTTCTCTCTCTCTAGAATGTCCTTCAGTATTCTCTGTAGGGTTGGATTGGTGGTCACAAACTCCCCCAGTTCCTCTTTTTAATGGAAGCATCTTGTTTCTTCATTAATTTCTAGTGACAGTTTTGCATGATACGTCAATCTGGGATAGAGGTTATTTTCTTTCAGGGCTTGGAATACTTTGCTCCAAGCTCTTCTTGACCTGATGGTCTCTGTCGAGAAGTCAGCCATGATTCTGATGGGCTTACCTTTATAAGTAATCTGTTTCTTTTCTCTGACAGCTTTTAATATTCTGTTTTTATATTGAATTTCTGGTATCTTGATTATTATATGTCTGGGTGTAGCTCTGTTTTGGTTGTAGGTGGCTGGAGTTCTGTATGCCTCACATAACCGAATGTCATTTTCTTTTCCCATGCTTGGGAAGTTTTCCTTAATTATTTCTGTGAATAGCTTTTGTAATTCACCTGTATGTATTCCTGCTTCTTCATTCACATTCCTTATTCTTAAATTGTAGATTCTCTTGTCATCTTCTAGCCTTTGTATGGTTACTGCCTGTTTCCTTGTTATTTTTAAGAGATCTTTCCTTTCATGATCACACATTGCAAACTTGTCTTCAAGTTTTGATAGTCTATCCTTAGTTTCTTTTAAGGCATTTTGCCATCTTTCAATGGAGTTTTTAATTTCCTGATAGTCTCTTTGAATCTGCTTCATGTATTCTATATTTTCTTTATATTCTTTATCAAATGTTTCTCTCCTTTTTTGTGTGTTCCTCCCTTCTTCCATCTGTATCTTCCTGAGAGATGCTTCCTGAGAGCATTTCTTTTATTACTCTACTCATATCTTGCTTTACCTGATTTAATATTTCAGTTTTGAGCTCATCTACAAGGTCCCAAAGATATCTCTTAATGTCCATTGAAGCCATATCTGATGTTGCATGTTTGCCGCCCTCAGTCTCCCTTGCTTTTCCTTCTCCTGGATCAGTGCTCTCAGGGTTCTGGGCTGGGGGCCTCCTCCTGCCTCTCTCTCCTGTCATGGCCCTGGCTTCCTCCACACAGGTGTACAGTGCAGGTTCCAGCTCCCTTCCCTGTTGGCCACAGTTCCTCCAAAGCATGCTGGCAAGGGACCTCTGCCCTCTCCTGACTGCTCTTGTCACTGAGGTGTAAGCAGTGGCTGCATATACCTGCCCCTCCCCACCCGGCCAGCCAAACTTCAGGTGACTTCACCTGGTTAGTGCGTGCTAGGCACAGGGAATCGATATGGGACAGCTCATTGGGTCCCAGCCAGGGACATGGCCCAGTCCAAGCAAATCCCACAAATCTGCTCTGGGGAGGGAGCAATGAACTGAAGTCACTGTGGCTCTCAGTTCAGGCTCCTCCTGCCCAATTCCAACATGTTGCCCATTTGGTCGCACCCTTCCTGTGGGATTTCCTGTGGGGGGGGATCTCATTCCCAGGACTGACCATGGATTAATGAAGGTCCCTTTGCTGGCTCTGTTCTCTGTTGGGCTCACCAACCCCTGACTTCAGCGCTGCTGTGGTTCCTGTGAGTGGTGGCAGGAATGAGTTTGGGCAGCTCTGCCAGCCACGAAGATTCAAGCTGGTGCCAATTCAGACCGGCGCAAACTTAGCAGTTTGCCATGAAAACACTGTGTCCTGTAAATTTTAGCTGTTTCAGTTGTAGTCCTGACATATTTGACGAGCTTTTTTTACATTTTAATTTCTTCCTGTGTCAAGAGGATCCATCTCCCTTTGTCTGGGTCTCTCCAGGGTGTTTCATTCTGGTGTATGAGTTGTTTCTCCCGGGAGGCTCTGTATTATGTTGCTCACTGATTGGCCATCTTGACTTCTCTCTTGCTAAATCCCTTTAAATACCTTGGTGTTATAGAAGAAATATTTGAGTAGTATTAGGAAAATAATTGAAAATCAAATGGCAGGCGCACATCCAAACCATGAGGAATTAAGAAGAATAAGCACTAAAATACTATGGCCCTGGAAGGGAGAGAAAATATACACTACAAAAACCCCACTATCATTAAAGTATAGGATAAAACTGAATAATGACTATTAATAAAAATGAGTAAGTTCCATCCCAGGTGCTGGGAAAAAAAATGAGTAAGACACAGGACGTAAGGTTTTGTGATAATATGTGCCCCATACATAACGTGTAACAATATCACCCAGGTTAGTCCCTTTTCTGTGAATGTACGTGTACCTAATCCCACAAGTGTCTCCCAATACCTCCTGCATCTTCACTGCCAGGAGACACAGCCGCACCTGGATCCCTGCCCATCTGCATGAGCCCAGCAAAGGCGTCCTGCTCTTGAGCGTGGGCCCTGACTCAACCTCCACCCCCAATGCCACAGCGGTATTTTGTTAAAGATGTGGAAATATGTTTGTTACTTCCCTTCTTCACACCTTCAGTATTTTCCCATGACCTTCAGGACAGAATTAAAACAACCAGTCCACGAGCTCTCTACAGCCTTCTCTCTGCCCTGGCTCTGATTCTCTCTTCCGCCTCCAGCCTGTGTTTCCGTGATCCCAGGCTGCTGTCTGCAGCTCATGGTTCACACCTGCTGTTCCTCCTTCACTACCCTTCCTGGTCTTCTTCCCTGGCTGACTAATCCGACCCATGTTCCACGAACCAGCTCCACTGCACTTCCTCCAGGAGGCCATGTTGCCATTAAAACACCTGCACTGTAACGTTTCTCTATGTATCCCTCATTCCTGCTGTCCCTACGAATGTTTCCTTTTTCTTCTCTATAATTTGTGCTGCCTGACAAATCCTTGCTGGTAAACACAAAGACGATGTACAATAACTAACTAGGAAAGCTTGAGTCAAAGCAGTCATTCCGGGTGATTCAAGGCCCAAGCCATCTTCATGTTCTTTAAAACAGCTAATTAGCAACAATTTTTTAATAGGTCTGTACAGTTGATGTGGTGACAGACAGAACAAATTGGAAGCTGATTCTCAAAACAGGTGGAAATTCTATGGCAGTAGCAGACACGTATTAAAAAAAGTATCACAACTTCTCCTTAGCTGGCAGAAAAATGTGATCTTGTAAAATCAAGGAAAAATTAAAAAGTTGAAAAGATCTAGATCCAGCATTTCATTCCTTTGGAGGGGGGTGCTTTTTAGGCCAGGTTCTCACTAGGTAGTTCAGCTGGTCCTGAACTCAGAGTGATTCTTCCGCCTCAGCCTCCTGAGTGCTGAGATTACAAGCATGCATTTCCTACAGAGCCAGTATTTCTTGAAAAACAGAATAGTGTAGTGTTCCAGGAAAACAAGCTCTGACCTTGGGTGGACCTCTGTTTGAATCCTGAATGATAGGAGGCAGTCTTATGACTGTGAAGACACTGTATCTTATTTTGCTCAGCCCATTTCCTTATAAGATACAGAAACACCTAACTCGTAGTGTTGTTGCAAAAATAAACAAAACTAAGTTATGGGAGGCCATCATTTTTAAGAACACTAAATCTTCAGGGGCAAAGGTGTCCCAAGAAGGTCGTTTGCAAAATGCCTGAACATTGTAGTTTGGATCTGAGAGGAATTATTACCAAAGCAGCACAGAGGCATAGTAAAGTTCTGAGTTATTTTACTATAATTCATTTGCACATCTCCAACTCTTCTTTGAAGAACTATCTTGAATTACCTTTACCTAAGCTGTGGAACCAATGGAATTTCCTCTTCAGATGCCAGCAAAAATATTCTTGCTGACAGTGAAGGTGGTTTTGAAATAAAACTCCTTCAGCATAGTTAACATGTCAGTGCTTTCAAAGGTAAAAGGGAAAGACAGAAGCTAGAGTTCCTATTAATACACAGAACAGGATGTAGAGTATAAGAAGGCGAAAGAAGCAGCAGGAGGCTTTACCACTGAAGGCCACATCACCTAAACCTCCTGCATCAGGGTAATCTCTGGATTGCACCACGTACCAGGGCCAGCTGGCGTTAAGTGCAGCTGTCTCCCCATGTAGCTGCCAGGGAAGAGGAGGATTCTGTGCTTGTCCTACAGGACCAGAAGAATCAGCTTACAGAACCCCGTGGTTGTGCTTAACTCATTGCACAATTACAGCTGTATTGCAAAACTCATCAGTACCAGGCAGAAACATGACAGCTACCAGGGAGCTCAGACTTGGCGTGGCATTTCTCACCCTTGCTTAAGTATACCAACCACCCAGAGATGATTAAAATAAAAATTCCTAGCTACTTCCCTGGGGATTATGAGTCAAAAAGACTGGCATAGGGCCTGGGTTTGTTTTTTTTTTTTCTTTAATGAGCTTTTTGCAGACAATTTTTCCCATCATGCAGGTATGAAAACTCTCATAGAGTCCAGTGGCTCCTCACATGGCACCCCAGACCAACAGCAGCATCCCCTGGGAATCTGTTAGAAATGCAGATTCTTGGCTCTAACCCAGACCTACTGGATCAGAAAGTCTGGGGATGTGGAGCCCAGCAACCTGTATCTGAGAAACTTTCAAAAGTCTCATGCGCACCATGCTTGGAAACTACAACTGTCAGGTGTGCCTCACAGGGCTGGAAACCGAGACTATAGCTACAAGACCAGAAATGTTCTTCATCAAATTCTCCAGAGCTAGGAAAATCACAGTTTCAATCTATGTACTATGAAACCCTGCTCCGTTCTTCATATCACTACTTCCTTCATTTTTAATTCTGTGGATGCTTTTTAATTTCCCAGCTGGTCAGCCTCGCTCTCCCCTCCCCTTCTTGATAATAAAAAACTTGGTTATTTCTTTTTCTCACTTAAACTCCTTTGGGCTGCTTAACTCCTTTGAAGACATTGGTCGAAAGCCCATTGGATCTGTGTGTTTATGATTCAGGCCACACTGGTCAAAATGGTCCTCGGTGTTGGAATGTATCCAGAGCCCTGCTGCAGTGTTCTTGTAAGGGAAGGTTTTAGCAGATGACACATTGTCCTCCTTTTTTTTAGTCCTTTGGAAGGCTAAGACAATAATCGATGATATTTGCCACTCTTTAAATGGCCTTTATTTAAAATGCTAATTCCTGCAGCTCCTGATGTGCACGTATTCTTATTTTGTGCGCAGAAGCAGAGATAAAAAGGAACTGCTAATGAGATTATGCTGAGACCACCAGAGAGAAGATGCACGAGTATTAGTCTTCTAAGGCTGCTGTAGAAAGTTCCACACACTATATGAGAAGTTTATTATCTCTAAGTCCAAGATCTAGGTTTTGGCCACTTGACTCCTTCCATGGGCTGGGAGAGAGAATCTGTTCTATGCCCTTCACTCTTGGCCAAAGAGTGTGGCTTGTTGGCCAAAGTTGGCGTCCATCCCTGGGCTCATGGGAGCACCTGTTTCACATAGCGTCTCCCCACGTCTTTCTTTCTTTTACAAGGAAACCAGTCACACTGGATTAGGAGCCCGCCCTACCTCTTCTTAACTGCAGTGAACTTGTTGTCAAATAACGTCACATTCTGAGGGACAAGGAATTAGAACTTCAGCGTGAGAATTTGGGAGGAAAGCTTAGCTCACAGCTGGAGAGTTGGTTGTTTTAGAGAGGAAACCAAATAAAAACTCCAAGATCACGAGAGCTGACCTTTTTGTTGCTTGAGAGATTTAATGACTTTAGGAACAGAACACATATCTCAAGGACACAATGCAGCCCTGGCCACGATTAAGAAAGTCAATTCACAAGTGATATTTCTGACCTGGGAATATCTGGAAGTTTCCCCTGCCAAAAAAAAATGGTATAACAAATTTCATAAAGCAAGGGAAAGGAAAGAGTTTTGTCCTTGTTTGTAAATCAAATTCTAAATCACCAAGTCAAGTGGAGACAGAGGAAAGGTTATGAGATTCCTACTTAGGGTTTCAACTTAGGTTGATTTCACTGCTTGAAGTAGGTTTCTCCATACAAATTTCCAAATCAGAACCAATACTCTTCTAGGGGTTGGAGTTGGAAAGGAAGCCAGATGCTACACATTTAAAAGAAGGTATTTATGGGTTTATAAAGTCATTTAAATGAGAGGACATTCAAACAGGTATACGCTGTTGTTACTGAACATAAAAGGTAATCACCAGTGGTCCTGCTATGGTTTTCTTGAGCCAGACAAGCTTATTTGAGGATTTTAATTTACCTGTCCTCATAGAAACTTTAATAAAAAAAGTATAACACGCAGTTCTATTCGGATTGATTGCCTAGTGGAAGTCTCAGCTAGAGTTCTGGGTCAAGTGCTTCTCTGATTTCCTTTATTCCCAAATCTGACTATGGATAGTGATTCATCTTGGTGCTTTGGGGACCTTTGAAGATCATTGACAGTCACATAGCACATCGGTCCATGTTTGTTCCTTCTGCACCTGTTTTTTTTTGTGTGTGTTTTTTTTTTTGTGCCAGTAAAATTCCCCAGGCTACCATTTTCATTTCATTGCCTAGCTCCGTGCCCCTCCACCCCACAATTTAAAAGGAAAAACAGTGGTTGATTGGGAAGATGTGGGCTTACATTGTAGGGAGTTATGCAACTGTTTTTGGGAAAATCGTGAAACTCCAAGCACATTTCTAAAATCACCCTTGCTGTGTTTTCTCAGTCACAGTGGTATTTGCCCAATACCCAGCTGATACTAATCTGGTACAAAGCTGAATAAATAATTTTTTAAATGGTTTCCCACTAAAGGCTAATTTTAAATAGCTACATTTAGAATATCTCTGTATATACTAATGATTACAAGGAATAGAGGGGAAATAACTTTACATTTCACTCAGACCTCAAGACTAGGAAAGAACCTAACCTTCTGTGGGAGTAGCTGCTCAAACCTGTGGGCAGGCTTGTGAGGATAGAAATAACTAGTTCTTAGAGACGCCATCAACAGCAAGAGTCCAGTTAGGACCCACCCTGGACGGGGCGTTGGGAAAGTCTTTTGTCTATCAGGTTTATGTCCCACATCTGGTCAGTTGTCTGAAAAACAAACGAATAATTGTAGGTCCCAATAATACTATTGGCTCTAAAATCTATTTTGGTAATAATCCTACCCTTGGATACATAATAAAAACAAATAGCTGAAAATCTTTCAAGTGAGAAGTTCTGCTTTTGGAACTAATCACCAATTTCTAGTGATATTGTAAGAAGTGTTGTAAATTTTTTATGTTTTTTATATCTCTACTGGGGGAAAAGACACAGAAGGATGACTCTGCTTCCTGTCTCTGCTGGTGAACAACACCAGATCATTTGGAGGAGGAAGCATGTCTCCACTTGATTTTAGTATTTTTTACCTTTCCAGGGATGTTTCTCCTCCTCCTTCCCTCCTTCTCTTCTTATTCCTGTCTTTCTTTCTTCCTTCCCTCTTTCTTTTTCTCCTTTCTCTCGCTCTCTCTTTGTCTCTCCCACCCTCCTTTCTTCCCTCTCTTTCTCTGTCTGTGTTCAAATACTAAAATCCATTTGACTGTGCATAACTTAGGAATAAAAATCAAGGTTTCTGGAACTATAGAATCTATACCATGCAGGGAGCAAAAGAAAACTTCTTTTTAAAAATTACAATGGACAGGTATTTTATTTCCATACCTCTATGAAATTATGACTACAAATTTCCATTTCAAATATGAGGAACTTGAGGCCCATCTATAACTGTGGTCTTAATGAACTTAATCCCCTCTATTATGGGATGTTGGATATTATGTTGGTCATAAAAAACAGTTATGGTTCCTTAAAGCAATGGTGATATTTGAAAACACAACATGTTTCTCCACTTTCTTTTCTTCCTTCACATGGGCAGTGATGAAAACCCTTTTAAAAGATAGAATATCACTTTTGAGGACACTTTTGTAACTTTTAAAAAAAACTCTCAGATGTCTTTGTCTATTTTTTTAGTTATTTTCTAGATTTGGAAAGCAAAATTTTCCATTCCCAACATAAAACTCAAAAGAAATATCTGTATTCTGTGAAAGCAAGATGGTGTCAGGAGACAGCACTGAATCAAGTTTCTCTGGACACAGAGACACCATCAGGAAAAGGAAGCCAGGCTGCTGGGTTTGAAATCAGAGGTAACGGTCTGGGATGCAAGGTCTTTCCATCACTGCCTGTGTGACTTGGGGTGAGGGGCTTAAAAGTTCAAACCTCGAGCTCCATCTTCTAAAGCAAAGATTTGGAAGGTTAAGGCTCTCTAACTTTTCAGAAATAATGCCGTGACACAGCACAAGTACTGCCAGTCCCCCTCCGAGTCCTGCGAGACTCTGCCAAAATAGCTGGGTTCTTAGCAGCAGATTCTGCAGCCTCATAAAAGGAAGCCTTATAAAATCTTTTCTAAATGCTGCCCCAGGAGACCTGGGGCTCTGTGTACAGAGGGGAAACAGGAGCCACAGAGAGCGGGTCAGGTGAAGGGCAGTGTTAAAACCAGTTCCTTTTGGATCCTCATCTTTTCACTTGCTGTCAACTCTATCAGTTGTTGTTTGTCCTTAACTTGGAAAGTTGTGTTGTCTTTCATATCAAGATATGAAGGAACCTGTTTAAGCCAAGAAGATTAGGTTATAAAACAGCAACAGCAGCAGCACCAACAAACACAGCAATAAATGTCAAAGTCTTCCTAGTTTGACAAAATTCCTTTGCTCTGACAGAGCCTGTCTTCAAGGAGTCAGGCAGGGAGGACCCAGCTGTACATCATTCTTGTCAGGGATGAAGCTGAAGGAAGGCTTGCACAAGGTTACACTGTGCGGCAGGAGAGCAGCGTAGCAGCTCAAATACCTCCAGAGCCAGCGTTAGGCTACACTAACCGGAAGTGGAAGTCCACCCTGAGGAAGTTCAACCCTCTCACATCCTGAGAAAGGGGGAAAGTAGGTGCTGGCGAGCAGCACTAATACTCCAGAATTACAGCTGTGAACACAGGATTAAAATGAAGCAAATAACTGCACAAGTGCTGAGTTCAAAAACAGAGTTCCTCCTGGTTCAACTTGTAACTCCAAGACTTGGCAAATTTTTTGTACTCAGCATTCAACCTATTCCATGCTATTTTATTTTATTTTATTTTATTTTTTACCTAGAGATAAGCTCTTCCTAAATCTCTAAATTGTCCAGGCCAAGCTCAAACTTTAGAGGTCTCCTCCCTCAGTTTCCCAGAGTGCTGGGATCACAGATGCACACCACCACATCTTGCCTATTTTAAGCCTTTTACATGAATGACTGATTTGGTGAGGTGGGAGATTGTCAGCAACCAGGACTGTTTTAAATATGGGTAGACGAGGGCATATTTTTAGCAAAGCTGAAAAAATAGGTCAGTCCCTTGAAAACTACCCAATTTAGACTTGTGGTAAGAGCGGTTCATAGCTTAGAGTTGCTAAAATTGCCACTCTGCTCAGTGGAAAATGTCCCTTAGGTAAGGTAAGGAAGCAGGCCATTTCTGGAAGAAACGCAAGAACATTTCGACATTCATGCAGAAGAAATGGACCTGTGTGCTTGTGGAATTTCACCTTTCAGTGAAATAAGGTTATGGATTTGTGAACTGAAAATCTATAAGCTGGGTGAGTTACTGCAGTATATTCTGTTCAAAGTCGTCAGACTGGCCAACGCTTCTACTTTGAGGAATTTACTAACCCACACGGACCTTGAATTGGTATCATAGGAACTTAAAGGATGGAAGGGCTTCTAAGGCATCCTGAAGTCAGGGAAGGAGATTTAGTTAATTTCCTCATCTCTTTCAGGCTGTGTCTCATCTGAGGAGATTGATGGCAAGCAGGGTACTGTTGCCTCCGCCCCTGTGATACATTGTGGTACCATTCGAATCTCTTCGTCCCTGTTACTCCTACTTTGTGCCAAACTCATCTCTCAGCGAGACTCTTACCATATTCTTCTTACTTCTACTCTTCCCCCACCCCATTCATGATTCCCCAAACGTAAAGGGCATCTCTTCCACCACAGGCCCTTTGCAGGTGCTATCGTACCCTGTACCCTGCACACTCCATCTTTGCTGCTTCCTTTGGTTAGCAGATGCTTTGAAAAGTAGTCTTTCTAGTTCTTTCTTTCTGTAGTACAAGGGTTGGTTAAAAAAAAACTCTGGGGGTGTGTTTAAATTAAACAATTATTATTACATTGCTGTTCAGCCCCTTCGACTTGGAGCACACTTGTCTCATGGGTCTTGCT
Source organism: Hydrochoerus hydrochaeris (assembly GCA_004027455.1). NCBI lineage: Eukaryota > Metazoa > Chordata > Mammalia > Rodentia > Hydrochaeridae > Hydrochoerus > Hydrochoerus hydrochaeris. The sequence continues at coordinate 322,329 of PVLA01000480.1, forward strand.
ACTTTCCTTTGGAAAGTCCTCTTTCCCAAGTGGCTTTAGTTGTCCTATTATGGGTGACTCGATGGCTTGAATGGATTCACAGTGCTTCTCTTTGGTGGTCACTTTGACCTTGGGGAAAAGCCAGAGGCCACATGATGCCAGATCCAGTGAATAAGGCGGATGAGGACACTTGGAAATATTTTCATTTGACAAAAATTGTTGTAAACTTTAGATCAGGGATAATGAAGAAGTATCATGAATGTTGAATTTTAAAAATTCATGACAATAAAAGACACGTTGTCATTAATTCCCTCTACAGACTCAAAATGCTCCACTTAGCACCCATTTATCCCAGCTTGGCCATGTGTCTTTTACTGTAATAGGACTTTTAAAAATTTAAGCAGCCACCACATTTTCTGGTTACTGCTAAGATGTACCAAGAACAGTACCTGGTACATTGAAGGTACTAAAGTAATAGTTGTATATTGATTAAAGAAGCTGCTGTGAACAATAAGTGAATCAACTTAGCACACATTCAAGGGTCACAGTGGAGCTCAGTGCGTGTCACTATTAGTCTTTCCCTTTCTGTACCACTGACGTCCAATCAAGCCCTACCTCTCCTAACCTATGCATTTCCCTGCTACCACTGTACTGGTCATCTCCCCATCACAAGTAAGTGTCCTAGACACCTAAACTATACAGAAGAAGATGACAAAATAGTATAGTAACAGGAGAGACTGCCTCTGACTTTGTACACTTATTTTTCAGTCTAGCTGTGCTTTTTTGATTTACACACTCACACCCTTACATGATCTTCTACAGCAAATTTGGAGATTTCTCATCAGCTGACAAACAATGTTTCTTACTAGCTCTTCTGTGGATTTTACAGCACATCTTAGTTTGTTTTGAAAGATGGTGCTGCAAAAAGTATTTGAATATGTTATTGCTATTTTCTGTTACTTAAAAATGACTGGAAATTAGAGATATGAAAATTTTAAAAACTAGTAATAAAAAACTCAGGTGAAGAAAAAAGTAAAATTAAGACAAAAGGTAAAAATATCAAGCTTTCATTGGATGGTTAATATTTAGCCTCTGTTGGACAAATCAAAATTAAGCTGATTGGTATTGCTTGCATTTTCAAAGGGAAAAAGTAAACTTAAAGAATAGCATAGCACACTAGAAATTATTATCAGGTGTTATGTCTAAAAAATGAGCCATAACTGTGAATTTTAAATCAATTTGAGCTCTGTGTGGAAGAGAATCTCATACTAAAATATGTTTTTGCTTGTACATTTTACTCTTTTATATATGTTTAGTCTGATTTTTTTCTTGAAAGTAGTAGCTTGTCAGTAGGATTGCTCCTTCCCGCCCCCCTGGAAGATGTACAAACTTATTTCATCAATTTAGTTGTCAGTAACATGGCCTAGAGATGAACATATTAGTCCAAAATTACTGCCTCAATTCTTCCAGACTAATTACCTGAATCAGCTTAATTGTTTTTGAGTCTAAATTTCCAGGTTCAAGAACAAGTGTTTATTTTTAAAGGAAGCCCTCATGTTTCTGTAAAAAAAATATATTTATAAAGTTTCTAATTTGCTATTGTTGTGGTGAGTGCCGGGAATTGAACTCATGACCTCATGCTTGCCAGGCAGGCATTTGTGAAGCTGGCCCAACAGTTTCTGTTCTAGAGTGAGAAATATTGACTAGTTGATACCAATCATTCTAGGTGCAAAAGAAGAAACAGCTTCCAAGTGTTTTCTCCTTAGTTTTCCCCTTTATTAGTAAAACCTTCTATAAACAACTGGGTGTCCACCTGAGTGGGTTTCCCTTTGAAAACTGTCGAAGTCAACCGGTAGGAACCATACCTGACACCTTCTAAAGCAGCTCTCACTAAGGACGCCCTGAATAATTTTTCTGACTCTTTTACATGCCTGCCCTTGCCTCTTAATTCCTGACAGTTTGGGCTGGAATTTGCTCCTGGACTTTGGCAGTCACACTTTAGATCTCGTAGGTCCTTCAGTGGCTGAATGTGGCCACATTCTTGATACTGCCCTGGGTGTTGCCTTTAAAAACTACGCACTGATTTGTCCTTTGTCTTTATGCTACCTCTCTAAAATCAGCGGCGAGGAAACCTGTCCACGGCAAGAATAAAACCGTTGGAAGGAGTTTTGATGTTCTGCCCGAATTCTCAGCATCTCCTCCCTAACAACCTACTTCTGTTTCCTTCCACCATCCACAGCCCTAAAGGCAGTTGCTGTGGTCATTGAACCAGATACATTTCAAGTTCCCTGTAGCCACTGGTGGCTTTTATACAGGGCAATACACAGAGGTGCTGCGTGGATTTTCTCTGGAGTATCCAAACCTTTGCTACCTGCTGCACCAGTTTCCTTCTACAGGTGATAATCTGTCCAAAATTTGAGCAGCCCAGAATGTACCCATACTCACAAACCTCTTTAGCGAGTCTTGGTAGAAATGTGCTTGGCGTTTTTAAATTGAATACCGCACATCACTGGTTTCCAACTCTTTCACAAGTCTTACAAAATCCACCATGACCTTTACTGCTTGTTATTCTTGTTTCTTTTGAACAGAATCTTCTATGCTACTTGAACTTGCTGTTCCTTTAGTCTGGAAGAGTCTTTCCTTTTCACTCAGTGTCTCAAAGATTCTCTGGTTTGGGGGTCATTGTAAGAGTGCCTACTTGAGATGTGTATTTAGTGTCCCTTGACTATGTAAGTCAACATCAGAAAGCAGTTCAGACTATAAGGAGAATGGAGAACTGTATTATGGGCACAGAAAATTATGAAATACTGAACTTCTTAAGGGAAGAGGGTTTAACCCCAGGGATTTAGATTGTTCGAGGTGTTTTTGTGAGAAATACATCTTTTCTATTTTTGCCCGTATATGTCTGTGTGTATGCCTGTGTGTGCAACTGTTTCTCCCATACTGAGAATTTTTCTCTGTACCCTTTACCCTGCAAAGGAAAGACAAAGGAAGAACTCTGTAGAAAAAGTGCCAAGTGTATTTGAACTTATTCCAATATTTAATTCCAATAAATATTTAAATTCTGGACCCAGACTTTGAGAAACATGTCCTAATTTGTTCTTTTTTTTTTTTATCTGTGTAAAGGAATTATTTTGGAGTGGAAGGCTATCCACAGCAAGAGAAGGATTGTTAGATGCACTGCAATTTATGGTCCTTCCTTCAGGGCTAACCTTAACTGCTGTCTGGTTAGCAGCAACTGGCGATACCAGGCTGGTTTTTAGTAAAGAATGCCAACAGTGAGGGATACCTGCCATTGATACTTAGGAGATATTAAAATAATATCTTAGACTAACATGTTTGAATGAATGTCAAACACGGAGTGGCACCTCATTTTCATAGCTTCTTCATTGTTTTTCTCTGGAATTTCCATCTTTGTCAAGACTATAGGACAGAGGTCTCTTCAGGAAGTGTATTATCTTGTGATAGACCCATTTTGACATTTTTTTTTTACCCAAGATGTGAGAAATGAATCTGATAGCACATGCTACAGATTGATGAGAATTTATGAGATCTTGTAATATACTTACAGTGCATTATCATCCAAAAGCGCAGTCATTATGACAAATAGTTTATAAATCCCAGTTAATAGATTTCAATTTGACCAAGATCAGAATATTCACTTTATTTTTTAGGCACTTGAACCAGATGCGTATAATCTTACTGCCAAGACTGTATCTCCAAATGAGAAATTATTCACAATTCCCAAATTAAAGGCCCCTGATAATTTTTCTTTCTCAGTTCACTCAAAACCTGCTTCAGTGTGGCATATTCTGCTATAATTTTAAAAAGTCTTGTACAAAAGATGAAGTCTGAGGAAGAATAACCAAATATACCTGCTAAACTAGTGACATAAAAAGTCTCAGGTCCAGGTGATTACATTATGTCACTCTGCTTTCTTTAAACATGGAAAAAATGGCTAAATCGCTACACGGTGATTTTCAAATTAATGGCAGCATGTAAAGCTCAAAGGTTCCTCTCCAATTTTGCAAAGCGTTGCTTTACATGATAGAGCTACTGATTGCCCCGGGCAGTGAGCTGTGACACACACAGGCTCTTTCTAAGGCATCTGAGGAGGACTACACTGTCCCCTAGCCCTGTCCTTACTCCCTGATGAAACCCCTGACGGTGCTCTCTGGCACTTAAGCTATCTTTTCATTACTATGGGCAATTAAAAAAAATTTTTTTTTGTTTCTTGTAATTGCCAAGCATAAGTGATGATGCATCTTGTCAAAATAAGACAGGCCATAGACTATGTAGTTCTAAAGTTTTAGAATTTATATGCAGAGGAAAGTAAACAAATACATGGGATGTAATGAAATTTCTAGCCCGTATCATGCAGCTTGTTTGAGTTGAAAGTACTCAACTTTGATGCTATTAACTTTAATGAATCTGAGCAACTTAATATAAAGCCCAGCAATCAAAGTCTACAGCAGTGTTAGAACCTGAGTGTGCACCTTTCTCAGTGCAAAGCTTAGTTTGAATTATCTTTCTAGGTGCATGGAGCCCTCCTGTACATTTAGACAGAGAGAAAAAGTAAATGCCTCAAGCAACTCCTGTAGCTCAATATGGTGCTGTATATGTATATCTAACTATGCATCGTGTTAAATTCTAACAGTGACTTTATGAATAATAATTGAGACCTATTATCACCAGTAAGGCAAAACTAAGGCAAAAGGCTTCCTGAAGTGCAAGAATGTTGAAGTTGAGATCCAGACACATGCCTGGGATTCTTGAATTCATTCCTTTTCTAGTTTATCATGCTATTTCAGGTCACTGAGACATTCTTACACAGCTACACCTGGAATGATATGAGGCAGCTCAAGGACATGAGAATTACAAATCAGCTAGAGAAAATAAAGTGTACAGGACGGGAACATAAGGCCTGTGACTACACACACCTGCTTCCTGGAGCAAAACCAGTCAGGACCCCATACAAAGGAGCTAGAGGGTAGGTCTGGGCCACAGTCCCATTGCAAACAGAAATATCAAGTGGAAAACTGATAGCTGAAGCCCAGGTGCGCAAACTGAACTAGTCAGGTGGATTGTGGAACACAGTTTTGCCTTAATGGGACCAGAACAAGGTCTACCAGATGTACCAGTCTTATAGTGACAAATAACTCACTCCACAAGCTGGTTTACCACAAATATAGGCCAGTTGTTGAAGATATTTTATGTGGATTATCTCAAGAAAGCTCCCCATAGCAAGGAGGAAGAATAGCTATTTAATTATTTGTCATAGTTTTACATGGCAGTTAACTAATACTAAAAACATGCTCTGGAACCAAACTGACTTATGGCACTTACTATCTCTTTTACTCTGTTTATTTTTACTCTGTGACCACGTACTCACTTGTGGACTAGAAGTAATAATGTTACCCATTTTTTCCTCAGGTAGAAAAAAATGTGTAACATTACAGTGAGCCTCAAAGAGTGCCTCGCTGAAAGAAATTGCCAAGCCAGTGTATAATAAGTAAAGTATGGAACAGTAACTCTAAGCATTCATCACAGTGATACAGGGTAAAATCTAGAACTTAAACCCAGAAAGTGTGAGCTCAGAGCCCCGATTATCCATAGAGTGGGTTTTGAATGTGTGTAGCTGGACAGAGGTACCTGACTTTGCAGATAAGTGAGCTCTTAGGAATATCACCTGAGAAGAGGCTAGAGACAGCAGATATCAACAAGGTTGATTTACTTCCCTCTCATGCAGATTAGCCACCATCTCATCAGAAATCATAGCATCAACTGAAGGTCATTTTGGAATCTTCTTTTCATAAGACCCTTGACAATGTTCCCTCTACAGTTGAAATCTTCAGCTTTGCATTACTGAATCCCCCTCCATCTTAACTCAGTAATGTGTATCAGTTTCAAGCTTCTGAGGAATGAATAACGATGAATCCAGACAAAAATTTTAGTCAAAATCTAAAGAATCCTAGAGAGTTTGTCTATACCAGTAATCTCTGTACACTCAAGTCTTAGGAATTTGATGAGATTTGTGCCGCCATTACTTTTCTGGATACCATATGCAGAGACACATCCAAGAGGTAGAACACAGTCTGAATTAGCAAGCTGGCATTGGTGATAAAGGCCACACTCTACAGTTTTAAAAGAAAGCAAAGACTCCCATAGGTTACTCTTCACACAACTGCAAAACTCAGACAACATTGTGTAAGGCGTTGCTCTGGAAGCTGGTGTGCATAGTCTTATGCCAGCTTTGGGTCTCTCTGATAGGGATTTCTCCAAATCACAAGGGACCATCTATAGTTTGCTTTTCAGCTCTGAAAATACAAGAGTTATGTCACAGAATGACAAAACAGGTTTAGTTGCATGGAAGTTAGGCAGTTTTGAAATTGAGCACCTGTGGGTGTATTAGTTGTCTGCTGCTAACAATGTGACTTTATTCAAATTATTTTGCTCTTTGAGCTATGAGTCCTTCACCTGTAAAAATTTCTCAGAAAGTACAAGTAAAAGGTAAACTGAATAGAGCAAACAAATTGCTTTATCTTATGCCTATAAAATAAGTATCTTAAGAACCAAAATCAAAACAACCTGTTTGATATTAATATTCTGTGGCATCTACTGGAGATTGATCAGGCTCACAACCTCCCAAACAAGTGGACAGTGAAGGCTTAAATAAATGAGACAAGTGGTAAGATTCTTAGGGCTCCAAGAGGCTCAAAACTCTCCAGTAGAATTAGAGATTCTCTGGGGCCTGAGACAAGGAACTTCTCTGGGTAGCCCATATTTATTTGGTTTTCAAACAAGGGTGAGCTTAGAGTGGGAAATGCAGGAAACTGAGCAGGACCTTGGGAGTGATTCAAGGACTTTTCCAAGTAACAGACTATGATAGTTTAGGAGATGAACCTTAGGCTAATTTAGGAGAAGTATCTTAGCAAAAAGTCTCCAGTTTGACATTCACTACAGGAGTGAAATGGCTGCAGCTACAGTCTTTATTTAGTTAACTGGGGTGGGCATCAGGTATCCTCAGCTGCAACCTCATCCTGTCCTTTAAGGGATCCACATCAAGGGCCTCTACAGACCTCAGCCAGGACCAGGAACCAACAGAGGTTCACTTACTGGAAGTCCGCTGCCCATCTTCAGACAGGAGCTCCAGGCCTTGGGCAAACTCACAAGCAAACACACAAAGCCAACTGGTCAATTTTAAATCCTGCTCAGACCTTAGTGGTCTCCATCAACTGTCTTCCTAGTTCTGGAGACTTCAGTATCAAGCAATGCACCACAAACTGTGTCAGCTGTGTTATGCACATTGGGGCCACTTGCATAACAATGACAACCAGACACCATGCCTAGATTAGTATCTCTAACAGCTCCTTGGGTTGGAGGGGAGTGTCCGGAGGTAGAGTCCTCCGGGAGATTATCCTGCTGGTTCAGGTGCAAAGCTGTTAAAGTGGAGATAGTGAACTTGAGAAAAAAATGTCTTAGTATTCAACTCAGTGGGTAGACATATGTTGTAGCCAGTGGGCTATTTTTCAAACAACTGTTTCCTTGTTTGTGAATCTTTGAGGGAAGTCATTCTGTTGACTAATTTCCTTCTTTGACTATGATGATATCCTTGGAAATTTGCAAGAAATGTCTAAATATCCTTTGGAATGAGTTAGTTTGTTTCCTACAACTTAGCGTTTAACAGCAAAAAGTCAGGTTTCTTTAAGGCAAAGAGCAGCAAGGGCTCCAAAGCCTTTTCATTTAATCTCTCTGATGGGGAGCCACTCGTGACCACTGACAAGCACTGATTTGGCAGAATACTCCGATGAACAGGTAGACTATTAAAAGACACATCTAAAAATGGCATAAAAAACAGCATCAGTATTCTTCATTCACCCTTGAGCAGCTACTAGATTTCTTCTGCCATGCAAGGCACTCGTGCTGGGTCTGCATAATAAAACTTCACCAATTCCAAGACGTCCAAAGAAATGCTATCCACATTCATCTGAATTTTTGGGTTGAAAATAACAGCAGAAAAACCAAGCCAGATCTAAGAAATCAGATTTATTTCCTTTTTAATTTCAATTAAGCTTATTTTAACTGATAGATAAAAGCACAAAACATTCTACATATTAAAAGGATACATGTGCTCTCTTAAAACATATGCACATTGGAGAAGGTATAAATTAAGTTAAGCATCTATGAGTTAAGTAACTGAAGAGTCTAGGACCTTGGCAGTGGAAAGAGCCTGGTGCTCAAAGGATACGTGAAGAATTTGGTGCTCTACCCTTGGCTGTGCCTTCAACGTACCAGCCTGGTTTCCAAGGTGACAGCTTCTGACCTTGGCAAGCTGGCCACCAGCAACTCTGGATTTCATCCTTATTATTCAAGCAGTTTCAGTGAGAAAACAATAATGTCACATCTCACAATTTCTCAATAGTGCCAGCAAGGATCACTAATAGAAGTTTTGGTTCATTGGGATCATCAATCCATTCCTGAGCTAATATCTAAGCCCTGGGCTTGGTCATAATGAGTAGAATCAAATGGTTTCAAGAAAGGTAATTGAAGCATCATTGCCACAGTTAAGGGAGAATGAGCAGAGGAACCAAAAATTACAGATGTCAACTGTATTATTCAATTATATCCAGAGTCTTTGTTTTGCCGATGATAGAAATCCATTTCAAACTAACTTAAACCACACTGGAGTTCATTATAAGCGTTTCATGATACCTAGGAGCAGAGAGTCTAATAGGCCTCATGAAGAACTGAAATGAGGAAATAAAAAAGTAATTGTTGATACAGCTGCTCCCCCAATATTGGCCTTTGATTTCCTCGTTATTTCTTCAGTATTTGGATATGTGTGTCTCTTGAGTCAAATGCCTCTTCTTATCAAGGCATGTGATTTCCCATAATTCTGGCATTTTATTGACTGGCTTTCAACCACTCAAAAGAGAGATTAGCTTCTCTCACTCTCAAGCCAAAAGATGTGAATAAACTTATTAGTCACACTTGGACCTAGTAATCTCTCTCATGGAATCAAGTGTGGCATGAAGACAGGTTAAAGCCACTGCAGGTACGGAGGGTAAGGTCTGACCTAGCATGCAGCCCACTCCATGCCTGCTGTCCTCGGAAAAATCAGGTCTTTGTGAAGTGGACAAAACACCCCAAGCAATCCCTGTCGTAACCTAACCACCCTGCTGAAAGGAGTCCCTGTTCTTGGTCCTAGCCGTCTTCTGGATTGTAGTAGACAGGCAAAGCCACAGAAATTACAGTTTTAAGTGATGCCCACATAACAATATAAAAAAACAAGGCAGAAACTCTAATAATAAAACCCTGTATCTTTGACGTCCAGACCTAGGCAAGAAGAAACCCAAACACCTGTTTATTTGCTGACTGCCAAGCTATGAATTGTGGAGGATACATTCATTCATTCTAAAGAACAGTTCTTACAAATGTACGTATTGTCGAGCATTCAGGTAGTAGATGAAGAGCCAGAGTCTCTTCCCTTAAAACGTCAAAGTCGGAAGACAGACAAGGATCAGTCCCTGAGAAACAGTTACTATTAATGAGAAAGAGAGCTTGATCGGATTGCTACCAAATTTCCAAGGGAAAAAAACCTCCCTCACAGGTGTATTAGATTTCCAGGCTGCTAGAATAAAATACCCAACACTGGATGACTTCACGGAATCTTACATTCGCATGGTTTCTATGTTAGCAGGATTGATTTTCTCTTTTCCTCGCCTTGTCAGTGGTCACCTTCTCTCTGTGTCCCTGCCTTGGTGTCCTTGGCACATCTCTCCTTATGCCCAAATTACCATTCTTAGAAGAATGGTATTCTATAGCTCTCCTAGACGTCACCTAGACGTCTCATTTGCATCAGCTAGTTATTTAAAGATCCTGTCTCCAAATATAGTCAAATTCTGAGGAACTAGAGCTTGGTTGTATGGATTTGGGGTCAGGAGACACAATTTGTCCCATAACAAGGAGAAAGAGAAAGTTTTCAGAGCAGTGGTTTTAAAGGAGGGGGGAACGACCTCGTAAACAGAACAGTAGAAAGTCAAGGTATAAAAGCAAGAGAAAGTACGACTGAGCTATAGAACTGTATGCAAGTTGGCGTGGTGGTGTCTAGAATAGACAGGAGGGCTGGAAGATGGTAAAAGTTGAATTTGGAAAAATAACTAAAGATTCAGTCCTGAGCGGTTTTGTGTCAGGAGCTGCTAAGCTACAGCAACAGGTAGGAGTCAACATTTAAGAGCTCAAGCATTTCAAACCTTTGTTTCTCTTCCAAGGAGCAATCCAGGGGGAAGTGTTCCAGCATCCACAGGAACTCTTCCACGCAGTGATCCGGGGATCAGACTTTAGCCTTAAGGTCTGACCCAGAGGGAGACGCCCCTCACTCCTGCTGCTCTGCCATTGGTGAGGACTAGTCACCTGAGCTCTCTGGGTTGCTGGGTAATAGGTGCTCTGTGATCACAAAGAGAGCTGAGTCTTCCACTCCTCTTTGCTTACAGACCTATTGATACAGAAAGACATGAGCGAATGAGGCACAAAGTAAATGTTTTCATCACGTTAGTTCTTTGTAAATCCTAATTTAGGATTTGTGAATCCTAATGTATGAGCACATGATTTTGAAGATGTTAAAGAGGGAATAACATGATTAAATTTTAATTATAAAATGTAATACTGGTAGCACCATAGGGAAGGAGTGTGTGGGCAAGGTCAGAAGCAAAGGCACACTACGGAGAGGGTTTTGGTGATTCTGGAAAGTGCTTCTGAATTAAGGCAGTGCTGCAGGGAGGGTGGAAGATGGAGCAGATTCAAGTCTATTAGAAATAGACTCGTCATGGCACTAGCTGATTCCCGGTGAAAGCAGAGGAACAGGAAAATTCCAGAAATCCCTCATTTCTGGCTTGGGTGAATGATGAGATTTTGCTAAGGTTAGGAGGAGTGGGCTGGGGGACAGGCACAGTTTAACACAGTCAGTTTGAGACACTTAGGGTCACCATGTGGCATTTACGTGTTAAATAAAATCACTTTCAGGTAAGAACACAGGGCCGAAAAGCAGAGTTTATGGTTATTAAAATGGTGTTAAAAAGTAATTTAAATTACTCATGGATGAGGCCATCCAGTCTTCACAGATTTATGTTATAACATAAAATATCGATTTCTAACTTCTATCCTGTGCTAATGTAAGAGTCTTAAGTTTAAAAGAAGAGTTTAAATAACACCAAATTTATGAAGTCAGTGCTGTTGGTATTTTAGTGGCAAAATGAAAAACCCTTAAAAATGCTCCTCAAAAATCAGAAGTTTAAATACAGTAAGAATATAAGTCATAACACAGAAGAAGGGTTTTCTGATTTTGGCAAATCTCTGTGCCCAGTTTTACTGAGATGCACATTTTGGTACTAACCTAAGTATTTTGACAATGCAGAAATGGTCCAGCTTATTCTTCCAATCATCCTTTTCTTCTTTTTTGAAACTCTAAGCCATTTATAATTACATTTTTATTAAGCTAGTCATTGGAGAACAGGTCCAATGTTATTACTACTAGATTAAAGATAAAGATGTGCCTAATGTGTTAGAAACAGGAACCAAAGACTCCAATAAATAAGTGCTATAAACTGCTAAAAAATAACAAGCAACTAAGCCATATCCAGATGTTAGAACAGACCTGAAATTTCTTGTGGTGATTTTACTAAATTCAGGAAACAAAAATGAAAAGTGTTTCTAAAATAACACTATATATGGAAAACTTTCCAAAATACTTATTTAAGTGAGTATTATAGTAAATTTTTTAAATCATCATAATCTTATAGAGTAACTTGCAAATTAGAGTTTGCTGTGCTGGAAAATTCTTTAGTGATTTTATTTTTGTCCTATGTAGTCTGATACTGAGGCCAAGCGTGACTTTTGGGTATGGATTTGGGGGTATTAAATTTGGTTTATTTGCTTTATCATCACCTTATGATTTCCTATTTTTAAAAATATCATCAAGTGTTTTAAATAAGACTTTTGCTAATATACATGACGATCTTCCCCTCTCTCTCTATATATATATATCTATATTGAAGTAGATTCAGACTATAGAATATCCCAGTTACAGGTTTTGACTTTGTCCCCAAAACGTCATTTTTCATCTCAAATTCAAAGGTCAATACTTTGTGTAAGACCTCACCTTTACCCCACTTGGTGGTAATTAAATTATAGAAATAACTTCCTACTTTTTGTAATAAGAGGAAAATAAAATATACCTGAAAGCAAAACTAGCCAATTTCTTTCCATGCTACATAAATATAATAAACAATGACTTTTATATCTTTAAAAATACATCTTTTATATTTTACATTATATTTTACATATTTTACATTTCATTAATCAATGTGAAGTAACAAAGAAATGGATTGAATTTTTTAAATGGATACAGACAGTTGCTAAGCTAGACTTGGAAGTGAGGGTAGAAAACTTCAAATTCCATTAACTCCTAAGTTTCTTTGGAACTGACTATGCCCAAAGGGAAGACTCAGCTGCGTTCCCATTTTCAGGGTGCCGGTCACCAGCAACTGCTCTTGACTCCCCCCAGGAATTTAACTTTAGTGGCACATGCTCTTTGTGGATGCTGTACTTCAAGTCACATCTGCATGCTGACAGTTCCCAAGACTTTCCTGCTCAGGCTTCTCACCTGTGTATCCAGCTGGCTGGAACCACATTCAGCTTGGCCCCACTCGGCATAACCTGCTCCCCAAAGCTGCTCCTCCCCTAGGATGCCTGCGGCCTGGCTACCATCCTGGGCAGTATCTTGGATGACTTCCCTCTCCTGTTCCTCTCATCTCTACATCCACATCTGTGCCAAATCTCCTCTTTAGTGCTCTGAGATCTTTCCCACTTCAGCTCGGTTAACTCGAGCCATCCTTAGTTCACGATTTCCTCTCCCATTTTCTTGTGGCCCCAGCCTGTTCACTGCCCTCAAGTCACTGAGGTCGGTCCCTCCAAAGCGTCCTTTGCACCACACCCGTTCTCTGTATTGCGGCAGGAGAGATTTTTCAAAGCACGAACTGACATTTTTATGTTTAGAGGTTGTGTTAAATTCTACACTTATTAGCACCACATCTATGGTCCTGAAAAATCAAGGCTCTTCACGCCTCTTTTCTGGTCCATGTTTCATACCTGAAATGCACCAGGAAACTCTCATTTTTTTGGACTTTGCTAGGGTTGTTCCGCCTTCAGCTGCCTTCAGTCTCTTCCAGGGTTTAACTTACTCAAACCTGTCCCTAACCAACTGGTACTGGGTTTGGTATTTTTCTTTCTTATTCTTTTAGCACTATGTTCTTCCCTCAACACTTTATTCAGTAACCAGCTATGAACATCAATAACCAGTTCTCACCCTTCATGGATTGCAAGTTCATGAAAGTCGTCCTGGGAAGGCAAGAGCTGTGCTTCTTCCCTATCCACCTTGGCTTATGTCGGGCTCAGGTCCCAAGATAAGTGCTCAGTTTCATTGATTGAATAAATGAATGGATGCCAATTAAATCCTCCTTACACAGAGGTACCAAGTGTGTAAGTTTGATTATTAACTACAAACATGATCTTATCCCAAATAGGAGTCCTTTCTTATCTTGTAACCAATTCCTAAATTTCGCCATTTTAGCATTATTCATTCTACTGAAAAGAAAATACACATAAGTGCATATAAATACACTGCTGGAAGAAAGAAAAGAGATTGGTTTAATTCTTGAAATCGTTTCTTTACATTTTATATTAAAGAAAAAATAGCTGGCTTTTATCCAGACTCACTTTTCCCCAATATCACTTTCTTCCACTCAGTTATCCCTTTTAAATGAGTTGAGCTAAAGGGCTGTAATGTTCAGAGAACTTTAACATTCAGAGGCCTTGAGGCAGAGGTCGGTGGAATGAGACAAATTAGCGTTTCACTGACACATAATAAATTGCCACAAGTTTAGCACCCATTTGCTCTCTGACATTTCTGTAGTCCAGCTGATGTGGCTGAATTCTTTCATCAGAGTCTTTAAAGGCTGAAATCCAGGTGTTAATTAGCTGCATTTGCATCTGGAGTACAAGGTCTTTTCCCAAGCTGGTTTCTACTATGGGCAGAATTCAGTTCCTGGTGATTGGAGCCCTAACTAAAGTGCTGTTTCTTCGCTGGCTGTCAGCAGAAGCCTTGCTGGGTTTTTCCCGCACGTGATTCCCTTCATCTTCAAATGAACTGCACTACATCTTTCTCATACTGCAGATGTGACATCTTCACCCACTCCAAAAAAGTTCTCTACTTTTAAGGATATTATTAGACAAAATCCACTCAGATAATATCTCTTTTATGATCCATTGTCTTATGATCCATTGTTCCTAAATCACTATAATGTGATTTATCATATCTGTGGAGAACTGGAGCTACACATCTTGGGGATAATTTAAAAATTCTACACACAATATTCAATGTAATGGGATGGGTGACCATGCAGTATAAAATTTATTTCAACCAAATTTAAGGGATGCTTCAAATGGCAGAGACTGAAAATTCTTTTTCATCCATCTTTGGGCAAAACCATGGTAATCTTTATTGGGTTGTGAATACAAGCCATTTTTCTTATGTTTTACAGCTGAATGCCATCCCCCAAATGACTATGTGACATCTAAACATTTTAATAAATCTTCCACTTGAAAGCTCATATTTCAGGCAGTCTTCCGAGAGCTCCATGTTGACCTGAGTGATTTGTTCCAGCTGCTAAAAGGATGCTTACAGTGAGTAATAATCAGAAGAGACAGGTAAAATGCTACATTATGACTAATAACATTTCCACATTCTAGGGCCAGGAATTTAGCTCAGTGGCTTAAGAACTGCTTGACAAGCACAAGGTCATGAGTTTGATCCCTGGTACAAAAACAAAAACAAAACAAAAAATTCTACATTCTAACACAGATTGAACATCTTCATCTGTCTCAGAAGGTGGCCAGGAAGTCCTGATCAGGAACGAGAAGGGATTAGTGAGAGACCTAAGTGATGTCCAGGAGCCCATGTGAAGGCCATAGTGCTGTTTTTGTTTTGTTTTTGGTACCAGGGATTGAATTTACAACCTCGCACTTGCTAGGCAGGCACTTAAGCCACTGAGCTAAATCCCCAGCCCCATGATGCTGTTTTGTAATCTGGTGATGCAATTTGCAACACTGTAGAGTGTTGACTAGTGTGGAAAAGTGGGAGAGAGCTGAAATGAAGAGAGTTTAATGACTGTCTTGTTGAGGGCATGTCTGGAAGCTATTCTTCATGGGTGTTATTACTAAAAAAAAAGGTTCACTTCTACAAAACAAATTTATTATTATAAGGTTGGAGAGCTATGCAATCATTCAATTGTTGTTTTGCCTTGGCTACCAAAATCTCATAGACTGTGGAAGATTTTCCTCCTGTTTTTCCTCTCCCTAGTTATCAATGTATTGTGTTGTTTCTGTTAACCGTCTGTTACAAGGCATACTTGTATTTTTACAAACTATTTAAAACACTTTATAAAAGCAGGTGAGCAAGGTTTGTAAATACACAGAATATGACATGTTAGGGTATGTAGCAGAAATGTGCAAAATGAGGAATTTCTTAACGTCAGCCCCCAAAAATAGATATGTGAAAAATTAGAGCCAGCAAAACATAGTGAAAATACTTGTGGAAATCCATGCATGTAATAGCCTTGAAGAAATGAAACCTATTTTTAGAGAAGAAAATACTGGTTTCCTTAGTCTGTTTGGGCTGCCACAACAGAATCCATGCCTGAGTGGATTAGCTGCAATACACCCTTTTTCCTCACGGTTATGGAGATTGATAAGACCAATGTCAGCAGGTTCTGTGTTTGGTGAGGGCCTGATTTCTAATTCGTAGATGGCTGCCTTTTTGCTGTATTCTCTCCTAGCAGAAGGACATGGGAAGACTCTTGGGTCTTTCTTAAAAGGACACTAATCCCACATATAAGGGCTCCATCCGTATGAACTTGTCACCTCCCATAGTATCATCACATTGGGAGTGGGTTTCAATATATGCGACCTCTGCCATGTAGGGTGTTTCCACTTTCCCAAGAAAATTTGGTAATTTCTCCCAGTCCTTGGGTCTGTATTCATGAGTTTTCTAGTATGACAGCTAGTGCATTGCTCAGTTTAAGAGAGCAGCACAGCAATGACATTTTCAAAGAACATTCTCTTCTAAATACCACATTGCAATGTATATGTTTTATAAATTTTAAAACATTATTTTATATATCAAACTATCTTCATGTAGAGGAGATTTTACTAGAGTTCCTTAGGGAGGGTCCATATATGAATATTAGGGGATTTGAGACTCCTTTGAAATGACTTGATGTGTAGGTTTGCTCTTGAAGTTTTGTAAGAGACTGTGTCATTTTCTCAAAGTAGTCTATAAATGCCTGCTCCAACAATCAAAGACAGGGTGAGCAGAGCTGTGGGTCTAGAGGAATATTGAAGTGAACACATCCTCCCATGTTTAAGTGTTTCTCCTGGTCATAAAACTCAGAAACACTACAGAAAAACTCTGTATATTGCTTTGTTCTGCCCTGGTTCTAACTAGTTCTTAGGAAATATGTTTGCTTCATATGTTTCCTGTCAAATCTTCTTTCTACTAATTAGCAAAGGATCCTAAATTTCATTTTCATCATATGGAAAAATAGAGATCATAACAACTATGTCATTGTTGCCAAAAATAAATCAGTATCATAAGGAACTTTCCTGAAACAGGAACTGGAACACGCTGGTGCTTATGTCTTGTTTCTTTCCTGTACAAGTTGAGAATTCTCCTGCAGGCAAGTGGAGAATCTTAGGAAGTTTGAGAAAATGGAGGAAAACACAACCATAAAAGCTCCTTTCAGTTGTATTCTGTGCCAGTGTGTGGGGAAACAGCAGTAACGCCTTCCAACATCCCTAGGAACAGGTCACAGAAATAATTCCCATGTAACAGGCTTCCCCGCTCCTCCTCTCCTCCTCCCTTCTTCTCCTTTTATCTTCTTTCTCCTTCTCTCCTCTCTTCTTTCTCCTCTTCCTCTTCCTCCTCCTCCTCTACTCTCTCCAAGTTTGAAAGTGCATTTGGTGGTGTCTGAGCCTAAAGGATACCCAGTGATGACTTAATCTGAGATTATCTGAGATACAGTGGCATAAATGACACCATTCTGAACTTGTAAGCAATGGAGAACTTTAAGAATGACCATTATACTCAGCACCTTTATTCACTGTGTGCTTTTGGTTGACCCCTTGTTATGCTAAGACAAAATGCAGGCTGATTTGTAAGTCACAATTCAAGTTATTTCTGAGTGGCATGTCAAATAAATGATGTTTCTTGAGAATATAGATGTTCTATTTTTATTTTATGTTTTTTTGTACTGGGACTCGAACTCAGGGCCTTGTGCTCCTGTGTAGATACTGTGCTGCTGAGCTAGATCCCTGGCCCAGATGCTCTATTTTTTTTTTTTTAACAAAATCTTGCATCACCATAATCTTTGGTGACACTGAGTAAAAGCTATTTCCATTCATACCAATCCCGGTTCCAAATTTCTGACCACTCCAGGAGATTTTCACCTGCTGTTTCTGCCTCAACCCAAACGCACTAGGTTTATAATAACAATATTCTTCTCTATTTTATACTCTGACAGCAATTGCAATCTCTACTCCTAATCTCATCACATCCTTAAAGAACACTGAACTTTCTTTGGGACAAAGGAGCTCTTTTCAATTGTACAAAATGGAAAAAATACAGCATGGAAAGAACCTTCTTCCTCTTTTGAGTGCCTTTATTTGTCTTAATTATTTTATTTTATTTGCTTTTATCTCTTTCTCCTCCTACTGAGACAATGCATTTATCCAGTTGTCAATTTTCATCTTTCCTAGATTTTAGTTGATAAAGAATTTTTAGGGAAACAAGGAGTGAAAAATCAAAAAAACAACTTTAGCAGTGTGGAAGTAGGTATTCTTGAGAAGCAGGTATTGACAATTCCTTTCCAGTAATACAGAACACATCACAAGAGAGCCTAGCTTCATAGTCAAGAATACCTAAAGAAGAATCTTGCTGACTTGTTAAATGGATCTCCTGCTCCAGCTTCCTAAATTCTGCTTTGTTTGTATTACTTTTCAATTGAGAAGTTAAAAAGTCTCTTACTTTGCACACCATTTCCACTTAAATTTCTCCATCAGCTCTTCAACCTGATCTTGTCTCCCCATTTATTTTCTCGCCATTATATTTTCTATGAAGCATCCATAATTTTAACTTTTTGAATTCTGGAATTATATTTCAGGCTGAAATTCCCAGTATGGAAATTTTATCTAGGACTAAGGCTCTATATTTGTTTAATGGTTTGAATTATTTCAGACACGTACCTTAGAGACGTTAATTGTACTAGTCCAGGAGCACGTGGTGAGAACACACGTCAAGAGATTCCATTACCTAAAGTGCCGAGACCCACTGTGTGTCTCACGTGCTTTTTCCATCTTCTTGAGTGTCTTGAATTTATGTTGATCTCTACTGCTTCTGAGTCTTTGGTTCAGTTTTTTACATTTATAGCAGCTGTTTACATAATGCCTTGTTCTGTAAAAACTTGTTGCTTTCATATCCTGTGCCAACCATGCTGAACTTTGCCTTTTTCCTGGAAAAGCTAATACATTTTTGTGACTTTTATGCTATCCTTTCCCTAGGTTTTCATTTCTTTCAGTCTGGCAAAATCTTGGTCACTGTCCCTTCTTTTTTGAAATTAAGTTTATTGGTACAATTTATATATACATACTGATCACATTCTTCATAGGGAATTTTTACTTGTACGTGGTGTCTGTTAGGAACTTGTTGCTTTTTACTCAATCTGCTCTCCTCCTTTAACCACTCTTCTCTTCCTTATTTAAAAAGCTTGGTTTACGTCTCATCCTTCTTTTATTGTTTCTTTCTTTTCCCTTCCTTCCTTCCCCAGTTTCCCTTTCTTTGAACAATTTCTTCCTGTGTCACAATACCTCTTCTAGAAAGCCTTCTTTGAGTTTTTTGGAAGTTTCTACCGCTAAGCACATGTCTCTGCGGCCGCCAATCATTGTTCTCATGAACACCACTGAAGAGTGTGTGTGTGTGTGTGTGTGTGTGTGTGTGTGTGTGTTCTGAATGCCTGAGAGACAGGAAACAGGATATTTATATTTGTATCTCTAGTGCCAACACAATCCCTCACTAAAAATATTGTTACATGTCCCCATTTTAAAATCTCATGTTAAGTAAAAGCAAGACAAAAGATAAAATCAAAACAATAAGGCTGAAAAGGAAATGTGCTGAAGACAGAATGCAGGTACTAACTGAAAACCAGCTACATTCACCTACTCTGACCTCCCACCAAACCACAACTGCAGGTTCTATTTATAATTTAGGCTAAACTACACCACATAGTGGAATGATATATTTATTGCTGTTTCTGTTCAAAAGAACGGAGAAGAAAGAATAGGCAAAAAGAAAGGAGAAATGTGTCTGCTCAGTCTGAATGACTAAACAAAAAAGTAGGGAAAAAGGTCAAGGAATATTTGCATTTGCTTTTAAATTATAAACTTGTGTGAAAAAGAGTTTCCCTGATGTCACATAAAGTGAGAAGTTCCTGAAAAGAGCTCCTGTGACCTGTTACCAACCACTTCCCTATTTTTGCATGACATAGTTGATTCTTTTTCTCAAGTCCACTTGACTTGAAAATCAAGACATTTTGTGGGGTCACTAGGAACTTACTTCTCTCGTCTCTAAACCACAAATGCTACGTAACCTCAACGGTGCTTGGTACAGGACACAGTTCTGTTTAGACTGCGGACCAAAACACAGCTCAGGGAGCCAGTAAGAGGGCTTGGAGCTGCCAGGCTGGAGGCGGTCAGCTGGGGGAGGCTTTCATCCTGACGGCTGACATTATGGCTCGTAATAAACTTGACCAACTGTTTCTTGTGTAAATTTTATCGTTTCTGTTGTTATGGCTGCTTCTGTCAGGAAAGACCTGGAGAGTGTTTTAGAAAGCATGCTTTTCATAATTCAAAACGATAAATCATTTTGCATAACTACCACATTTGTTTATGTCTTCACATTGAGGTGGGCACATTTTCTGGAAGGTGATGTTGCATGTGGCCTCTTCATACAACTTTAAAGTGACCTAACGTTTCTCATGGCCAGTCCATGAGCATTTTCATATTGCTTTAGTTTTACAGCTAAGCTGAAGAAATAGGGGCCACTTTTGCTAATATGGACATGAACCAGGGAGAAAATGAGTTTTCCAGAAAGGGTTGATGCAAAACTATAAAGTGATAGGATGGAGAAGATTAAAAGAAGCTCTTCTTTGCCAAACTCCATTTCCTCAGTAAAAGTATCCGAATTCCTGAAGTGGAGCCAGTCACATTGAGATTTGTGTTTTATTTTTGCTGCAACATCTTGATGATAATATATATTACTCATGTACACTCGGAGACACAAGACTGGGAAAGAAAAGAAGAATGGAAAAGAAAGGAAAGGAAAGGAAAGGAAAGGAAAGGAAAGGAAAGGAAAGGAAAGGAAAGGAAAGGAAAGGAAAGGAAAGGAAAGAAGGAAAGGAAAGGAAAGGAAAAGGAAGGGAAGAAGAGGGGAGGAGAGGAGAGAGGAGAAGAGAAGAGAAGAGAAGAGAAGAGAAGAGAAGAGAAGAGAAGAGAAGAGAAGAGAAGAAAAGAGAAGAGAAAAAAGGATTCAACCAGTTCATTGCACTGGTTAGCATTCCTCAAAGTCTTGGCTGGCGTCGTAGGTTCAAATCATTTGGCCTGGACATAGTGTAGTGTGTCCTTGAAGGTAACATCTCCCCTTTCCAGATAGCTAAGGCTTGGTTTTGAGTTTTTACCTGTCTCTCTGATGAAATAGGGTTAATAAAATTGTATTAAGTAACAGTGACATGTGTGGGTCACTTATGAGACACGTTAAGTCCCCAAAGTAAGTCAGTGAAGATTTTCCCACCCTAATCTTCAGTGAGAATTGACTTCTACTCTACAATAAAGTAAGCAGCTGAATGATGCTGTGTAAGCTGTTGGATATTTCAGAGCCTCAGTGGTTTCTATAGAAAGCAGCTAATCATATTTGGTTTACAGTGTTTTAGATGGAAATCAATAAGAATACATGTGAAGAGAAGAGTGAAAGTCTGGAATGGTTTTTTTTCAAGAAATGGAGATTATTATTATTATTAGGAAGATGAGATTTTTAAAAATACTCTCCGTAACTGGAACTATCCTGCTTTTCTGTGTTACTATTGACTTTAGCACCAAAAACATACTTCCACTTTTCAAGCAACTTCCATAAATGGGGCTGCCTTGTTTATTTCTGATGGACATACTGGTACATTTTGGAGGTTTTAGTGTAAATCCAAAAATGAATGTTTCTCTCATTTCTGCATTAAAAATTGCTCTATCTGACATCTTTATTTCCAAGAATATGTAAGCAGTATTGGATTAAAAAAATACAGTGAATCTTAGTTATTAAAGCTAGATGGTTTTTGTTTTCCTTCCTAGAGTATGTTAAGGACTAGTTTACCAATAAAAAAATGTGGTGAAAAAGCACCAACTTTTCAAGTAATTATACTCTCCTCTTGTACTTCCATCACCTGATTACTTAGCCCCTGCTGTATTTGGCCCATGAAAATGAAAATGAACTGGAAATCATCTGTTCTCTGTAGAAAATATTTCGTTCATGTTGGCTCTTTGGTTAAAAAAAATTACAGTTAACATCACAGAGTATTTCTTTAAAAACACAGTGCTATGTGGTGGAAAAGAGAGTAGAGGAAGACACGCTCTTTTTCTGATAATGTGGATGCAATTAAATACAATTCAGGAAAGTCAGTGATTACACCTGTAAGCAAGAAGTAAATAAAGTGATAGGCAATCTCAGAGAAGACAGGAATTTGTTCCTATCTTGGGTGGATCTGCAGTGCTTCACAGAGGCAAGGGAAACTGATTTCAGTGCTGCAGGACGATAACAAATTCATCTATTCTTCCATAAGCATTGATTAAATCATTACCTAAAGCAGGCACTAGGGTCAGTATGAGATATGACATAGTTCTGCCTTTCTATCTAACCACAGGAGACAGACGTTTAAGCAAGTAATTGAAATTATTAGACTTATAATATTAAATATAATGTAATCTAATCTAATATAGCTACTGAGGGTATTCTTAACTCTGCCTATGTCCACAGTTTGTGTGTGTGTGTGTGTTGTGTTCAGGAGGGAGGTTCAGGTCATCTTTCCAGGGGAGACATTTGTGCTAACTCTTGAAGACAGTAAGATTTCAGCAAGCTGCCTTGAGCACTGTAATCTAGGAGCATTTAGGTAGAGAAGGAAAACCAAACTTCCTTAGGAAACTGCAGAGTGTCTGAGTGTGGTGGTATCATATAAGATGGGAAATAAGACCCCAGAGTGAGGATGAGACCATCAGTCATGTGCAGACATGAAGCAGAATAAGCCAAAGCTTGGTGAAGGCCCATCTCAGGCTTTGCACCATGCAGCATGGTTGTGATTAGCTCGGTGGCTGAGCCCTGCCATGAATGAGTATGGTTTAGATCCAGTATGTCCCTCCAGAGGGTCATGGGTTCCAAGTCGGGAATTAGAGGATGACCGTATCACGAGAGAGCAGACTGGGTTAGGTTGAAGAAAGGGGGTTATTAGACATGTGACCTGGAAGGACATGCTCGTCTCGGCCCCTTTCTCTCCCTCTCTAGCTGTCTTCCTGATCCCTTGGCTTCCCGCTTGCCACGAAGTTAGCATCATTCCATCACCGTGCCCTTCTGTCATGACATTTGTGCCTGAGAGTCAGCTGACCATGGACTGAAACCTCCAAAATCGTGAGGCCTAGAAACAGCTGACTGTCACAGTGGCTCTGTACTAACACACTCTAGTCTGCTTTATCTTTGCCTAGCTTCAGCCATCTCTCCTTCCCAGCTGCTTCTCAGACACCCAGCTATGAAGAGCCGCTGGCTTCATCTTTGGATCTTAATGTTGTAACACAAGCCTGCAAATCAAAAGACGCCAAACAGGTCAATATAGATGGCAGCATTTTGAACTGGTGAATGATATATTTTTGACTGATACTTTAAGAATGATTTTCTCCAGCCTTAGTTAAAATACTTAACATCCTTAGTTCTTGGAACATTAGCATATTTGCTCAAGTTTTCCTTACCCATTTAATTCACTTATCTGCCCCACAAGTAGAGGTATCTTGCAGATACCTCTTCTCTTTCCCTTTCTACTGGAGATTTTAAAGACCAAAGAAAATATTGGCAATGAAATTACAAGCTGAAAGTATTATTTCTTTCTCCTTCTATTACCAGTAACTTAAAAACCAGCAGAGATAAGAGCTCCTCCTCTGGGCTTCTGGGAATTGGCGGGGGATTATCTTTCCGTATGTTTTGCACTTCACCACTCTTACATAAACACTGCTTGGAGACCCGATTTAGGATGAAAGTCATGCCATTTCCTACAGCACGCTGGGTATTACAAAGCATGTGATTAACCAGGGTGGCCAAAGACTAAGTTAATTATTTAGTCAATATTTTACTGGGTTCTTCAGTCATTACCCATTTTAATTTTAATTAGTTTATTCTTCTACTCTCATGTAGACATATGATGTTTATCTAAATGTACTTGAAGTGTAAAGTCAACTGCAAAAACCAGAGTAGGAATAAAATCATATTTTATCAGAAACCTGTACCCAGCCCTATTCATGCATGTGGATTGAAAATAAAGAAAAAAAAAAAAACTACTACTTTGATTTCACCACATTTCTTTCTAATTCACAAGTTCTGTAGCTTGCAGGCAGAAGAGGAAAATCCCTTTAGAATGGACGTCATGTGAAAAATGAAGAATGAAAACACAGCTGTATCTTTTAATCTTTATTGCTACCTTAATAACTTTGGATTAGTCATCTAAAATGCCATGTCATGTTTTCTACAACAGAACAGACTTTTGTTTTATTATTGTTTTTTAATATTAGGCCAATTTGCAAACTAATTTGCTGATGGCCTGAGAAATAGAGTTCAACAAAAATTTATGGTCTGCAGAATTTTCTCAGTTCAAGGCGAAGAGCAGAAATTTTACTTAAATCAAATTTTAGAATTAAGTTTCTTGGACTGTAAATATTTGTTTAAAATGAAATATTTTTTAAAATGCAATATTTGCAGATTACTAGAATGATATAACAGACTAATAATGCAACATGAATTTCTAGAATTTTCCACCAAATAACTATTTTAGAGCTGTAATCATTCATAACATGAGTTAATTGTAATTATTCATAACATGAGTCAAACAATGCAGAAGCATAGTAAGGAAAATATAGTTCTTCCTGATTTTAAGTTTTTCTTCCTTAAGAATGGCAAATGTCTCATGTGTATCACACTTCATCTTTCAAACACATTCTGATATATCAGCAAAATTTGATGCATTTAATTTGGTCGACATGATTTCTCATGTGGAATTTCTCTATAAAGGAGTGGTTTTCCATTTTTTAGCAGAATATTTTTTTTAACCAAATTTAATCTCTCATGAAAATTACATTTCCATGTTTAGAGGTTGGTCTTGGCTTAAAAGTTATTTCCTAAAATTATTTTTATTCTATAAACAGGCTTATAATTAATTCCCAAGGGAATCTTTTTGGTTTAATGTCATAAATTCCTTGAGGCAAAGAGAGATATTATCATTTCATAATCAACAGTTTCTAGTCCCAGTGCCTGGGATATAATAATAATATGATGAGTGAATTTTTTTTTCATTAGTAACAAACTATTTCATCACCAGTTTTTGGAACAATAGTTTTTAAAAACTACAAGAGGTGGACCTTACAGAGGACCTGATAGTTACAAACTGCTTAGTATGCGGAGAATGAAGGGTAATACTCAGTTAATCATCCCAAGCAGCTCTAGAATGCTCGGGAGCGCAGCTGAGGAATGATAAGATCAGGGAACAGGCGAGCCACAGAGGAGCTCAGCCCTGGAGTTTGTAGATTTGTGTTTCGCGTGGCCTTTCTGTGTCCTTGTCGTGATTTCTGTTTCACTCTGGTCATCTGGGGACACTGGATGCCCCTGCGCCCTTGGTTTTCCTGTATTTTCCTGTTCTTGTCTGCACCCCTGAGCATTTCTTCTCTGTGCCCGTCAGGGTGAGTGACCGACAGGAATCTAGCACGGCTCTCTTCTCCTTTGCAGTTGACCTGCTGTTATTTGAAAGATCTCATCTAACTTAGATCCTGGTGTTTTTAAAGACTCCTGGGTCTTTATTTCCTGAGCCCACCATTCTCCTGAGCTCCTGAAAGTATTTCTGAGTGTTTGAGTCCCCTCAGGTTTACATCATCTACATGCTTCAAATTCTCTGGCACAGAATGCTATCTTCTCACTAAACTCCATAATTACACTTCTTTTAGTGTATTCTCTGTTTCTGTTAATGGCATTGATTGTTTAACCTGGGAAATCAAAAATTATCTTAAATGACTTATGTCTTTTATATCTCACCAACTCGTCATAGTTCTAACTTCTATGAAACAGTCTGCCTTATATAACTAGTTTCTGTAGCCATTCTGTTGGGATAGAGATTTAAGATCTCACATGGACTGTCTCTCCTTTAGGATATTGATAAAAATCAGAAACCTGAGCATTTCCTTTCCATTTCCCATCTGGAAGACTATCAGTGACTCATGCTGTCTAATTGAGTAGTCTTGGGACAGCCCCAGAAGGAATGGTTAAGGAAAAATAGTGAAACCTCCATTTATATCTACTCTTTCTAATGCAACGTTTGATATTTACTAAAGAAGATAATGTGCATGTGTAGCTATAAAGCATAATAATAAAACAAGTGCCCGTGAACCTACCACCAGAGCATCCACCAGTACTGCGTCTCAGCACATCGCAAGCACCCTCCAGCAGCTCTCCACTCCTCCTCCCCTCTGCAGCCTCTTTCAGTGTGCCTTGTATCCCCTAAGAGGACCTTTCTTTTATATAGTTTTTCACAGATATTTATTTAAAAATAGCTTATTCTTTAGCTTGTTCTTGCACTTTAAAATGATATACTTTATTGGATATTTGTAACGAGTTTTAACACAGTATTATGTTTTTAGGATTCATTCTTATTGTTATATGATATCAGAGACCTGGCCTAGATCCCCAATCTCCCAAATGAGTGTATGGTGAAGGCTTAAATAAATGAGATAAGTGGTGTGATTTTAGGGCTCCTGAAGGATCAAAACCCTCTGCGGAGTTCAGGGACTCTGGTGGCTAAGACAGGGGATGCCCCTGGATAGCCCATATTTATTTAGGGGGTGAGAGTGGAAAACGCAGGAAACTGAACAGAACTTGGGAGTGGTTGAAGGACTTTTCAAGTAACAAGTTATGTTAACAAGGAGAAGTATCTTAAGAGAAGATCTCCGTGTTGCATCTCACTACAGGGGTGAAATGCCTGTGGCCACAGCCTTTATTTAGTCAGCTGGAGTCTGAGCCAGGTGTCTTCAGCCCTTATCTTGCCCAGGCCACGCAGCAGCCCTGCACGTGTGTTCAATTTCCAGTTTCAATGGCTCCCAACAATGCGAAGCAAAAAGGAGATTTCATTGGCGTTTACTGCAGAATAGTTCTGTTTTGAGAACACAGCAGAAGTCTTTATCCACTCTTTGGTTGGTAGACATTTGGATCCTTTCCAAGTTGAGTTCTTGAGAAAGTGCTGATATGAGAAATGCTATGTTCTCTTAGTGCATGTACGCAACTTACAAGAATGTACCTTCAGGGAAAATGATGTATCACGGAATAGGCAAAGTTCAGAGCATAACATACTATCAGTTATACTCATATTTATTTTTAAATATATTAAAGATGCATTAAGCGTGAGTGCTCATAACTTTCTTTCCTAAATAAAAGTGTGGACCAAAAATATTTGGAAACCCCTGATTTATAGAATAAAACATAATCTGTCTTCAAAGTCCTGTTTTTAAATATCCATTATTTCTAAACAAGCCTCTTAGGATCCTGCTTCTATGAGCTTCCCTTGTATGTATCATTATAATGCTTTCCAGGCTAAGTGGTTGTTTGGTATCAATATCCTCACTTAGAGTTAAGAGTCCAAAGAATCTCCTTCATTGGTGTCTTCCTAGAACATAACCCAGTGGTACCATGTAGCAATCAATAGTAAATATCTATTGAATTAACACATTAATTAAGTAAAATACTGTATATAGCTAAAAAATGAGAAAGTCTTGTATTTTCCTGGGGAAAGGCATTATATAAACTCAAAATATTAATGTTTTATGACATTGTTTAATCAGTGGTGTTCTAGAACCTGCTTATCAAAATATCTGTTAGCTTACAATTAATTAATGAAACTAAAACTATATTTTGTTATCTTTACCTTAGATGCAATAGCTCCACAAGCCATAGAAAATTCTCTTCAACCCTCAACTTATGTTCCCCTCCTTAATAAATATAGGACAATATTGGAACAGGAAGATACCTGTACTGGGAAGCAGACAAACTAAACTTTGTCTCCATCTGTCTCTGGCATGTTATCTGATATTACTATTGCTTAAATCATTCAATACCTTTGATAAGCTGTCTAATAATTAAAAAGCGCTATTACCTTTTTTAAACATTTTCAGCTACTGCTGTTTATTGTTATTTAGATACTGCTTTTCGGGCACAAGGATAGGCTGCTTATGTGGATTCCTTCACACATAATCACCATAAATATCACCCCCATTTTACAGAAGTACAAATGAGGATCAAAGATATTTTATTCTTTGCTCAAAACCATACAGATGCAAGTCACGGTTCCCTTTCCTCTAGAGCCTGATTTTGAATCACCATAGTGCTCTATTTTTCTTCGGTTTGGCTGGTGCCCAGAAGTTGTGAAAGGATCAACTGAGATAACTTCCATGACAGTGTTCTGTTAATTTCTAACACTGTACCCATTCAGCAAATATTTATTTCACCCTTGGCATGTCCTCCGCTCTACAGTAGAAATGAAGATGAATTACACAGTCAGCAGCTGGAGGTCCTTGAAGTCTAACAGAAGGGACACAAATATCTGCAAATGACAGTAGCAGTGGAGCTTACTGGCTTCTCAGGGGAGGGGCTGGAGAAAATTTGAAGATGCTCCTGTACTCAGACATATGAAAATACGAGTAGGGGTTTTGTTGGTAGAGACTGTGTTAGAAGACGTGAAAAAGTGAAGGTGACGACAGAAAAGATGGCAGGGGTGATAAACACATGGTACCTTAGCCCTGAGAAGTCAGCTGCAACAGCAAAACACAGGGTGTGTGACACTGTGTTGCAGAAAAAACTCAGGAAGAAGTGTGGGGTGGAGCCATACTATAGAGCATTTTGGAACTTTGGATTCCCCTTATTAGGCTAATGGGTGCCATGGAAAGGTTTAACATGGGCAAATGCTATGCTACTGACAGTAGAGTGGTAGTAATTATCCTTCTAACAACAAAAAGGAAAAATACTTATTGAAAACTTAATCTGTGTCAATAAGTGCATTCATACATGATGGATTTATTTAACCTTCACAGTTACCTGAGGAGAGAGAGACTGTATTTACTTCATACAAAATACCCTGAACTGCAGTCCAGCACAGCCATAATAATAATCTCTCCAGAATATCCACACAGTGGGGTTCTGGGAGACAAACCCTACTGGAAGGGAGGGGGAGGGGTTACCACAGTTTGGGGTTTTTTTAATCCCCTGAATTGAGTCCATATGGTAAGCAGAGTTTTCCTCTTGACTCATTTGCAGTGGCTTGAGAGGACACTGGTAAAGATAGAGACATTAAAGTTGCCCAACACAAAGCTTTGTCAGGATGTCACCACTGTGGGTCAGAATAGAAGACAGGGTAGATTTATAAGGCATTGCTACCAAGAGTTAATCCATATGGTACCTCAGCAAAGCCACTGGAGAGTGCCAAAGGCATAGGCTCAATGGCAGTCATGTGACTGGCCCAAGCACACAACAGGTGCCCAAGCACCAGTAATCTTATACATGTGCCTTCACATCCTGAGATCACTGCTGATCACTGTTCTATGTGACCTGAGACACTGGATGCAATTAGTCATGCAATTGTCCTATACCTAGGAAGTCAGAAGAGAGTTTAACACTAGACATTTTCTCTAGACATTAACTGCTACCTCAAAGCAAACTAAACCACATGGGCAAAAGCAACCCTTGATCCAGAAAAATATTCTGCCAGGGAGGGAACTTGCATCACCATATATAGAACAGTGAGGCCTGGCGACAGGGTCCTGTTGTCATTTCTGGCTTTGTAGATCCCTTCTTTCTCCACACTTGGAAACAAGATGTACTAGGTCAAATATCCTCAATGGCAGACATAGGAGTATTCCTTAGGGACCCATGAACTTCCCTGGGAAGTTTCTTTCTGCAAATAGTTATTTGGCTGAAGGGCAGAATCCAAACATTTGGACAATAACTTGGATTTCCAGGCAGATCCTACTGCTCAGAACTGTGCAGATATCTGTTGTGGGAAAAAGAAATGAAGCAATTGCTGAGATTTGGCAGCAAAATGTCCTGAAGAATTCCTAAAAGTTGCTAGAACTAACCAGTTTAGAGCTACAGAGTTAAAGTTGAAAAATAAATTACCTTTCTTTAAACAATAGTTCTTCCTTATCTGAAGTTTTGGTTTTCATGTGTCAGTTTTCCACAGGGAATGTGGCCCAAAGTTATTGAGTGGAAATATCCAGAAAAGAAACAGTTTAAATTCTGAGTAGCATGAGGAAATTTCACACTGTCCTGCTCTGTGCCACCAGAGGAGAATCCTCACTTGCTCCACTGTACACACACTGTGCATATTACTGCTACCAGAAGGTGGGGTGCCCAGGAATGATCTTTTCCAGGCTCTCACTGTCCCATTTAAAGAACTGGACAGGACAGCTGAAGAACATAAAAGGTTAACACTTATTAAGGCAAAAAGAGAAGAGGAAGTGCTCTGAGGAAAAGAAAGTAAGAAGAGAAAATGCTCCCTCTGCATGGAGTGGATCATTAAAAGAGTAAGAGCAAACCTCCTCTGACATCAGGTCTGGGCTGTCTGATACCAGTTCAACTGTCCAGTCAGTTTGCCATGCCCTAATCTCTGGCCTCATTACCATCCTACTGAGATATCCAGTGTAATAGGATACTTTGAAAAACAAAGAGTATATTCACATGACTTAATTTTTTTTCCAATTTTTATTAGTACAGATTTGCTGAGTTTAATGTTTGTGTTTCTTGTGTTATACTTTTTCTACTTTATTGCTACATATTATTTATCCCTTACTGTGCCCAAATTATAAATTAAATGGTGCCATAAGTATATAAGAAGCAATATAGAAAATATAGGGTTTAGGCTCCACTGGGGGTCTTGGACATATACCTTTCAGATAAGGCGTGATACTATACGTATCAAGAACTATCAAGTTTTATACTTAAGTTTGCATAACTTACTTTCACTGACTACACCTCCATAAAACTCTAAAGGCAAAAATTAAAAACACGATAAAAATTCTTGTCTTGAATGTTTCAGATGGCATATAAATTGTAGAGGGTTTATCTGCTAGTGTCAAGGACTCGGCCTCTGACTCATCTCTCTCCAATTCTCTACAAGCAGCTTTCATTGTCTGACTTTAAACAGCCGTTTTGCTCCTTCCATTTATCCACATAGCCAAGAAGTGGAAGCCATGTGTGTTCTTTTAGCATAAACTAGACACTAAACACGTCACTTCTGCCAACATCTCATTGAATCAAGCCACGACAAACATAAACACAGGAAATTTCACTTTCACCAGTTCCGTAAATAAGCTTTTGATTGTGTTCTCATTTCTATAAAAGTCATAGATCGTAAATATTCTCTATTTTTTTGTAAGATGAGAGGATCTAGTGTTAAATTGAAGAAGAAAGAGATGCTCTCCTAGATGCTGCAGTCAGAGCTCAAAGTTGGATGGCTGATAAGAAGATGTGGGAATGGACTGTGACTTTGTAGCATTTTCTAATAATGGTGTCTCCTAAAAAAACACACTCACAAAAACTGAGAATTCTTTGATCCATGACCAGCCAATATTTCTGTGAGTTTACACAATGTGTTCATATCTCAATGAAACATGATTCGAGTAATTCCTGATGTCACTAAAAGTTAGTATCTGGGGAATGATTCTTTTCTCTGATCATAATTGCAAGTATTTAGGCTCATGAACCCCCTAAAGGCAATAACTAAGAAACTTTACAGCTCTGGTTCAAAAGGTGGGCCACTTTCTTCTTGCAGATTCTTAAACAAAAGAAGAAAGCAATGTGATGAAAATGAGAAATAATTATAACCATTTCCATCTTGATTTTTCATTGGGGAATCCAAAACCAATAAACATTTCACTTTGATTCAAGTTATATTTCCTTTCTGAGTTTTTCAGGGCTTCAGGAATTGAACCTAATCCAAACTTCCATCTAAACGGTCTAAAAACCACTGTACAAGACCCTATCTCCCTGTTTGCCTTCCTCTTTAGCAATCAATTTCTGAAATCTTACATTTTTTATCTTCTCTTAATCTATTGTTCCTTCTTTTACAGAACTCACATTCCCCATGTACTTGAATTCAAAGTTTAATATTTATTTTAAGGGTGAGAAGAACATGTGATTTAATTTCGAGTTTAGAAAAAAAAGAGTTGTCAGTATATCTATGGAAGGGGATATTATGTGGGTAAAGATGGTAGACTGGGTTTTTGAAAACAGGCCAGCAAGTCACTCTGTTGTTGTCTCTCTGTAGTTCTACCAGTGTGACACTTGATTCAGGCTAAGCACTTTTGCATCTTATCTAGATAATGAATTATTTACTGTCCATGACGTATGTGTGTGTGTGTGTGCTATTTGGTGATAACTAATTCAGGATCTCCTGCCAGATTATTGTTCAGTAACATCTTTTTTCTCCACCAGTGCAGGACTTATTTCTTCTGTTTTGTAAACATCGTCTTGTGACGGGCATCTTTAAATAGATAGAATGGTTGAAACATTTTTTTAAACATGCAGTTCAAACAGATTCTCCATCACTGATTTTCTCTAGGCAAAATTCATGTTCTGGATTTTGGAAGTACTCAGTTACAGTTGCAGCCAGACACCTTATGTCATGGTCAAGCATTCTGTGTGAACCTGGCTGGGCCAGAGGCCAGAGCACACGAGGTGAGGATGAGCTAGGAGACCCCACAACTGTGACACAGGCATTCTTGGGGCTGTTGGCCGGACACAGATGAGCTCCATCTTCCCAAGAAGTGCTTTCCTTTCAGTTTTCAATTCATTAAGCTATTAGGTAAGATATCATGCTTTTCCCATGCTCGTAATAAAATCAGCGGGTATTAACTGAAATAATAGATAAGATAACTGAGTGCCTACTAAATGCCAACAAGTACAGTAACTGCTTTGCAAGAATCTCAACTGAGCCTAACTAAATCTTTATTAACTTTGTGCTCTTCTAGCCTGTGGTGCACAGATAAAGGCAGGAGCTCACAGTTGCTAAGTTATAGCTGTTCAAATCAGTCGTCTTTAATACTGAACTGGTACGCTTCATCTCCAGCCATCTCCAACCAGATACAATGAAGAAAGCTGAGATTCCTTAGGGAACCTTCTTTAATCTCAGGTATTTTTCTTTTCCTGTCCTTTGATACCTTAGACAGCACATGAGGCCTTCGAGGGTATTTTAAAGAGCCTACAAGAACACAATTTTTGTTAAATAGATATTGAGAGGCCTGAACACTTCATTTCCCTGGTGAATTACTGCATCTTCAGGTAGTCTGATCCCGCCTGTCTTCCTAGCCTTATTTTTTGTCCACTCTGCACATGAAATCATTGAGCTTTGAGTTTTCACACCTCTGGACCTTGAAATTCCAGGGATGACCACCCATACTTACCTATGTGGCAATGTTTTATTTGAGACTTTCAGACACAATGAATTGCTTTTCTCTCCTATGTCAATCCATACACACTTTGTTTACAAAAATGTTTTAATATACCTATTTGAAGAGTAATATATACTTACATTGAATCAAAATAGTAAAAACAAGTGGTTTAGAGTAGTATAAAATATGTCTCTTGTTCCTGCTTGACACACTGACCCCCCAAAGGCAATAACTATTAGCCATGATGTCCAACACACACAGAAATGTAGATACACAGATAGACGGTTGGGTTTTGCAAGACCAGGAGCCTGT
This sequence comes from Hydrochoerus hydrochaeris, assembly GCA_004027455.1. NCBI lineage: Eukaryota > Metazoa > Chordata > Mammalia > Rodentia > Hydrochaeridae > Hydrochoerus > Hydrochoerus hydrochaeris. The sequence goes on from PVLA01000480.1 coordinate 355,500, forward strand.
ATAACATGGTTCTCCACCCTTTATTATCACCATGTTTAGGGAATTCTATAACTTTAGTTAAAAGATTCCCCCTGGGATATCCACTGCCTATGAGGTATTTCTTTCCTGGCACTTCTGGCCTATTGCACAGGAAAAGTGGGTTCTGTTGGTGAAAGAATTAAATAAATGCAGATCCTAAGCCCTTGCAAGTCTGATCAGCATGAATTTAAGGAGAAAGGGTACAGTCAGAGGACCAACTGCACCTGCTACCACTAAACTGCTCATAGGCAGGACAGCAACAACTTTGCTACAATACCACTAAATTATTCTCTAAGAGAGCATTTTATTTTACATTTCCGCTAAAACAACAAATAAGATGTTTTCCCTTATGCATTCTTGCCATTTTGATGTATTATAAAATATTAGGTTTTTGCTTATATGATAAGCTTTAAAAGTGATAGTACATTTTACTTTCATTTGCATTTCTGAAGTGTGTGTGTGTGTGTGTTCACACATATGCAAGTCTTTCACTATAAAAACCCAGCTTTTCATTGCTGTGACAAAATACCTGAGAAAATCAATTTACAAAGTGGAAAGATTTACGAGCACTCTCTGTCTCACAGCTGGCAGCCCATGGCTTCTTGGCTGTGTGGCCTTTGAGCTGTGTCATGAAGCCCATCATGATGGAGAGCACATGGCAGAAAAAGTTGCTTACCTCGTGGCAACCAGCAAAAGTAAGAGAAGTGGTGGGCAATGTCCCTTTCAAGGGAGTCCCCGGTGACCTAAGCACCTTCCACTGGGCCTCCCCCCTTCACCATCACCCAGTAAAGTTTCAACATATGAACCCCTGGGAATAATTAAAGTCCACATTATAACGCCTAACTTACTTTAATTGTAATTTGTTCTATGCATTTATATTCTTGTCTCCATTGTCTTATTTTAACATCTTGGAAAGCAAATTTCCAGGAAATAAAAATTTCAATTTGTGATGTTTTTTCCCTTCCTCCCTGTACTCATTATTTCCTATTTTACCTTCCTACCTTCATTTTTTTTAATTTAAAAATTTTTTGTTAGTCCATGCTTGTGGTCCCTAATGATTTCATTCATCATGAGGAGTTGGTATAGATACACACACATCTTCACTCTTTTTGGGTACCCTTCATTTCCTCCCTCGCCCTTTCTTTTCTTAATCCTCTGCTTAATCAGCCCTTGCTTACTCCAAGAATGAACAAATGATACCGACTTCCCATTATTTTCCAGTAAAACTTATACTGCGAAAGGTTTTTGATTTACAGAAAAACTCTAAAGATCACGTTGAGTTCTCATACACCCCCACGCAATTTCTCCTGTTGTGACTGTTTTACCTTAGAACGGGGCCCTTGTCAGAGTGAATGAGACACTCGCGCGTCCTTAGCTTTTACCTCCTGTCCTTTGCACACTCAGGATCCCATCGGAGACATCGCATCTCTCTAGTCGCCCCTTCTCCTTAGGCGTCTCTTGGTGGCAATGATTTCTCAAACACGCTTTGTTCTGAATGATCCTGACAGTATTGGTCATGTGTTTGCACAACAACCCTCTTGGTGGAACTATCTTATTCTTTTCATAATTAGACCAAAGTTATGAGTTTTGGGGAGGAAAACCAAAGAGGTAAAGTGGTGTTTTTTATTACATAATATCCCTATGGCTTATGGCCAATGATGTTGACCCTGAGGTAATATTGACCGCACTGATTAATGTAATGTTTACCAAGTTTCTCCACTAATATCTCTTTTTTTTCCCTCTCCATACTGTACTCTTTGAGAGGAAGTCACTATGAATAATTCATATTTAAGGGGCAGGATATTATGCTCTGCCTCCTTGAGGGTGGAATGGCTACATACATTTTTAAAAATCCTAGAGAGATTTATTTTCCCTATTTATTATTTATTAAGTCTTTATGTAAGTCTGGATTCATGGATATCTATTTTATCCTTTGTGTTACAGTCCAACATTACTTTATTTATTTTGTTGCCTAAAATTTATATTCCTGTTTTGGAGATTGGAAGCTTTTTTGGTTGAAGCAGTGTCATGTGATATATCTGCAGATCATGTGTCTGTCTGTCTGTCTGTTTTTATGTTGTGCTTTGTTTTCTAACTTCTTCAGTTTCTGGGACTATGAGATTTTTTTAGGTTTTTTTTGTGTGTCTCCTGTCCCAGTCCTAGAGCTGGTGATTTCTCCAGAAAGCTCTGGCTCTTTTTATCAGGAGTCAAGATCAGAGCTCTATGTGTGCCTGTTATTGCTTGAGTTGGACTTAATTTTTAAGTGGATTGCCAAAACCAATACAATATTGTTTCTGTAATAAATTAGTTGATAGTGTATTCCAAAATATGCTGGTTTGTGCCAAGTTATAAGGTTAGTCTGATAGGAATATCCTTGACAGTCAATATTCCTTGAAAGATTTTTGCATAAATCCGTGTATTGTCTTTTTAGTTATTGTTACTAATTAGGTTGTTGCAATAAGTCTACTTGTGTACACAGCAGAAAGCTGTTCTGTTCAGAGCCTTATATGCACTTACAGAGAGTGGCTGGATCTTTCTTAAAGAAAATAAGTTCTTTTCTGAGATTTAGCTGTTTTGATTCTTTCCAATTTAGGCATAAAGATAAAAGAGCCAGTTTGCACCTTGAGATACTTTGCAGGGTAAAGCTTATTCTTCAGAACTCAGTTGAAAGCAAGAGAAAGCATTATTACCATCTTGACCATATTCAAACTTTTCCACCATTGTGAGCAGAGAGGTTTTTGGTCATTACAGGGATCTTACACTCCATGCCCATAAATGTCCCTAACAATAAAGCAGTGTCTTGTGACACTAATCTAATCTGACTTGCTAAGCACAGGAAACACTTGGCATTTTTTTCTAGGGCGTTTATTAACGCACAATTAGTTTGGTTGTTAATGAGAATAATTATGGCTCCTAAGAATCTACTGGTTTGAGAAGAAGCCAGAGTTTGTCGTGACTGCATTTCATTCGTAACACAGGAGCCACATCTCCATACCACTGTGCTTCAGATGGAGCAAATGCAATTTGGGGCTGACTTTTAGATCTGCATGTAATGTGCTGAGTGCGCCTGTCTGTTCCCCTTCCCTTCGGCTGTCCACTGACCATAGATGTGAAAGGCGTGGTGCAAACAAGCTGGCATGAACTCGTTCTCCCACCTTTGCATATGTTTAATTCAATCCTTAGAAACCCATTATGAGTGAAATATTATTATTCTGATTTCCAAGTCGAGCAAACAGAGATCTGGAGATGTTAAATCACTTGGTCAAGATCACATGTTTTACAATGCACAATTTGTAAGGTTAATTTATGGAATTTATGCCTAATTAACTTGACTAAAGACTGCGTCTTTTCCTACTCCAGGAAGGGTTCTCAAAATGGGCTGCAGGTCTAAAAAAAATTTTTCAAAAACCAGTGATGTTCGAATCCTGCTAGAGATCCTGATTGAATAATTCTGAGCCAGAGTGTAAGCCTCAGTAATGTTTAACAGCTCCCCCGGTAATGCTAATAAGCCTAGTCTGAATCTTTCTTCTCTCACCTGCATGGATGTAACAGTGTTACAAGTTTATACAGCATTCATTTAAACCAGCCCAGATAGGAATGATTATGCTTATTCTGTAGAAGAGAAAACTGATACTCAAGGAGTTTGAAAATTTTACCCAGTGTTGCAGAATCAGTAGCCGAAACCCAATTTGAGAAGGGCCCTTTCCTGTTATGATCCTAATTTAGAGTCTTCTAATTGTGCCCCTGGGGACCCTCTCCTCGCTTTCCCTCCTCCTCTTGGATTCTATTCTATACCAGGTTTGCAAGAAACACCTGGATGTCATTTACAGCAATTAAGTCTGAACAGATTGAGAGAAATGGTAGTTGTAGGGACTGATTCACTACTAAGGAAATACAGGCGAGTAGTAAAAGCCAAGAGTGGGATATTACTTTTTAAAAAATGATTACAAGGGCTGGGGATTTAGCTCAGTGGCATAAACACCTGCCTGGCAAGTGTGAGGTCATGAGTTCAATCCCCAGTACCGGAAAAAAAAAAGCTGACATTCCTCTGAAGTAGGTCCTCAACAATACAATGGAGAAAATCACTGTAACTACCTCACCGTTTCATGATAAGAACAAAATAAGATTATACCAGCAGAGATGATTTGTACATTGACAGACACAGCGGTGATGTGACCCCATCATGATTTCACCAGTGAGGCTTGGTTCTGAAGGTCTGCGTTAATTTTCCAGGGCTGTTGCAACTGATTTCCAAAGCTTTGGGTGGCTTAAAACTGCACAAAATTCTCTCCTCCTTCTGAAGAGCAGATACCGGAAGTCATGGCATCAACAGGGCCGGACCTTTTTGAAGACTGTGAGGAGAATCTGTTCCTCACCTTTTCGGCTCCCATGGTTGTGGCGGCCTCTATGTCCTGTTTCCTGCAGCAGGACTCCCACCTCGGTCCCTGTCTTCTTGTCCCTTGGTGATCGCCTCAGATCCGTTCCTGCCATTTTCACTTTCTTATAAGGACATCTGGTGTTGGATTTAGGACCCACCTGGAAAATCCATTCCAGGAGATTCTTTTTCATCTCCAGGTCTTAACCCATCTGCAAAGACTCTTTCACTCAGTAACACTGGTAATTTCCAAGAACCATGGCAGGGACAGACCAGAAGGGGCCAGCAGTCCACTCATTACGAGCCTCATGAGTGTTTCTCCTTCCTTAAGTTCAACAGGTCATTTCCAATTCACAACTATCACTTGCTAACAAATGTAATTTCTAAGTCCTTAAATCAGATCACTGGTCCCCCAAGTCAGCCTCGCCTACTCCCCCAACACATCTTTCTCTTGGGTCTCAGATGTGGTGTGGCCCCCCCACCCCCTACTTCCCTGACCCCCTGCTATAACTTTCCCTGTCTTTTTGGCATGTTCCTCTTTCTGAATCTCATCTCTGTCTGTCTCCCATGAAGTATTTACTAATTATTAAGAGAGACCATTTCTTTTTCTAAGTCTAAAAAGTCTCTAGGCTTCCTATGTCCACTCTACCACGCTCACAGCTGAATTTCCTGATGTAGCAGAGCACTCCTCTGTCTCCCACCAGACTACACTGTTTTTGTTATGGCCTCTGGGCATACAGTGAAGCTGACTCATTAGTACTGGTGTTGGTTTCTGCACGTGGCCAAGCCCAGACTTCTCAACAAACCCCCGAGCCCCAAGGAGAAAGGACAGCTCCTTCTTCAGACTCTTCCAGTCCTAAATCAGGCACCTGCCTGGAAGCTTCTCCCAGGGCTGTAAGTCCTATTGACTCAGTCGTTGTATTCTCTTACTTAGGGCATGTCTTTATCATTATTTCTTCTTAAAGGTGGTTCATGGGTCCTTTCTTCCTTTCTCACACTGTAGTTTATTTTGCAGTGATTGACTTCTACATGTCCCAAGACTTTGTTAGATGGCAGTATTTCTTCCTGATGAAAAGTCTGTAGTTGGCTGGCATAACTCCTAACTGGTGTTTCCCACATAATCCTTGTTGGGCAGCACAGATTGGGAATGAATGGAGCATCTTGGCACTGATCTGTACCCCCAGCACTTTTTACGTTTTATTTTGAGACATGGTCTCACATGTCCACAATGGCTGTGTGATTCTCTGTTCTCTCCTTAGATCTCTGATCTTCATATATGTTTCACCTCTTTGAAGCTCAAAATCTTTCCCTCCATGCCTTTGGTAGTTAAATCTTAGGTTCACTCATAGATTTAGAATTTAAAAGTGTGGGATGTTGGGCATAGAAAATTGAATATTGATCCCTTTCTTGAAAGTTGTGTGTGGTGGATACATATTCACCTTTATGCTTCATTCAAAGATCTTTCTTTTGAACTGGACATTTTTCTCAGAACCCTGTAGATTGAATAGCTATATCCACGTAATTCTGTGCTTGCAAGTTCTTTGAAGGGTACTCTCTCTCTTGCCCATCTCTGAAATCATGTGCTGGCATGTACACAGGTGCTCATGAAGTTTGATAAATCATTGAGTGCAAATATCTGTCTTGGGAGTTGACACAAAGCCAGGGACCATGATACTCCTGATTTCTCTTTCCTGCTGTCATACCTATTCAATTTCATCATGATATTTTAAAAGAAACAAACTCCTTTTTTCTCAGCACAACATCTAGAGAAGCTCAAAGAAACCCTTGTTGAAAGTGACACATTTCACAACTCCTGTGTTGGTGGCCTGCGGCAGCACTTCTGATGACTCCAGGTTTTCTTGTGGCTCCACCGCTGTCCTACTTTGGGAATTCAGGGTTATTCAGTTTGTGCACATTTGAGTAACAACACCCAAAGGCCACCAGATGCTAAAAACAATCTCCTTGGAAAATTAGCACCCACCATTATTTCAAGCTGCAGCCTGAGCATTTAAATATCTTAGGATGAGATCCTGGGGAGTTGTCCAGGAGACTAAGTGGCCTTTTCCCACTTAGATTGTAAATCTTCCCCAGGGGGATTGAAAGTCATGCTTAATGTACTTGGGCTAGTTCCTCCCAGAGGAGCTCATGGGCAGCTCACTGGCTGAAGCCTTTTCGGTATATCTCAGTTACCTGATTCCTCCTCATGGGCCTGGAAATATATTAGCAATGAAGAGTCAGACAACCAAACAGTCAAATCCAGACCTTCACTGCTATGTCACTAGGCTTAGAGAAATTTTCCACACTTTGTGCTCACACTTTATTTACTCTGGCCTCCCAGTATGGACTGGATCTCGTGGAACTCAACTGGGATCTGAGGGCGCTTTGCCTCAGCTGCCTTCCAAATGAAACACAGAGCTGAAAGGTAATCTATGCGCCAAGTTATATATATCACACTTGGTGTCTCAGACAGGAGATAGACGTGCTTATATGTTGTGTTGACAGCCTCTGCCATTGCCCTTCATCACTCGTACAATTATGATATAAAATCATTAATGAAGGGGACATAAAAGCATATTCAAGTAGTCCCCAGGGAGTCAGTCTGTAGTTCCCATCACTCATTGTCATCGTTGTTACCAGCACCATAAAAGAGGTTGACGCTGACTTTGGGAACACGCAGGAGGTTACCTGGAAAGGGAAACACTGCCTGTGATCAGGGCCTGAGTGCGGCAGCCACTCAGCAAGGACATCAGGACAGAGGTCTGTAAGATAAGACATTAAATGAGCTTGAAAGAGGCTGTGCATCTAAAGAAACATGCCAAGGAAGTAAGGGAGAAATTGGTACAGGCTATTTTTGCAATCTAGGGCTCGCCACCTCCATGGGCAAGGCTGCTGCCACTGTACTGTGGGGAGACATTCTCAAGTACTCCCTGCTCAGAGATCATTTCTGAATGCTCAGAATGCCCACCATCACAGTCACAGCGTCTAGAAGCTAGTGAAATCTTGAAGGTCTTATGTTGAGTGTTTGCCAGAGAGATTACAATCCCACCCCTATTGATGCTGTGGACCAGGTAGAAATTTGGTGTAAACTTCATCTACTTGCTCTCCCAAGTTGTTTTTTGAATGTTATCACCTCCTCATCAGAGTTTTTGTTTTTTTCCATCCCTTGGTTTTAACCCCTACTATTTTATGTGAAGCTGAATGCAGTGATGTCACAAACTGCTTTTTCTCTACTCATGTACCCCCACAAGTTTTTTTAAAGGTATTTTAAAGATTTTATTTAAAGAGAAACAAAAGCATGTAAAGGGTAGAGATAATACAGAATTCCAAAAAAAAGATAAACAATAAGAAATCAGTAGTTAATAAATTACATATTATCCTCTTAGAATACTTGTTCAAGTTACAAAATTAAAGCATACAAAGTAGATAGTCAAACAGTGAGAATGTGAACAGCTATGCATGCATGAATCTCTACATGTATTTCTATCCTTTCTGTATTAGAGGGGAAAACAAAACTTAGCAGGACAAAACAAAACAAATTCCTACAAAAACATGAAACCAAGAAGTTGTATAAAACCACAGTACAAGGTGATCTACAATGATTACTGTGTTGCTTCCTATTATTTTCAATAGAATGTCTATATCATCAGGCATAATTGAATATAGCACTATAATTGAGTATAGCAGTAAATAACAATATTAGTAAAATAAAACCTTGTAGACAGTATAAAACTTCAAAGGCAGGTAATAATCAAACCATAGTGGATAGTCTAGTGGATCTTGTCATCTTAAGTGCAGCTGCCTCTACTCTCAGACTTGATACTATCAATCATAACAGCTTTGAATAAAATCTATCAATACAAAACAGTGATCCAACAAACCAGATTTGATTACAATCAGTCATGGTAAAACTGTATGTTTTACCGAGCTTTAGATTAAGTCAACAGGAAATTAAGGATGATTACCATACTATATCCTGTTATTTTCAGGATTACTGTCTGTGCCCTCAAATCTAGCACAGGTAGAATGACTGGAACAGAATATAATACATCCAAGCAGAGTAGTGTGAGCAATGTGTGTTCCAAATCCTGGTAAACTATTAACAATATAGCGTATCAAGGCCATCTATGTTAGAGATTCTAGTTATCCTTCTCTGCCTCATTTCTGCTATGCTACTTTTCTGCCTTTGTTTACTTTTCTCCTTCATTCTACTGCCTGCCCCTCTCATTGAGGCCTTTCTGCCACTGTTCCTAAAACCCTGGTATTTTTTTTCTCTCTCTCTAGAATGTCCTTCAGTATTCTCTGTAGGGTTGGATTGGTGGTCACAAACTCACCCAGTTCCTCTTTGTCATGGAAGCATCCTGTTTCTCCATTAATTTCTAGTGACAGTTTTGCAGGGTACACCAATCTGGGCTGGAGGCCACCTTCCTTCAGGACTTGGAAGACTTTACTCCAAGCTCTTCTTGATCTGATGGTCTGTGTCAAGAAGTCAGCTGTAATCCTGATGGGCTTTATGGGTAATCTGTTTCTTTTCTCTGATGGCTTTTAATATTCTGTTTTTATATTGAATTTCTGGTTTCTTGATTATTATATGTCCGGGTGTAGCTCTGTTTTGGTTGTAGATGGCTGGAGTTCTATATGCCTCACACAGCTGAATGTCATTTTCTTTTCCCATGCTTGGGAAGTTTTCCTTAATTATTTCTGTGAATAGCCTTTGTAATTCACCTGTATGTATTCCTACTTCTTCATTCACATTTCTTATTCTTAAATTGTAGATTCTCTTGTCATCTTCTAGCTTTTGTATTGTTACTGCCTGTTTCCTTGTTATTTTTAAGTGATCTTTCCTTTCATGATCACACATTGCAAACTTGTCTTCAAGTTTTGATAGTCTATCCTTAGTTTCTTTTAAGGCGATTTGCCAGCTTTCAATGGAGTTTTTAATTTACTGGTAGTCACTTTGAATCTGCTTCATGTATTCTATATTTTCTTTATATTCTTTATCGAATGTTTCTCTCCTTGTTTTGTGTTCCTCCCTTCTTTCATCTGTATCATCCTGAGAGATGCTTCCTAAGAGCATTTCTTTTATTACTCTACTCATATCCTGCTTTACCTGATTTAGTATTTCAGTTTTGAGCTCGTCTACAAGGTCCCGAAGATATTTCTTAATGTCCATTGAAGCCATGTCTGATGTTGCGTGTTTGCCGCCCTCAGTCTCCCTTGTTTTTCCTTCTCCTGGATCAGTGCTCTCAGGGTTTTGGGCTGGGGGCCTCCTCCTGCCTCTCTCTCCTGTCATGTCCCTGGCTTCCTCACATAGGTTACAGTGCAGGTCCCAGCCCCCTTCCCTGTTGGCCACGTTTTCTCCAAAGCATGTTGGCAAGGGACCTCTGCCCTCTCCTGCCTGCTCTTGTCACTGAAGTGTAAGTAGGCTGCATATGCCTGCCCCTCCCCACTGGGCCAGCAAAACTTCAAGGGCAATCACCCGGTCCGTCCGTGCTAGGCACAGGGAATCGATTTGGGATGGCTCATTGGGTCCCAGCCAGGGGTACGGCCCAGTCCAAGCAAATCCCACAAATCTGCTCTGCGGAGGGAGCAATCAACTGAAGTCACTGTCACTCCCAGTTATTTCAGTCTCCTCCTGTCCGATTCCAACATGTTGCCCACCTGGTTGCTACCTTCCCGTGGGGGGGGTCTCACTCCCAGCACTGACCGTGGATCAATGAAGGTTCCTCCACCGGCTCCGCTCTCCACTCTCCATTGGGCTCACCAACCCCCGACTTCAGCGCTGCCGCGCTTCCTGTGAGTGGTGGTGGAAGCGAGTTTGGGCGGCTCTGCTGGCCAGCACAGATTCAAGCTGGTGCACACCTGGTGGGTCACTGCAAAAACGCTGTGAATCGTAGTTTTTAGCTGTTTCAGTTGTAGTTCCAAAGTATTTGATGAACTTTTTTACATTTTAATTTCTTCCTGTGTCAAGAGGATCCATCTCCCTCTGTCTGGGTCTCTCCAGGATGTTTTATTCTGGCACATGAATTGTTTCTCCTGGGAGGCTTTGTATTTTGTTGCTCACTGATTGGCCATCTTGTCTTCTACTCCCACAATTTATCCTTCACACCACCGCTAGTACAAAACCCAGATCCGGGCCTATGAGTTCTCTGCCTGAAACTCTGCAGGGGTTCCACAATGCCTGAAGGTGAAATGCAGGCAGAAGCCCAAGAGGCATGTACTGTCTGGCCTGAGCTTCTGTCCTCTTGCCCTTCGGCCCTTGGAACTCTGCTTCAAATTATAGTAGTGGTTCACGCATCTGTCTTCCGTCTGCGATTTCCCTGCAGCCTGGGATACTCATCTCTTACAAGGTTCACCAATTTTCATTCACCCTCTGAGATGCAGCCCATGTATCATATCCTCCAAGAAGCCTTCTCCTGTACCCATATGGTATCATAGCATCTGATCTCCTCTTTCTAACACAGCTCACTTCATCGCATTGCAGTTATGTCTAGAACTGTCTCTACCCTCCCTACACAGCAAATACTGGGAGGGCAAGGAACACTTCTCAGTCCCTGCTAACACAATCCTGGGTGCAGAGCAGGTACTCAAAAAAAAAAATTCTCAAATGCTTCCGTGAGATATTCCTGGGCCTGACTTTCCTCAGCTCTTTCCTATATGCCAGCTCTTTTCATCTTTCCAGCAACAAACCCATCTCTTTCCTTTTACCTAAGAATAATTTGAAGCATCCTTAAATTACCAGGCTGAGGCACCAGGTGAGTCAAACAAAGAGATCATGCAGAGATAGGACGTGAGTGATGTCTCACCTGGCTGAGCTGTACAAGACTCAAGCGTGCATTTCCCAGAGCCATCAGCACTGGCAGGGACACCTGGAAGACGCTCCATATGCACTATGGTGGTGAAAATATTTATAGACAGTATCTTCCCACTGCCCCCTTCCTTTCGTTTTCAGTGAGGACACGATATCCAAGTAGATTAGGTGACATAACCAGGGGGCTCCCAGACCCTAACAGCAATGCTAGGGTGAACGGTGGGAAGATGCAGCATTTTTGTTGAAAAGCTGATGATCATTCTGGGAGACAAAAATCAAACACAGAACGTGTTGCTGTCAATAGCGGCAATAACATAACAGTTTCCTGGAGCTCACAGAATATTAGGCAGTTTCAGCAAGTGTAAAATAGACGAAGCCACAGGGAACAATGGAAGGCCTCCGTGGTGAAGGGGTGACTGAGCTGAGGTAGCAACCAGGCAGTCTGAAAGTCACGTTGCAGTGAGTTTGTTCTGAATCAAGTTTGTGTGAGGCGATGGACCCTGGCTGGAGGTAGGAGGGCGAGCAGGAGCCACTGCTTGGGAGGTGTTTCTGTTGCTATCGAAAATGCCAAGCTGCTTGGTGGGAGGTGCAGGAAGCTTCACTCTGGGGAGCAAATGGAGCCGTGCCGTCCACACTGCACTGAGCTCAAGGGCTGCACCTTCAGCCGGGAGACTGTGGACGTATCTGATTATGTGAGCCCATGTGTTATTCATAAAAAGAGGGCAGAATTTCTTAACACACAGCACCTACTTTAATTATGGTGGTTTCATGACAGGGTCATGCACAACATGATTGGAGACCATCGAGTCTCCGACTTTTTAGTACTGATTTATTAAGTTCAGAAATGAATAAAGGAGTAGATGAATTCCCACTTACATTTCCTTCAGACCTATGAGCTCTCCAAACCCACCTGAGTGGAATGGTGACACTCACCGGAGCATTCACTCGTGCTTTGATGGAGGTGACTCACTGGTCATCCTTCTCTTACGTAGCTTGCCTGGGAGGAGACAGGACAGAGAACTAAGTTGCTAGGACTGATGAATGAGGAAGTTTGATGAACCAAATAAAGAAAGGAAGAGGCCTTGGGCACCCATCTTGGAGCTTCTGAAAACACTCTCACAGAAGCTTCACAAGGCAAGGAGACTCTGACCCTGAGATTTTCCTCTATTCAAACTACAGGGAAAGAAATTCAGCATCATGGGTTGAGTTCCAAGCCCTTCAGTGAGATTCCCTTCTCAGTGCTGGCTCTGAGACAGCAAACCGGTGCTCTGAGTTACGCTCTGTCTTGAGCAGAAATGGTAAAGCTCCAACCCTGGAGGAACCCCAGGACTGAACAGCAAATTTGGAAAAGCGGATCCACAGTGTAAAGCATCATAAAACCTCAAGAGTTGGATGGATCCTTAAGGTCACTCATTAGAAGGAGCCCTAGACTTTGAGATTTCAACAACTAATGCAACTTCTAAGAGCAAAACAAAACAAAAATAGAGACGTGACAAAGGCCAATTCTATTAGCTTCCTAGGTTGCCATACAGATCACCATAGATTGGTAGACTTGCCAACAAAACTCAGTCCATGTCTCTGAGTCCTGGAGAGTAAGAGTCTGAGACTGAAGTGTCAGCACAGTTGGTGCCAAGGACTCTGGGAATCTGTCCATGCCTCTCCTGCAGTGTTTCACTGAAAATAAGACCTACCTGACAAACAAGTTCTTAAAATCACGCTAGAACTTATTTTCTGGGTAGGTCTTATTTTCAGGGAAGTGGGATACCCTCTGCTGGTTTGCTGGTATGCTTGGACATTCTCCCAGTGGCTTTGTATCATCCTTCCCTTTGTACACATCTGTCCCTGTGTCCAAATTTCTGTTGTTTTTATAAGGACACTCGTCTTGGATGACAGCCCACTCTCATGACCTCATCCATCTTCTGCAAAGACTATATTTCCAAACAAGGTCACGTTCTCAGGTACTGGAATTAGTACTTTAATGTCTTTTTGAGGAGAGATCACTTAACCCATAACAGCAGCCAATTCAAAATTTAGCTAAATGATGACACAGTAAGAGAGAGAGAAAAAAAAAACTTGCATTTTACTACCTTCAGGATTTCCAAAGGAAGATATTTTAACTCCAGAAACTTAAGGAATGTTACCATTTCTTCCTATAAAGAGCAATCTTCCCAGTCTTACTGTAGCTGTCGGGGATGCTGGCATACATGGGCCGAGGCCTGTGGGAAGGTCACCTCGGTCTGGTACAGGAGCTACCCTCCACCTAAGCTTCCGCTGCAGCCTCCTTCTTGTGGGGTTTGCTGCTGAGCTCTTGGGTGTGGCAGCAGGTACAAAGAAAAGGGTTCATTCTGCTCATCAGACTTTGAGTGTCTGCCCCTGAAATTATGTTACACCTGCTTCCTTTCCTGTTACCTGGTTTTCGGGGTTGTTTGTCTCCCCATGAATATGCTGTGGGCTGTTCCTGTGAAACAAACACTTTTTTGTATGTGTGTGAAATCTCAGGCAGGAACCCAAGCAAATGTTGTAACCCATCTCAGCAGCCTCGAGAATCTATATCTAGGTTCTGCACCCACCTTCTTGGTTTCCAAAATAATGCTGATGTAATCAACCCTCACATTGGGTTTTCCATGATTAACTTTGCAGTTGTGTGGAATGAGGAATAACCAGTATTCACAGACAATGACCGATCACAAGAAAACACATGAATTCACAGGACTAAGATCATTGCCCTGACTAATCAGGACTTTCCTGTGAATGGGTAAGACTTTACTATACAGATGTTAAAATAAGACAGCAAAGCGTTCCTTTAAAAACGACTACCGAGATGAAATTTGGACCACTTTTCGCTAATGCAGAATTGGAGACAAGGTTCCTGGTGCATGTGGAACCTGAAGAACTAACCACACTAACCTTGGTTTGTTTAGTAGCTATGCATGGCGAGGCAACTGTGTGACATGAACTTCCAGAGAGACCAGCACACAGAGAGGACGTACTGTCAACTGTCAGTCAGATTTGACAAAAGAAGAAAAAGATAAGTAAAAATTGTGGCTTGTATATCATTTGTTGATGTCATTTATGTCATTTCTTTTATAAGATTATAACTCTTTGCTGCTGGTGCTAGGGGTAGAATCCAGTTGAAGGTGTCAAGAGGGAGAAAGAACAAGATAAGAAAGGCACAGTAGAGTGAAAAGATTGGATTTTGGTCTCTGATGGCTATGGGGTGGGATTCAGGGAGGATTTTCAAGAAGCGACAGTAGGGTGAACCAGCCAGGACCCCTCCTGTCTCCCAGGATCCATTGTTATTCCCCATTCCTTTGCTCCAACAAATTTTCCTATTCTTAAAAAAAAGAAAAGACATACAACAGGAAACTAAATATACTTTTGCCTAATGTGAGTATTCATCTAAATTCCACAGGAAGTTCATTCATTATGGCATTTCTTTAAAAATACTGTCATTTTCTCCTTTGACCTCAGCAATGATGTAACACATTTGGGGGGCAAAAGATGAACTTGCATTAAAAAAAAAAAACAGAAAATAACTAGACAGCCTTCATCTTGGAAACCCAGAGTGTTGTGAAATGTGTTGGGCTATTCAAGGTCATGCAAGAAGCCAGGAATTGAAGTCATTTTCTGGCACCCGTGAACTCAAAATGCCATTTGGTACATAACAGAGTTATACGATGATTATCGCAAAAGTGCATGAGAAAATTAAATTCATCAGGCCCTCAAAACCTTGATTTCCTTTCTGACCAAAAAAGCAAAAATGTGCCTCTTGGAATTTATAATTTAATTTCTGAATAAGAAACAAGAGGCACATCAATTTGGCTGTTGCACATAGATTAAAAATTTTGATTTTATGACTAAACTATTGATCTTAAGAAAATGTTAAATGGAATTTGGAGGACATAGAAGACACAATTAAAAATTCAGGGAAGCTACCTGAACTTTTCTGTTGCTTTTATTCCTAAAATCAAATATACCTTAACTGGAACACAGGGAGAATTTCATCTCGGTAGTCATTTTCAAAGGAACGCTTTGCTGTCTTATTTTAACATCTGTATAGTAATGTCTTACCCATTCACAGGAAAGTCCTGATTAGTTAGGGCAATGATCTTAGTCCTGTGAAAGCCATTCCACATTTCATGATGAACATAGGAAGCTGCATCCTAATTAAAATAATGCCTTCTCTTTGAGAGTGGTGACGCCCATCTGTAATACCAGCACTCGGGAGGTGGAGGCAGGAGAATCACTGCAAGTTCGAGACCAACCTGGGCTACAAAGTGAATTTAAATCCAGCCTGAATGGTGTAACAAGACCCTGTCTCAAAAAGACAAGAAAACAAACAAACAAAAACAATGCTTTCTCTAGGTTCCTGTCATACAGCAGAGAAGGCTGATTTGGGGTTAGTCCATGAGGGAACTGCATCAGAAAGTACAAGAAAACGTGTGCAGAGCAGAGTAACAAAGACCCTTTGCAGCCATTCTGAGCCCTGTGGCCCTGAGTGGATATGTGTTTTCCCTACTACAGTTGTGGGTTGAAGCACAGAATGCTGTGGACTTGTGGGAGAGGCCTGTGTGCTGCTCTAGAATGAACCCCGGCACTACCCTGACATAGCTACTGCTTGAGTGTATTGAGTGAATTCCCAGCCATTCTGGGAATTCAGTTCTGGCAATCTAAGGTACCTGGCACCTAGTAGGCAAACCCACCAATTCCTACCCCAAATCACAGGAGCACAGTGGACTGCTTATGGGCGATGTGGGAAGTTTTGGGTATGGAGCCGATCAACTAGATCTGATTTGAGAGATCTGTTCTGTTCTTTGTTCAGATCGAGTTTGTACTCAATAATAATAGAAACTCTTTAAAACCAACAAACAAAAGTCAGACATTGTTTCTGCTTTCCCAGAGTCAGTCACCCAACAGCAAGAGCCCATACACAAAACCATATTTCTTTCTTTTTTTTTTTCCTTTGGGACCAGGGATTGAACTCATGACCTTACACTTGCCAGGCAGGTGCTTATGCCACTGTGTTAAATCCCCAGCCCACAAAACGATATTTCATAGGTATGGAAAGGTCTGCCATGCATGTGCTATGATATTATCCAGTAAAAAGATACAAAGCTGAGCTAAGAAATATTCCTCCTGCTAAAGAGGTTGCAGTTCACAGAGGATGGAGAGGAGGGCAGAGATAGATCCCTGGGAGGAGCACTGAGCATCCATTTTCACCCTTTGTTATCTCAGTAGATATCTCATCTGGCGTTGACCATACTTAGGTACCCGGTGTGTGAAGCAGGTGCCAGCTGATGGCCACCGCCATGCACTGACACTTCCTCCCCCTGCACCAGACACTGAGCCACCAACCTGTCTAAACCTCAAGGCAAACTTGTAACGTAGGATTAGAGTCACCATGTCATAGTGAGAAAACTCAGGCACGGGGAAGTCAAGCAATACAGCTCAAGGAAAGAGCCAAAAGTAGCAGAACTGGGGCTGAAATGCAGGTCTAGCTTCCTCCAAAGACTTTTTTTTTCTTTGAAACTCCTGTTTTACCACCTCCCCTTCATGCATTTCATACTAAAGATCATGCAGGTGGTGCCTCCCTATACTTAGCCACAGGTGGGTAGGGAGAAGTGAATCGCTGGCCTGGTGTCCTTTTGCACTGTGGATCTGTCCTTAGCTGAGTGCCATCTTTTTCATAGAAAAGATGGTGCTTCTTGTGACAGTTCCACTTCTAAACGCCATCTCGCTGTCCTTTCCCGAGACTCTTGGTGCAAGTCTCTCTTCTATGGTTTCCCAAGTCTGGAAACATTTGCTAACTTTTGTTATGGCCTCTTAAGATCTCCATCGAGATGCTTGTATGTTGCCATAATTTTGTAAGTGCTTCTTCCTTGGGTTATGACTAAGGTGGTAAGAGAAGTCCATGCTATTTTTATGACTGTTGTTAGTGAGAAAGAATGCTATGTATATCTGCGAGCTCTAAAACAAGCAAACTGTATCAAGGACACAGTTCCAGCCCTGGAAGGCAACTTATCTAAAATCATAAGAGAATTTATTATGGCACTTTAATTTATTTAATAGAATTTATTATCCATTCCCATACCCTCATGTTGTGGAAGACACCATTGACTATCCCTGTATTTAAGAGCAAGTGAGACCTTTTTTTTCTATTGTGATCTTAAAATTCACTTTTATGTATTAAGAAGAGGCAGGGATGAGACAGAGAAGAACGCCAGGAGCGGGAAGCCTTGAAACTGTACTGCAGTGCTGCTTCTCAGTGCTTTCTTCCTATCTAACTAGAAGCCTGGGGGGTGGCACTTGAAGTCTGTGAATGCATTTACATGAAAAGAGAACTCAGGAAATCTAACCGAAAGAATTGTAGGATCCCTTCACTTTTCTGTTAAGCACCCATTCTCTGAGGGCCCACGTGACAGACACAGGACAATCCCTCCCTGCTACAAGGTCATGATCAGCACTAGAGACAGAGCATGGCTAGGTACTGTGGAAAGGAGTAAATCTGATTGACAGTGAAATTGCAAATCAAATTTGATATCCACAGGAGTGCTGCTCAGGACCGCCAGGCTGGGAATCACTCAGGGAAGCCCCGCCCAGAGAAGGTAAAGGTGCATCTGTGAGATGGGTAGAAGTCAGTGAGACAAGAAGCAAGGTCCGCGGGGGCTAGGGTGCAAGTCGGTGTGAGGGAACTAGGGGGGCTTGTGATGTCAAAGGCCGGAGGAGAAACCAAGACAGACTATGCAGGTATAACTGGACGCCATGGCAACTGGACAGCTACAAGATGAGCTAGAAAGCCAGAGCCCAACCCTAGGGGGTTTTCTTTGCAAGACTAAGGAGTTTGGGCTTTGTTCTAAGAAGAGTGATGGAAGCTTTTTTAATAGGAGCATGATCCAAACCAACTCTCAGAGAAAGATGGGTCAACAAGGCTGTGTGAGGGAAAAAATAAGGCAGAGTACGAGGAGACTTTGTCTGCGAGATGCAGATGTAAGTGTTAAAATTGGTAAGGATGCAAAAGGAGGAAGGAGAGGTTTAGATGGGTCTCACCATTGAGTGGATGATAGCGCTGTTTGCCAAGATAGTGTGCAAAGAAGAAATCTGGGCAGGGTAGCGCTCAAGGCAAAGAGTGGCATCCAAGAATGGACCGATATTTTGTGTCATGGTTTTGAGGCTGCTTCCCCAATCATCCTCACTAGTTTGTTGAGTGTAGCAGACTGATTAGGGAGTTATCTCCCATCTCAGACCTACCTCTTACTGGCTTTCTTAAGACGCTCACTTGACCTCTACAAGCCTCCTGTGTTCTCATTGGCTGTATGACGGCAAGGACATTCCTTTCGTGGTATTGTCACAAGCAAGGCAGACAAGAGAAAGGCATTTAGGGGCTTGACACACAGTGAAGGGTGAAGAGGTGCAGTTGTTTTTGTGGTCATGAGAATGGAGGGGCTCTACTTTCTTCAGCTCTGCACCCCACATCAGGGGCTGTCAAGAAGGCACTGGTGGGTAGAGCTGAAGTGAAACAGTAGGACGCAGAAACACCAAGCGCAGTTTTGGAAGGAGAGGAAGAGTTTATGTGTGACTAATGTGTCACCTGAAAAGAGGCAAGAACAGCATCTGGAGATGAAGAACAAGAAATGAGTGATGATACAAAGTAAAAGGGAGGTGACTCCTGACTGCCAAGAAATTATTAAAGTAACCTGGGGGAAGGACTCATGAAGGGACCCTTGCACAAGTGGGGCTTTTAAGAGGAAGTGAGAATTCTGACTATTTTCCTTCTTATCTCAAGATTTTAACAGTATGTCATATGAGAAGCTCCCAACACATCATCACTGCTCTTTTCTTGCAGTTTATGTCCTGTAGATTAAACTATAAGAAAAGAACAGAATTGAACAGGCTGGAATAGACTGGAGACCTAACCCACTAATACACATGTACTGTCCCATTGGCATCATGGTTTGTATCTCATTCTTCTTTGGGGCGTGTAATTTTCTCTTAAGGTCACCCATATTGTTCAAGTATAGACATATTTTTAAAAGATTGTTTTGATTTGTACACTAAATTTGTTTCATGGAGAAATAAAATAATTACAGTTATCATTTACATAACAAAGTTTAAGCCAACAAAATGCAGAACCAACCTTAAGTGGAAAATCTTTTCATGTACTAGCCCTGAGTTTAGATTTTGGTGGGTTAATATGCACGTTGCTAAAAGATTATTTATGGTCTATCTCACGATAGTAGGTCAGCGGTATGTAAACTGAATCAAAAGTGATATGAAAAATGGGAAGCACTTTTCCACACTAGATCAAGTCGGCAGTTTTCAAACACTTTAGTTTCTACAAACTCTTGCAGTGCCTCTGTGTGTGTGTATGTGTGTGTGTGCGTGTGTGTGTATGTGTGTATGTGTGTGTGTGAGAGAGAGAGAGAAAGAGAGAGAGAGAGACAGACAGACAGACAGACAGACAGAGGATCCCTAAGCCTCTTTTAGCAAATTTCTAGTACGTGACTTAGTAGTATTCACTGATTAGCTGTGGTCTTCATGCTGTACATGAGCTCTCTAGACTAACTCATCCTGCCTCACTGCAACTGTGTTCCCTGCACCCTTACCTCTTAGCATTCTCCTCCTCCATCCCTAAGATTTTAAATCTACCTGAGACGCTGGGAACGCAGCTATTACACAATGAGAAAGGAGGCCTTGCTTCGTGTGTGTGGAATTGTTTTCCGGATAGAAAGGTGATACGGGGCATAGGCTGGCGCAGGGCTGTGTTTCCCCGCAGATGTGTGCAAACCAGAACACGAGCCCGCTTTCCTCCCTGTGTGTCTGCCTTTGCTCTTCCTGGTGGGCTCCTGCCACGAGCGACATATGCAGCAGTCTGCCTCAGCCTGGGCAAGGGCTGGCCATGGCGCTGCTTGAGAAGTGCAAGATTTAAAAAAATCCCAAGGACACAAAACCCAAAACAAGGCCCAGCTTCTCAGCACATGTCAAAAAGCAGGAGCAGGCCTGTATTTATGCAGGATGAGTAAGTCTTGAGATCTAACACACACACACACACACACACACACACACACACACACAGTATGAGATGATACGCAACAGTGAATCTGTTCCTTTGCTTGACGTCAGTAAACACTTATCTTTCTATACAGAATTCTTGAAGCATCATGGTGTGCGCTTCATAGATACATTCTGGGGTTTCCAATCTTCCTGGCCCTCTCTGCAGTTTGCTCTAGGAGCCCATCCTTCATCTGTGCCTGGTAGTCTCCCAGCAGCTCTGGTCTGCCTGTGATCACCAAAAGCTGTGTCCCAGTTTCTCTTCCGGACCTTAAGTGGCCTCTGTGACACAGCCATGCCAGTTCCCTCTGCTCCTCGGGGCTGTTAGTTGCCTCCCAGAAATCAGCTTGGAAGAGCTCCAAGGTGCTGCCAGCCACCCTGCTGATTTGCAAATGGTCAACACCCGCAGCACTACAGGCTCTGATGAACAGTAAAACAAAAAATAGCAACAGCGCGGTAGCTTCGTGGCTTTGCAGCCAGGATTAAATTAAGAGGTTGCCTTTCCTCGCCCTTGTTTTGAGGTACTCAGACAGTTCTAAATAGAGTCTCTTACCCAAGCACTGTGGAAGAAAGGAAATATTTCTCTGCTTTCTGTTCTTGTTTCTACACTGCTCTAAAGTTTGCATTTTAGTCTGAGTTTTGGAACATCATGAAATAGGGTAACCACCCAGCTGGAAAATGACAGCTCATATAAATCAACCAGCCCATACGTGAGACAGAGTTTTAAATTCTGCTTGATCTCCTTTCCTGTACCACAGAGAAGATAGCAAACGTTTAGATATTTAAATAGAGAGATTGCTTGGTACTTCACTAGGAAATAAGCATAGATAAGAGCAATAAACAAAGTCTTCATGCTAGAACCTGTAAGTATGAGCATAAGGCCCTGGGTTCAATTCCCCTTAAAAGAGCCTGGCCCGGTGGCAAACACCTGCAATCCCAGCACTGCAGGAGGCTGAGGCAGATGATCACAGCTTCAAACCCAGCCTGGCAACTTAGTGAAAGTCGTTCCCTTATGCCCACAGGAATTTACAAACTCATATTCCAGGACTCCTCACGGCGTATCCCAAATTATTTCTATAACCTCCCTGCCAAGCCCTGCAACCCTGCATCCTCTACCCTCCAGCTTTTCCGGTGTTAACCCCCCCCCCCCCCACCACCACAGCTGCCACCACCGGCACCAAATGGAAGGGAGGTTTTAAGACTCGGATTCTGGAGTTAGACAAAGCACACACCCTTGGCAGAATCGTGCATTCATTCACTCATTCATGAATTTTCCAATGTACGTCAGGCTCCGGGCTGAGATCAGACATAGAACAAGGATCAGTTCAAAGTTTCTGTCCTCCTGAGGCTTTTCTTTGAGTTGGCAGGGGCGGAAGAGAGTGTCTAAGGCTCGAGGTGAAAAGCGGCAGGCTGCACACCACAGGCGAGGTGGCAGTGGAGAGGCAGAGGCTGTGCTTCTGAGGCTCATTCAGAAAAGGCTTTTCTGATAACTTCCACGCGAGTGAGGAAGTGCCACTTGCAGCAGCCTGGGCGACCGGGCCCCAGGCCAAGGGCTGGCGGAGGAGCAAGCTAGTGCATGTGAGAGGCAGCAGCGGATAGATGGCAGTGACGTCCTGGGCCCCGAGGAGACTGGGCTTGAAGGCCGTGCTACAAACCTCGGGTTTGGTGCAGGCGGGCTGGGAAGCTGCTGGGCGGCTCAAGGCCGAGCAATGCCGTGATTCCGCGCTGTGCTGCGTGGAGGGAAACGCTAGGAGCCAAGGCAGTGAGCAAGGCTGCTGCAGAATTTACAGGAAGGCTGTGAGGAGAGCGGGGAGGGCCGGTGCTGAGGTGTGCCTCCGCTTCAGGAATGGCTGTCCCTTGTCACTGTAGCCGGGTCTTAGCTCAGGTTGCTGTAACAGGCCCTGTGGTCCCAGTGACCTAAACACCTGACACTTACTTCTCAGTTCTGGGGATGGAAGATCCAGACCGGGGTGATGGTGAAAGTCCCCTTTCTGGTCTGCAGAGGGCTTCTTCCCTGAGCAGACAGAGACAGAGACCACAAAGCTGGGGAGAAAGGTGTCCTTGTCTCTTCTTACAAGGGTGAAATGCCTTCCTGAAGGCTCCCAAAGTCATCTCCAAATGCTGTCCCTGGGCAAATAGGGTTTCAGCACATGATTTGTCGGGGGCACTGACATGCACCCTAAGGATTCCTGTCCCAGGATGCTGCAGCGAGGCTGGCAGGAAACCAGTGAGTGTAATGTGCCCAGGGAGGTTCTTGGCAGGGAGGAAATGGTCCACGCACACTATTATTTTTGCTGTCAGGTTCGGCTTTTGAAAGTGTGGGTCCCCCGACCTCAGCTGCCCCACCAGGTCTCGAGTCAGCACAAGCCTATCCCTGCGGGGCTTGCAGCACCTGCGGGTCAGGCGTGACACTGTGACAGCACACAGGACGATGTTCACCCTCACTGTCTCTCCTGTATTTGTTTCTTCAGAGACATGGGAGAAGTCAAGCCAGAAGTGAGCTTGACAAAGGTGACTGGGCCTCTTTCTTGGGCTCTCGGAGCCTAACAGTTTCTGAGGCATCAGAGTTTCCAAATCCACGCTTGTTGAATGAATGCATGAGCTTTGACCCGCTTGTTTCATAAAGTGTCTACAATGTGCCCTCATCTGTACTTCTGCTTGTCATATGAACCAGTTCCATCACCTCAATATACCATTATGCTGGGTATGCAATTTCTTAATTTTTAGCCTCTATGTCTTATTTTCAACCAGATCATAAAGTTTTATGGAACAGGAATTGTGTGTTTTATTCTTTATTTCTTAAAGCATGGTAATCATACCAGATGTGGTGGCACAGGCCTGTAATCCCAGCACTCCAGAGGCTAAGGCAAGAGAATTGCAGTGAGTTCAAGGCCAGCCTGGGCTACAAAGCGAGTTCAAGTTCAGCCTGAACTGCACAGTGAAACCCTGTATCAAAAAGGCCAAAGCCAAAATAATTGTCATCATATATGAGTTCATTGCAAGGGTATTATTAAGAAAAGTTTAATGAATAAATGCACAATGGATTTAAAATCACTTGACAAAATACTACACGTGTTGGGTGGTGATGTTAAATATAAATATTTTAGCACTCTAGATTTTAATAAAACCTTAGCTTATCTCTGGTTACTACAGGAAGTAGAAAAATCTAATTGTTTAGAATCAGACAGATTTGGGCTCTAGAGTTTTGGGGAAGAGTCTGGAGTAAGGAAAAATACTAGATGTTTTATGGGACATTGTTCTATTATCTGGAAGAGTTGTAGCCCAGAGGAAGAACTTAATAAAGGCAGAGGAGCTCCCTGAGTTCCCACAGGCAGAAAGCACTGAAATGTCTCAGCAGGAGGACACAT
This sequence comes from Hydrochoerus hydrochaeris, assembly GCA_004027455.1. Taxonomy (NCBI): domain Eukaryota; kingdom Metazoa; phylum Chordata; class Mammalia; order Rodentia; family Hydrochaeridae; genus Hydrochoerus; species Hydrochoerus hydrochaeris. Next base: position 379,117 of record PVLA01000480.1, read on the forward strand.
CAAATCCTCTGAGAGGAGTATCTATCCCTGTGCAGGACCCGGGAATCAGGAGTATTTAAACTGAATCTAAGAACTTGGGTGAGGAAGCTAGCTCAACTGGAGAGTGTGCACTTTTTTATTGATTTCTAAGGATCAGTGCAAATTTAGCCATGTAAAACACTCCACTGTTAAGATCTCCCCACTCTATCAGGGTAGTCTGCAGATGGGTAGCTGAGTGCTTTGCTCACAGGGTCTCTAGGCTGAAATTGAGGGTACAGCTGGAGCAGGGATCCCACCTGAAGCCTGGGTTCATTGCCAAGGCCAGCAGGAGAGTAGCGGGGGTGTCGCTGCTCATGTCTTTCTGGGCTGCCTGACTAGGTCGAGCCCCACCAGGAATGTTTCATTTTGGATTAACTTGAAATCAGTTGGGTTCGAGGGTTCGAGTAGCTGGGAAATTCCTTTTGCAATATAATCTAACAGTCTGGAGCCACAGTTTGTCGTATTTATAAGTTCCACCCTCACCCAAAAGAAGACATCATACAGGTTGTGCACACCTATATAGCACCTGTGGGAGTCACCCTGGGATTCTAACTCAGGAGGCACTGACTTAGGTATGTTCCAGCAGCACTGTTGACCAGGTCCCCAAATTACTCAGGAAGGTGAAATATTGGGGCTGATATAATTGCTTTTTCTTCTTATAATGATGCCCAAATTTGGTATTCAGTGCTGAGAATCAGGCATTGGTGCTTATTTAGAATTTTAATTATTTAAAATATTTGAGAAAATTTAAGTGTTATTAGACTAACAGGTTAACTTTATAATTCCAAGTTAATTGAGTCATTGCTTTAGACTTGTAATTTCAGATTACGATCTCATTTAGAGCATTGAAGAAAACCTGTTTCATCATACCTATAAACTCACTTTATCAGATTCGTCAGAATGACAAGTTCTTGGAGAGTGTGCTAAGCTACAGGATTGATGTACTTAAAAAGAAAATAAAAATATATTACATGAATAAATGCGTTTAACTATATAAGGAATTTAATGAAGATGGAGTTTAATTAATTTGAAAGAATTACTTCCTTCTTGAAGGAATTACTCTTCCAAAGTAATTAAAAGTTTGGAAATTCATGAATATATTAATAAGATTTACAAACTAATACACCAAATTAAAAACAAGGGTTTAATAGCTTCAACACTAATTTTGTACCAAAATAACCTGGAAGCGTTTTTTCTAGGCATAAAATTTGCCCTTAGAAATGTAAAAATACATTTCACAGGCCTCAGCTCTGCTGTTTTGTACATCCTTTGGCAAATCACTTAGCTTCTCTCACCGCGTTTCCTCACCTTCGAGATGAAATCACCGTAGGACTTTTAGTATGGCTGTAAGAATGAAATGAGATTTTATTTTATTTATTTATTTATTTATTTTTATTGCATTAAAGGCTCAGCCTGGCTGTGATTTTTGTCCTGGAAAGGGGAAGAGACTGCTTCCGGTTCATCCCTGCCCCGTTTCCGCTAAAGGTCAATCCTCCATACATCCTCTGGGCACCATCAGTCAGTTAACTTTCAGGCACAAACCGTAGTGAGGAAATTGACATTATCGCCAAAGGCAGTGCAATAACCGTCAAACCCGGGGCACAGGCGGTGACCACACCCCTGCGGTGTCCCCAGAAACAGGCGCTGGGGCTCGGGCGTCCCGTCTCAAACCTTCGAATCTGAGACTTAGGGCAGCAACTCGGTGCCCAGCTCCAGGGACTTCTTCATGCAACCAGGTTTCTGTGTCAGCGTCTTGGGTCACCAAAAAGAGTCAAAAAAACAAAAACCCGGACGGAGGTTTAAAAGTCTAGGGAAAGGGACGCGCTGAGCGTTCCCTGGGGGCTAATGGTGGCCTGGTGCAGGGTCACTGTGTTTGTGTCTGAGTGACCAGAGGAATGCAGTCCTGTCTGGGTCGAGAGGACGGCAGGCCCATCGCTGGCCCGCCTGACTCTGGGAGTACTGAGCTCAGGACAGATTTAGCCACTCTGCCCGAATTCCTCCCCTGGAGGGTTGAAAATGCTGCTTCGAAAAAGGTAAAATGCATGGTTCTGGGCACTCGTTAAAACCTGTTAGTGCATCCAGTTTCTTGGAAAATGCGTTGTCTTTTGTAACTCTGGAGGAAAACAAGTACAGGTATAGACCGGTGTGTGCGTGTGTGTGTGTGTGTGTGTGTGTGTGTGAGAGAGAGAGAGAGAGAATCGGACAGAGACAGAGGGAAGCCTCAGAAACACGACACCCCGGAAGCCGAGGCTGAGAGAGGCAGCGAAGACAGGGACAGAACTGGATGGACGCAGAGAACACAGACCAGGGACCAGTGAGGTCAAACACAGACAGGCGGCCACCGGAAACAGTGAGGCAAAAAAGCAAGAGAAGGCCCTGAACGGAAACCATCTGCAGATCATTTCTGAAGCCCCACAGAACCAGCCAGAGCTGCGGAGGAGGGGACAGAGAGAGAGGAGATAATAGCAGGCAACGTTTGGTGGAGCCGATATTGATCCACTGCCTACAGGCAGCCTGGCAACCTCCTAGATCTTAAGTGAAAACAAATTCAATTCTCTCTCGGGCTGGAACAGCCACCAAGGGCAGAGCTGCTCAGGAGGTGTGAGCTCCAGCAGGCCCTCCCGGTGCTGGGCCCTTCCCTGCCTTCTGCAGCCAAACTACAACTTCCTTCTCCCCTGGTTCTGTGGAAGAGACGTGAAGATGAAGGAGAATGCACTATGCTTGTTCTGTACTTGTTCGTATCTATGACAGCAAGTCTAAAGAAGCACTCTTACCAAAACTAATGAATCTCTCTAACAGAACCTACCAACCTGTGATCTCAGAATGGAAGGGAAACTTTAAAATTGAAAAGATAAGGTCCATCAGAAGCCACTTTCCTAAAGTAACTCTCCTGCTAGGTCTCGAGGTCTAGGTCTCCACTGTGATATATATATATTAGATCTCCATGTTGCAAAATTCAGGTTGGAAATGATGCCATAGGAACATAAGAATACACAGACTCATATCTGATCCAGATCATTCCAAATGACCTGCAGAAAAGGAAATGCAGTCTGTTAAATGACTCACCGTGTGTCCATAGATAAAAATAAAACTGGTTAGGAGAAAGGCAACTATTCCCAGGAGTGGCTTCTATAAAATAGACTCGCAAGGAAAGACACAATCATCAAAACTCATCACACTCCCTCGGCAGACCTGTACATATTCGGACCAGTTCATCCGGGAACCCCAAAAGGAAGAAGGCCAGTGGCATTACGATTTATGGACTACTAGCTTACCTTTATTTTTTCTATATTTTCTCATCTCACAGCTAAACTTTTACAATTTTCTGGTCTTTGGCATGTTTGCAGAGTGGAAAATCAAAAGTCTGTTTTTAAGTAATGGGTATGTGTATGTGTGAGTGTAAAAGCAAGAACTTGAAGAACTATGCTACTGTTGTCCTGCGGATGGCACAGACAGTAATGAAGAAATTCAGAGAGAAGGCGCTATGTGTTCCAGACCTCAGCCTCCCCACGAAAGGGTCAAAGTTGGACTCTTATGCATCGTGGAGGAACAAAGATGCTACTCTGGGGATTGGTGTGGAAAGGTCTCTTTGGTGTTTCGGGAGAGAATGACACTACCCACACTGGAGTTCCACAGATCCTCTCCCCCCACCTCCTATGAGATGTAGCATTGCGGCAGCTCAGCAGGAAGCATCTGTCACATGACTTGGACCAGCGAGACCCTCATCAGTACCCAGGGGATTGATGACCAGTGACTGCATCTTTGATGATGTGGTGCTACCTACAATCAGCTCTTGGATGTCAGCACGATTTCATGGGGTGGCAATTCCCTGAAGTCACTGCAGTTAACATCTCTACCACTGTGGGAAGACAGGCTAAGAAAGAATTTTTGTTGGCACAGTATTATAAAATATATAAATGAAATCATCTCCTTCCTTTATGCTTCATGCATATGCCTGGGTTTGCAGTATGGATTGTCCTTCCTGCCTAAAGCTTTGGCATCAGAGGGAACCATACTCAATTTCTCCAGCTCTCAGTTCTCTTCTTTGTAAAATGGAAATAAGAGTTGAATTTAACTCATTAATTATTGTAAGGAGTGAGGACTCAATGGATGCTAATACTCAGCCCAGAACCCGCGCTTTAGTAAGAGCTCAGTAACAACTCATTATTGGTACTCAGTTTGAAAAATGACTCTTGTTGAAGAGAGATAAAATTTTGACACAAAGCTTTTAGGCAACCTTTGCAAAGGCAGAAATGCTATTAGGTATGCACACTGTTTGCGTGATAAAAGAAAATTAAGAGGTCTGCAAGACTTTAAGCCATCCTTCCCCAGAAAACAACATGAAAATAGGGCAGGAAACGCCCCAGCCATCTCCTGCGACATGGGAAACCAGGGCCGCTCAGCTCAACGTGTCTCACTTGCCTCAAGCTCGCTGGGAAGAATGATAGGGAGGCACAGCCAAGCACCACGACAGCCAAGGCCTGGAAAGAATCGGCTGCCGCATTTCTCCCCCTCTCTTCCCTCCCTTCCCCAACCCAACCACTTTTCAGGTTAAAGATACTTCTAACTCCCCGAGTACTAACTCAAACAAACTTTTAACAAGCAGGCTGCCGGGCCCGATAAAAACTTCTTCATATGACAGATCTACATGTCAGCAGGACTGTGGGAGAGGAGGATATACTTTTGATAAGCTAAAAAAGAGCATTTTAGAAACTAAATGACCCCACACAGGGATCAAACAGTGAAGCTCATTTCAGGTCATGCCCCTCAAAGATAAAAATGATGCAGGGTCAGGGAAGGTACCGGCAGGCAGATATTCCTGCATTTAATAAGGCTTCCAGCTTACCATGGACGCCAGCCTGCATTCACATTAAAAACTGTAATAGCCTAAATGTGTCATTACTGTAGCCTTCTTTATCTTGCCTGAATCATTTGGGGATCATTATTGGTCTTGTCGCCTTCCTGTATGGTTACAAAGCAACCGTGGCTCAAAACTTCTTCATCTTTGCAGTTCAGTCCCTCTTCTGATGACCAAAAATTCACACATGAGATTCTACTAATGATTCCATTTTGCAGGACAAGTCCTCTCATCTTGGCTCTAATTGAATTCTTTCTCTTTGCTGATTCTCTAATTCCTTGTTAGGCGGAGACTGCCATGAATCATCCTTATTCTTTGGGAACCCGAGCTGCTGTCCAGGATACAGTCTCGGAGGCTGTTACAGCGCTCCCTGAGACGGGCTTCCCCAGGACACTCTGCTGGAATTCTAAATTCCATCTGTCCATCACTTTACACCCAACTCCAGGAGAGACAGACCACCGAATCCTATGAATACATATTTTGGTGATTCATACGTGTTGAAGGAAGGAATAAAACCATGATTTCGTGTCAACGTCCCAACTATAGGAAAGGACACAGGCTCAGAGGGAAATCAAAGAGGACACAATGACAAGTGATGGGCGGCAGAGGTGTTGAGAAACAGTGGGACCCTGGAGGAGGTCAGAATGCTGGGGAATGTGAGGGTGAAGGACAGGGCTGGGGCCATTGCAAGCTCCTTCTGAGAGGCATCTTCAGGAGAGGACAGGTTCTAAGTCAGAGAACACTGCGGCAGACAGCAGTTTGGTATCCAATGGGGCACTCAGCGCGGAGCAGCTGAACCCGAAATAAGCGCATTTGCTGTGTATCTTACTGCATCGGAGAACGTAGAACAGCAGGTTTCAGCTGTGGTTCCGCCTCAAACCACTCTCAACCCTGTGCTTCCTTGGGAGAAACCCAAGGCCAAGCCTGATTGAGCCGCCAGCGCCCTCTGGCGGTCGCTCGCGCGTGCCGGAAGCACAGCGTCCAGTTCCCGCCCCACCTTCCCGAGCTCGGGGGCTGGTTGCAGAGACTGCGGGTCTCCAAGACGCCTGCCTGCCAAGCAGCTCTCAGCAGTCATCCCCGTGGGAGACACAACTGTGCAACGAGAGAGAGAGAGACAGAGACAGAGAGACAGAGAGACACACACACGGAGACACAGAGAGAGAGACACACAGAGACACAGAGAGAGACACACACAAAGAGACACAGAGAGAGACACAGAGAGAGAGATACAGAGAGAGACACACACACACAGAGACAGAGAGACACACACAAAGAGACACAGAGAGAGACACAGAGAGAGAGAGATACAGAGAGACGCACAGAGAGAGACACAGAGAGAGACACACACAGAGAGAGAGAGAGACACAGAGAGGGAGGGAGAGACACACAGAGAGACACAGAGAGAGATAGAGACACACACACACACACACAGAGAGTTCACATAGGAAAAGGACGGTTAACTCTGGGGCTTGGGGGCCTTGATGGTGTTTTGATCTCTGGCTGAGCAAAGAGAAGCTTTGGTGGCCCTGAGGGCATTTGAGCCCTTTACGGGACAGTGGACAGGTAGCAGACAGCAAAGGGGTTGTTTGGAGAACCAGCAGTTCCTCCTCACCCCAGAAGCCCTGACAGTGGCAACACCATCAGGGACAGAGATGCGAAGAGCTGCTGTCTGTAAAGGCAAGTTATGCCCAAGTAGCTGCCGACAGCAAAGGGAACCAGAGGCGGCATGACCAGCCGGCCAAGGAAGGCGTTAGGGGTCAAAAACGAATGGTCAGTTTAGCACCAGCTGAATTAGATCAGCATGGTGCCACATGTAGATGCCCCACCTGAGGAAAGTTGCTGGCATAAAAGGAGACATGGAGAGGAGGAGCGAGGCATTGTGGGTTCTCCTAAGTGTCATTGTTTGGAGCCATTGGTTCTCCTGGAGGAGCTTGTCACGCTGGCTCCCCTGACGTGAACTCTGCCGTTATCATCGGAGGAGCTCGGGACCTTGTTGCAGAGAGTGGCTGTGGTTCACTTTGGAGGAGCCGTGGTCCTTATTTTGAGCATCGCTTTTTGGCTCCAGTGTAGAACACTTAACCTACCGGCACAGATCTTTCATCCCGCTGGCACAGACTTTCTATTTTCCACCTCTGACCTTTGGGCCTTCCCACCACAGATCCGTAAAACAGACGGGTGTGAGTTGTTATCGTGGGCTCTAGGCTTCCAGTTGCACTTGTGGAAGGCATTGTCATGGGCTCTGGGTCTTTATCTGGACTCATGCAGGGCATTGCTATGGGATCCAGGCCCTCAGATGTATTTTCTAGGTCTTTAGTGTTGTGGACAGATTTCCTGCACTTCCTTGTGTTTAACTCTAGGCAACCATCATGAAATAATATAAATTCTGTGTCCTGTATGTAATTGTTCTCCTTGCAACCCCTGACTACAACAGAAGGCTTCCCAGAGAAGGAAGTTCGTGAGTTGGACCTTAAAGAACAAATGAGTAGGAATCCTCCAGGTCAGGAAGGTGTGCCTTTTTGTTTCTGTGATGTGACACAAGCTAAGTGACTCTCTGCTGACTGGTCACAGGCTGATATCCCCCTCCGGCCCCTCTGTTCTTACCTAGTCCCCAGCCCACTGTGCCTGCTCCTGGCCTCCGGGTTCTGTGTCTAGCTCCACAATGACAGCTTAACCGTGTTTTCTCAGTAACCTGTGCCCATTCCAGTGTTTTGCCCAGTGGAGACGCTTCATTGTTTGCAGTAACCATTCTCCAAAGGATCTGCTTTACAAAACTGTGTTTTAAATATCTCAGCTAATTTTCACAGGATGTATTTATTCCCTCGATTTTAAATTTGGCACCTTCAACACCTGTGTCTGCATCTGCACATAGTCTTCAAATTTTTGATTCTACCTAAGATTCTATTCTTGCGCTTCATTTCTCTACATCCCCTGCTGCCAAAAGGATATAGTTATGACAGTCACACCCTGGCCACCCGAATCTCAGCCACCCAGAAGTGAATGCACTGTCATCACGCTACACTGTCTCTCCCTGTGTTGCCTTGATGAGAAAATGGCGCATAATCTCCACCTGACCCAGAGAACCATGGCCTCAGCCTCCTCCCTTTGCACCTAACCTGCCCCAGGTTCTCTGGTTTTGGCTCCTTTGTGTCACTCAGATCTGTCTACCTCTCTCCGCCCTTTGTGCCTGTGTTGGAATTCAAACCCCCAAACAGTTCTCAGCCCATGTCTTTCACTGACTGCTCCATTCTGTCACTGTCCTGCTTGGGCCTACTCAGTTCTCCACTGTTTCCTTGAGAGAATCCAGCATGGGAAAGTACAAAAAATTGCTTGCAAAGCTCCCTTCTGGGAGCTCCCACCTCGTTCTGACCCTCTTCTTTCCTCTTTTCCTCTTCTTATCTCCCTCCATTCATATTCAACACCCCGAATACTTCAGATACTTCAAGTACTGCTTAAGGGGTTAGAAACATGCTCCTCAGATGCACACAACTCTTACTATTTCTTCAAATCATACCTTGTGTATCTCATAGGAAACCCTGCTCAGATCTGTGAAGTCCAGACTCTGAAACCTTCCCTGTCTTCTATTTATGCCCAAACTTCACTGTTACGCCATTTTGCTATGATCATTTGCCTCAGTTCAAATAGCTCGAGCAGAGGACTTACTTAGTCTCCTATCTCTAAATCCTAGCACATTCAGGGTAGAACTGACATTTCCGCAGTGAACAGATAAGATCTCATTTGCTCTCGGCCAATCAGTGAAGATCTGCCCCCTCCCCCAGGAGAGCAATTGGGTCCATTTAAATCCATCTAACACCAGGATAGAGAGTCTCTGTAAACTGTTTTGATGGCAGATTAACTCACATTTCCAAACAGCTCCTCCGTAATGTGGTGGATTTTTAAAGGGGGAAAAAAAGAGAAGAGACAAACAAAAAGTGAAATAAATCAGACTCACATGTGTAAATACCACATTGTTTCTCTATTGTAAGAAACTGAAAGAGTAAATAAGATCCAAAATCTATACTAGGTATTGGCAAAGGGTAAGAAACTGCTCAAAGGAAAAAAAAAAAAAAAACTGGGATAGGGAAAGGAGAAAAGAAGAAAGGGAAAAGGAAAAAGATATAAATTTGTGTGTGTATATATATATATATATATATATATATATATATACATAAGATAGCTAAGATGATTCTACTACTAATTCTATTAGTTCATGGAAAAGAACAGCTAATATTCATGTGGTTTGATCAATTCTGCACGTCTATATCTGGTAACTTAAGCAACTCTTTTGAAGATAAGAATATACAATAGAACAACCATTGTTACATTCCTATCATCTTCTTTTAAAAGTCCGTAATGTTTTTTAATCTCCATCTGTTTTATGTGTCCTCTTTTACAAACTTAGGAGCAAGCAAAAAAAGGATGTTAATTTGAGCTCCTTAAGACACTCTCATTTCAAGTCATCTTTTCTTAGACAACTAAACTTGATTTCTTATCAACTCACTGTGGCCAGTATCCTAACCCTCAGATCTTTGGTGCATTGATTATAGTTTAATTCTCTTCTTGTCACTCATCCATCTCTCACTGATTAAACATCTACTGGCAGCCAGACCCTGGAAATATTGGATGGGTAAAATGTGATTCCAATCGATGCAGGGCTGGGAGGAAGGAAGGAGAAGCTGCTGGGATACGGTGTCCCCAGCATTCTCCAAACTAAGGTTTAGCCTAAGATTTCCACAAACAGTGAGCTAAATAATCCTTCACTTCCTTCATTTCGGGTGTAGGTGTTTTGTCTCAGCAAGGAGAAAAAAGTAACCAGGATAGAATTAATTTGGTATCAGTGGAGTGGACTCATTGCTGTGGCTGTACCTGACCATGTGATCCAAGAGCCTTTGGCAATGGCTTGTGGGAAGGGTTTGGAAAGGTTCGGAGATGTCACATGAAGGAGCCACCTGGAAAGGCTTAGGCTGTTCTGTGTGGGAAATTCTGGTCAGAGCTCAGAAGACCAGAAAGTCCGTAAAGACCAGGCTCAAGAGGTTTCTGCTAGGAAAGACTGCTTTGGGTGCTGGACTCCAGATGATGTGTGTTACAGCTTGGCAGAAAATTGTGTACATTTTGCTCATGTCAAGACACTTTGCCTGAGACTAAGGTTAAAGGCAACAGACTAATTAATCTGGCAGAAGAAATTTCAAGGCAGTATAATATTGAGGCAGTGGCATGGCTATTGTTGGGGGCTTTTAGACAAATTTATGATGCAAGTCAAGAGCAGGATGACTTAAAATGTTGTCAGTTTTGCCAAAAAGGAAGCACCAGGAGAGCTATGAACTGTAAAGACAGAGCTGAGATCTCCTTTGCTGGGAAGGAACAGGAAAATAGAAAAGATGGCTTGAAGGTATCACAGAAAATGGCAAGGCTTAAACCTTTGCAGCCTCAAAGCTGCAAAAGTGAAAGAGTTTGCTCTGAGGCAAAAGCTGCAGAGCGGCATGTTCCAGAGTGGTAGCAACATAGAAAATTTGTTCCTCAGATTTGGATTCAGAGTGTCCAGTGATCCAGGGACTCGACCCCTACAGCCAAGAGAGAAGAAAGCCTGGCTACTGCTCCTGCTGGCAGCAGACCTCAGCATCATCCATGAGGTGCTGGTTTGAGGTGTGCACGGAATGCACGATTTCCAAGGTTTAAAAGGCCCCCCCACCCCCGGGAGGCCAGGCAGCGCGCCCCTGAGAGGGCAGTTTGTGAAGCTGTGATTGTGAAGCCAAAGGTACAGTGAAGACCTCAGAAGTTTGGAAAAGCTAGGAACATGGATCCTCTATGGAAAGCTGCAAAGAGGGAGCAAAGCCAGTCTAAGAGGGAAGGTGTGAGAACAATAACCACCGGAAGTGCCGTAGGGTTGGAATGACACAGCCCTTTGGAGCTCACAATTTGCTACAGACTGTTTCAGATGCTGGACATGCAATTACAGGAGTTAATGCTTACCCTGCTGGATTTTGGACTTGTTTAGGTCTCAATCCTTTTTATCTCCCTGTTTGTAACTTTCGGAATAGGAATGTTTATCTTCTGCCATTGCATGTGGGAAGTGTTTAACTCTGTTTTCGTTTGTACAGGAGCTCACAGCTAAGGGTTTGCCTTACATCTCTGAGGAGACTTGGGACTTGAACTTTTCAGCAGCGCTGGAACCCTTCAGACTTTGACGTCCCTTGCAGATGGACTAAATGGCTTTTGCATAAAGAGCTGTTCAGGAGTCTTTGGGGACCAGGGACAAAATGTTATGGTTCTATTGTAATATAATATCGATAGACTTAATACCGGTTCAGAAAGATTGTTAAACCTGTCTTATAATGTTCAAGTTGTGAAATGTTTAAAATAAGCATGTCTTGTATCTGGAAACAGGTTTAAACAAATGTGTCTGATGGCCAAGTTGACAAGGGACAGTTGACAAATTGTGTCAACTTGAGATAGACTCAGCAGGGAGCCAGAATCCCTACTTTGTAAATAGCCTGTCTGTGTGAGAGGAAGGCACAGAGGTATGTGGGCGGCACGCCTGTGGGTAGAGGGGGCCAGGGAGTGTAGGCTGCTTATAGTATAAAGGATAAGAAGCTTGTTCTGCCTTTTGCTCTGGCTGCTTTTGCTGGCTGCTGCCTTGAAGTGTCGCCTCTGTGCCATGTGCCACCCTGCCTTGGAGCCAGCTGATTATGGGCTGAAACCTCCACAAACAGTGAGCTAAATAAACTTTTCCTTCCCTCATTTTGAGTATCGGGTATTTTATCTCAGCAATGAGAGAAAAATAACCAAGACAATCACTAATGCTGATCTCCTTAAAGTAGAAATATATCCTGTGGGATTCTTACTCTGAAATAACCAAGACCATTCTAGTAACTAGAATGATTCTACCATTTTCCCAAGCCAAAAGAAATCTCTTAAATGTATTTCTTGGGTTTTGCATGTTTAGAGCCTTGTTGAATTGCTTGCTATTCCTTTAACATATGTAGCTGTGAGATACTCAGCCTCCTACTCCTCAGTGCCTATTAAAGTCCAGCCTCTTCTGTAAAGTGTGAGATGAGTGGAAATCCCTCAGGCCGAATGACTTCTTCCCACCCCTCAGGGCCACACACTGTATGGCTTATCTTTCGCACTGCCGGGCTGCATTGTATCATCCCGATTCACAGATGGGCTCTGTTCCCTAATAGACTCTTCACTGCCCAGTGATTCCTAATCCACAAGACCTAACGATGCCTAGAACATTAAAATCTCCATAGAAGCAGGTGGCATGTTCGTCACCAAAAAAATGACCAAATGCAGGACTACACTGCACAAATCTGAAATGGTTGCTTTTTTATGTGGCAATGCATTTTCCTTTTCAGAGTTCCAACTCAATTCATCCTTTGTTCTTTCTAAGTAGTGATTTAAGGAAGCAGGAGTGTGGATGGGACGTGAGTGTGGGAGTGTCACATATGAAGACCTTTCTGGAAAGGCCAGGGAAGAGGGGAGCAGAGCTGCAGCCTCGTCACCTGCCTCGGGGTTTGTGGGCGGCTGACTCTGTCCCACAGGCAAAGCGAGCAGACAGTGGAGAAAATCAGCAACCCTGAGAACCTCACTGGCTTCAACCTGTCCTAGCTTATAAAGATTTCAACCCGTGCATCTCTCGTCAGATAGGAAAAGCAAATAAGCCAATATTTAAAAACTTCAGTAGCATTTGAGTAAACACAACTTTCATTAACTGAATAACATTTACAATAACTAAAGGTTATTCCCTTGCCATTTTTCCTATATATTAAACCATGAGCTAAAAGAGACACTACCTCTGTCTATCTTACCATTGAAAAATTAAAAGTCAGCAGGGGCCGCCCCAGCACTCGGGGACAGAGCACAGGCCCTGACTCCAGGGCTTGTGACAAAGACGTTTTCTGTCTCTCCTGTCTGCCTGCAGTGTGGTCCTCGTTCTCATTACAATCTGTTCAGAACTTGTCCTGTTCCCCCACTCCCATCACTGTGGAAATAAGCGATTTGCAGTTCCGAGGTGGACTGATCTGTCCAGCGTCAGCACTGGGAACCTGGTTTCCCTGACTCCACAGTATCCCTGTTTCTCAGAGAAACTTCACCCCTCTTACTGCATCCCATTTGCACAAGTTCAATCGTGGAATTACACCCACTGTGAGCAGGTTTTCAGACTGTCATGGAGTGTGACAAAGCTGTTCTCACATAAAGTGATTGTAAACCTTTATTGGAAATGTTGGTACATTTAGGGACCAAAGCTGAAAAGCAATGCATTGATTTCATCTCTGTTCCCCTTTCCGATATATTTTCTGAAGATGATACAAAGGACCAATAAAAGGAGCGAAAATCACTCACGCAAACAAAGCAACAAGTTTTTCCTAAAAATGATAAATGCTTCAGCCCAGGAGGTACTTGCCTCTGCCACCCCAATTTTGCTAATTGTTGATTGCAATGCAAACTACAAGGTGATTAAACTTGAACTTTGAACTAGGGTCTCAGCGTTCAGAGTCAGTGGAGTAAATATGCTGGAAGTTCTTGCACCAACCACTGAAGTTGTTGGCCACCTTGAAACACAGTAGAGTCAAAAGAGAGAATTTTGTTTAATAAAGCAATAAAGAAAATATATCAGCTGAGATTATTTCCCTTAACTGGATTTAGGTTCTGTGAGTGATGGAGTCTTCTACAAGCTAGGTCTGTTCCTGAATTATTTGGAAGGGCTTTTTACTCAGGAGATACAAATTAATTAAGCAAAACAAAAACTGAAACTATGTACATATTTATGTTGTAGTACAGTTCAGAGAAGCAGGTACTTTTCAATGAGCTGAAGTCTGAAGATAAATATATGGAAATATTAAAATCGAATCTACTGGTTTTGTGGGAATTTTTTAACATATGTCTTTTTGAATAGAAAAAACCAATATTGTCAAATTTTAAGCATGGCAGAAAAAATAACCCAGGTATATACTTTATACTGTTGGAAGGAGTCTTATACTAGAATTGCTTGAGAATACAAATTTAGAAAAGGACCCTACAAGGTTGCGATTAAATTTCATGAATAAAACTCTCCCATTAGATGAAGGTGATATATTTGTCATTAAATTGTAAGGCAGAAAAACATCTTTCTCAGATGTTTTTACCTCTGAATTACCCTCCAAGATAAATAATAGCCATTAAAAAACACAGTTTAGTGTTCTTTTTTTTTTTCACATTTATATTAAGGTCAACATGGTGAAAAGCACTTTGTAAATACCTATCTACCAATCTAGGCGGTCCCAAGAAAGCTATGCTCAAGGGAAACAAATCTTTAGGATTATTGCAAATCACATAAATCCTCCACATATTTTCATATGTTGGCAACCACACCTGTCTATCAGTCACCGGGCTGTACAGATGCAACAGTACACGAGAAAATTCTCTGTATTATTCTTCAACCACACACAGATGTCCAGTGCACTGACTTTACCCCCTTTTTATTTGCCCACACCCCCTGTTGTCCTTACCCCTGCTCTTTGCGTCACTAAAATTATCTGAGCAATCATCATAATCACCATCTCGTCCATACCCCGAAACACCCTAACTCACTCCTGTCTCTCTCACTGATGATCAGGTCAGCAGGACCCAAGGGCTTGTCGGTTATACAGGTGTAGTCTGTTAACAGTGAGTTTCCTTTTTAGACATATTTTTAATTGACACATAAAAGTTGCACTGGTTGTGGGGCACCGTGACAGCACGTGTGGTGTGTAAGGTTCAAATCAGGATAAGCAGATCTACCGCCTCAATCATTTATCGTATCTTTGCATGTTTTCTAGCTTCATCCAAATATACCGTGCACTATTGCCGTTTGCGCCACCCCTCATTTCTTCTGTCTGACTGGAACTTAGAACTCCTGGCTCACCCTCTCCCCACCCTTTCCTCTCCACCTCACTCAGCTTTCTTTCTACTAACCCATTTCCAGCGTCTAGGAGATCAGCTTTTTAGATGCCACATGAATGCAATGTTTCTGTGGCTCACTTACTTCATTTAACAAGTGTATGAATTTGTCAATCATCACTGAACTGTGTACTTAAGAGTTATGCATTTTGTTGAACTAAAACTTTAAACAAATATTAAAGTCTAATTAATAGATTGGCTTTCTGCAGTGGTGCAGAACTAGTTTTAGAAAGTAAATATCTAAAGGAACAAGGATAGTATTTGACGGGGAAGTTACAAAGAAGCAAAGTAAGGAGAAACACTGTTTTCGGATGGCATTGTGGTTTCCATCTAGAAACTCCCCCAAGTTCTCATGTGCTCTTGGGCAGGGTTTGGGAAAGGGATTGGATGCTGACTGCACAGTAGCCAGTGTGCTTTCAGGAGGCTGGATCAGGTTGGAAGAGGTGGTCACAGGGTGGATCTCTCCCCCAGGCTCCTCCTTTTGCTTGGCTTCCTGATCTTTCTGATTTGAGCAGCTGCCTTCTGCCTGGGCCCTTCCTGCTTGGAGTCTGCCAATAGTGGACTAAAACCAACAGTCAAAGTAAACCTCTTCTCCTCTAAATCTTGGTGTCAGGTATTCTCCCCCAGTAACAAAGGAAAGTAAGATAGACTGAAATTATAAGAGTTACCATAAACATGATTTTCAATATCAACCAGGATAGCTGCATAAAAGCAGAAATGATTGCAGATCAGCATGTACAGGTGTGTGTACAGAGAGTGTTCTCTTTGCTGAGATTTTTTCTGTGTGATGACACAGTACTAGCAGTGAGCATGCTGAATACTTTGATCTTGTCTTGATTTATCTTTTCCATTTAAGGAAATGCAGGCTCTTTACACAAAGAAAAATTTATTATTCCAGGGCTAGGCCAGAGAGCTTTGGTGACATTACCAAAAGTTGGATGTGGTCTGTTGATTTAATAACAGTTTTTATCAATTTCAACTTTCCTGATTTGGTTAAGTGTACTGTGGTTATGTAAGAGAACATTTCATAACTATGTTAGAAAATAGTCACTGAATTGTTTAATAAAAAGGAGTTACTATTGTCCCCAATTTATTGTCAAATGAATCAAGAAAAAAGGCATGGAGAGAGAGAGAATGAATCAAAGCAGGTAGGAGAAAAGTGCTGTTCAATGTGAGCAAAGTTATCCCTTGTGCTCTTCAGTTTACATAAATTTTAAATTATATCAAAGTTAAAAGTTACACTAGCCAGGTGTGGTAGCTCACACCTGTAATCTCAGCACTTGGGAGGCTGAGGCAGGAAAATCACTGAGAGTTCAAGAGCAGCCTGGGCTACAAAGTGAGCTCAAGGTCAACCTAACTGCATAGTGAGACCCTGTCTCAAAAAGATAAAAAAAAAAAAAAAATTACACTAAAGAGTACCTTAGTGGCTTTCTGGGCCACTCGGTATAAGAACCAAAGTTCTAAAAATAGTTTCCAAGGCCTCAGTGCCCCAGCCCAGTCCCTCCCTCTCGGCCGCCCTTTCTCTCCCTGTCTCCTGAGCCCTCAAGATTCCTGTCACACCTGTGCGCGACCCCGCTCCCCAGTGAGCCACCTTGTCCACTGCCAGACCTTGCAGCACCGCTCGCTCCTCCTCTTCATCCTGATTTCCTTGCTCTTTCCTTTCCCATGCACTGATTTAACTCATCTTCTTTTGTCCTGCCTTTAGTCCCTGGCTGGCAGGCTGCACAAGGCAGGGAGCTTGGTCTCTATTCGGTATTCCAGTGTGCGGCAGTGCTGAGTCAGGCTGGCTTCTAAATGCTTGGTTTTGGAATCTATAAATAACACAGCTGGAGTAATCAGAAGATGCTCCAGCCATTGCCCAGGGAGCTCCCCTGGGTCTCGCAAGGAGGCAGCACTCGCCCTGGTCCCTCTTCCCGTCATCTGTCGGCTTCAGTGGTCTGAAATGAGATGCAGGCTCATGCCAAGCGAAACATTAGAGAGTGCAAAAGCTAATTTAAAGAATTATGGTGGGAAATAGAGTTGTCACAAGTGTCAGGAAGTTGAGTGCCCTACTGAGCCTGTTTACTAGACTCCACCGTGGTCGCTTTAGACTAAGTCACTTTAGAATGTCTCTTTATACTACAACTCTGTCCTAGTCACTTAGACACAACACCTGACACTCACAGCTCTCACGAGGGGAGGTTCATTTGGCTCACCATGTGTCCAAGTTTCAGTGCGGAGCAGGCTGGCTCCAAGGCAGGGTGGCGTGGCAGAGAGGCATCGCACAGGAGGGACAGCCCACAGCAGGGAAGCAGGAAGCAGAGATCATGCAAGGAGCGGAAAGAGACCCAGGCCACACCCCTAGGAACCCACCTCTCCTGGCCAACCCTGCCTCCAACAGCAAGTCCGCTGGAAGCCCTGCAATCCGAAAGCCTTGCCATGAGCACGTAAGGCTTTGGGGAACCCTGTAGATATAAACCACACAGAGCCTTCACTCTCTGGAAGGAGTTTACATGAAGTTAAAAAAAAGACAGGAACTGCCAAAAGATGATAGAACCCCCAATACCTGGCTTATCCCTACCAAAGCACCAGAAAGTGGGTAGCCTAGCCCAGCAACGGTAAGCTATTTCGAGCTTTCAGTGATACAATGATACAGCCCACCGTGGTACACGTGCCACAGATTCACCATAACTGGCCCAGAAAGACGAAAAAGTCCTTTTAGATAATAACAACTCATAATGGTCTTGTGTCCTGTCATTGTCGGCAAAGCGGTGTAGAGAAGGCCGGGTGGGATAGGGGTTTCATCCTCAGCTTGCAGTGTGGGCGGCATGGGGACCCCAGGCTTCGTCTCTGAGGCACTCTCCCCTGCTCCACGGGAGTGCTTTCCTGGCAGACCCACTGGACACCCCCGCCACACACACAGATCGGCAGTAAAGTGATTTTGGTGCTGCTGTGTCAGTAAAGGCCAAGGCAGGGGGTGACAGCGTGGACCTCTCCTTCTCCCTCTCCCAACATGGGAAATGTCAGCAGGGGCCTAGAGAGAATCTGAAGTCTCATTTCCACTCAGGAGTAACCAGGCAGTGCCGGGCATGTGGCACAGTGGCAAGCAGGAACACTGAAATGACACCCAGGCCGTGGATTTACTTACATCAATAGGCGCTGATGGGATCATTCCCAGAATATCAGCCCTGGTCCTTGGTGGTTTGGGGCTTATACTAGATAAACAAGCAGGAAGAACAGAGGCAGAGTACTTCGAGGTTATTGACTGGTTCTTATCATATGCCTCACAGTGACCAGTCATTTCTGGGAGACAAAACTAACAGGAACTGGTAAGAGGAACGAACGGTTACCTGAGCAACTAACAGACTGGCTGGGAAAGCATTTTCTGCTACAATGGCATGCACCTGTCATCCCGGCATCTGGAAGGCTGAAGCAGGAGGATTGCTGTGAGTTCAAGGTCAGCCTAGGCTATACTGCGAGTTCAGGACCAGCCTGGACTACACAGGGGGACCTGTCTCAAAGGAAGAAAAACAAACAAACAAACAAAAAAGATTAACTGGGAACTGGAATGTTAATCAAGGCCAAGTGAGGGACCCAGATGTTTAGCCTGAATCGGCAAAGATAAGAAAATAGCCCCTGTGTCTAGAGGGAAGCAACCAAAGACAAGAGCTGAATAAAGTCAGAGTCTTACATCACATCCAAAGTGTCCGGCATCACATCGAATTAGGCATCACGTCCCAAGAATGAGAACAATCCCAGCCTGAATGGCACACAGCACATGGCAACAGGAAATGACAGGGAGGCTGAAATCAATGGCCAAGATTTTTAAAGCAGCTCTGACGAACCTACTTAAAACAAACGAAAATGGAAAAATATTAGCTAAGAAGTGAAAGACAGAAAGAGGAGCCATTGTTTTCTATTTTAAAACCGAAAAACAAAATGACTAAAATAAGGTGCTCCTTGAGTGGGTTCAACAGCAGAAAAAAGAGGACAGGGCAAAGAGGAATTGGTGAATTTGAAGATAGTTCATCAAAAATTACCCCAACCTGAACCAAAGAAAAAAAATCAACTGAAAGAGAGGAAAGACTGTCGGGGAGCTGTTGGCGAAAGATCTAACCTTCCTGTCAAAGGGAGAAGGGAAGAAAGATGGAATGGAAAGTGCTGGAGAAATTCCCCAGACTTGGTCAAAGACATCAACCAGCAGATTCGAGAAATAACTACAACAAGATAAACCCAGAGAAACCCACGCTAAAATAAAACCTAAGAAAACTGTAGATGAAAGACAGCGAGAGAGAAGCACCATGTCATCTGTCTGGTTAAAAAGAATTTCAGTGAGGTGGATTTCCCACTAGAGATCACGGATACGAGAAAGAAATGGACATTTTTCAAGAGTGGGAAACATCGTGAAACTCAGATTTTACACCTCACAAAATTTTCCTTCCAGGAATGTAGACGATAACAATATTTTCAGAGGCATGGAAGATAGGAGAATTTGTCACAAGCAGACCTACTCTAAAGCAATAGCTAAAGAGAGTCCTGAAAGAGAAAGTTAATGATTGAACACGGGCTTTTAGAAAATCCTGAAGGAAAACAAACACAGATGGGTAATTATCAAAAGCGCTCTCTTAGATATTCTGAATTTTAATAGAACAAAAGACACAACATTGTCTAATGTGGATCTCAGTGTACCTAGAGAATACGCTTAAAATTATTTTATAAATTAAAGGAGTAAAGGGACTTAAAAGGAGGTAGGTTTTATATGTTTGATTTAAATTAGTAAATAGATACCAGCAGATCTTTATGCTGATGAAAAAATCTGTCTCTTGTTATAGTGGTGGTTGCAAGGATCGACATATGAAATAAAGTATGCATGACATTGTGCTGAGGTCATTTTCCCGGTTTTGACATTGTACTATCATTAATGCAAGATGCAACCATTGGCTAAAAAGAGGTAAAAGATACCCAAGGGCTTTCCATCTTTGCAACTTCTCATAAACCTATAAAAATGAAAATGAGGCTTTAAAAAATCTTTACTAGATCGTCATCTGAAAACTTTTAACTGTGAGAAAACATTAAATATCAACAAAGAGCTGATGTAAAATTGCAAAGCATATTTCTTCAACCACGGAATTTTTTAATGATCATTTTGATATGCAGAATGCATTTCTGTTTTGCTGCTGACATTCTTACTGTTTTCTGGTTTTTTATGTTTTCACACACAACACTGCAAAAACTGGTGAGTCATGGTACCACTGACAACTTTGCCCGCACATCCTAAAGGAAAATCCTTCATGCTCTTAGGCTACTGGGGCACAGTGGTAGGTCCCTGGAGTTCTGTTAGCAGCTTTTCCTCCAGGGATACAAGAGAGAAGACTGTCGTAGAAATTCTGGTGTCTGTTAGTGGCGCAACTAGACAGTTGCATTGAAATGTGACAACCAAACACATACATCTGGGTTTGCTTGTGACAGATTCTCCTGTTCTTCATCCTTCTGAAAATGTCTTTATCTTCTTCATTCTTGGAAGGATTATTTTGCCAGATGTGGAATTTGATCCTGGCAATACCAACCTGAGTATGGTTTTCTTACGCACAGTGAAAGTTCTTCTTGGTTTAGATCTGTAGCAAACACTTTTGATGATTCCACATGGTCCATACCGCTCCTCCTGAAGTTGGTCCCATTTTTCCCCACGAATCTCTTTGGATGATGTAATCAACACCATCACTTGAGCTGAGGTGTGATTTTACCTCCAGAAAATTCAGATTTGGGACCTACAGACTCAAACTGGGTAAACTTATGGTCCAATGTGACCCACTGTCTACAGCCTTCGCTTTTTATCAATTATGAAATACTATTAACCTACACAAAATGCCTGGGTATTCTCACCATCAAATAAAAAGCTATGTTATATTTGTTTCAATTTTTTCCTAGAAAGTTATAAATATTTAATATAGACAAAAATTGAAAGAAACTAAAACTTTATCTTATCATTAAGATAAAACAATTATCAAGGTTTCATCACACTACAAATTCATCTATTTTTAACTGTGATTTTAAAATCACATCCTCAAGACAAAACTTTTAGCACACAATTTATCACCCTAAGCAGTTTGAAGAGCCCAAGGTTAACAGAGTTCATAGTTCATACCATGGCACAAGACATCGCCAGAATTTTTCATCTTGCAAAACTGGAATCCTACACCCCAAACAGTGACTTCTCACTCCTTCTCACCACCCCTGGTGATCACTTCTGAATTCTACGAGCTTCACCATGGTAGACACCTTGTGGAAGTGGAGTCCTGCAGAATTTGTCTTTTTGTGACAGGTTATTTCACTTAGTGTAACATCTTCAAGGTTTTCCCACGTTGTAGTGTGGAATAGGAAGGAAGTCTTCCACGTGTGAGGCTGAACAGTAGATACTGAGACAGGCGCTGGTCACTTTTCCTTTATCTGTTTTTCTGTCAATAGGCATTTCGGTTGTTTGCACACTTTGGCTTTAGTGATTAAGACCACAGTGAACATGGGTGTGATGTGTCTTAAAGATTCTGTTTTCAGTTCTCTTAGCTATGTGACTAGCATTGGGATTAATGGATCATGTGGTAATCATATTTTAAATTTTCAAGGAAGTGCTCTGCTCTCTTCCAGTGGGACTGCACTACTTGGCACCCCCATTAACAGCAGTGATGGTTCCACTTTCTCCACATCTTCATCAACACCTGTCATTTATTTTTCCAACAGCAGCCATTTAATTGGCTACGAGCTGATAGCTTACCGTAGTTCTGACTGCACTGTCTTTCACCATTAGTGATGTTAAGCAAACTTCCATCCACTGGTTAGCAGTTTGTGTATCTTCTTTCAGTAAATATCTATTCAAGGTTTTGTCCATTTCTGAATGGGTTATTTGTTGTGAGTCATAGGAGTTCTTTACATATTTTAGGACCCCTTCTCAGATATATAATTTAGCAGTATTTTCTATCATTTGGGAGTTTTCCTTTTGACTCTGTTTGTTTTCTTTGATGTAAAAAAATGTTTTAAATTCCATGCAGTCCCATCTATCTATTTTTTATTTTGTTAGCCATGCTTTTAGTTTCCTAGCCAAGAAATTATTGCCAAAGCCAATGCCATGAAGCTTTCTTCTGTTTTCTTCTAGGACTTTTCTATTTTTAACTCTTACATGTAGGGTATTTAATCAATTTTGAGTTATGTTTTATAACGTATAAAGTCAGATCCAGAGCTTTCATGTAGATATTCCATTTTACCAATACTATTTGTTAAAGTATTATGTGGTCTGTCTTCAAATGTATGCTTATCATATGCATTGAGTGGGTTATTTCTGCCTTTCAATTCTATCATATCATACTATACTCTTGTTTTTATGTCATTGGCATAATTTGGATTACTGGAACTTTGCATCACTTATTTCTAAAATATTTTTGTTTTTATTTCATATTTCTCCTTTCTTGACAGCAAGTACTGGACACATGATGGTATGATATTATCCTTTCACGATTAAGTATGAATCCCTAAAAATTATGAGCATTTTCTTGTAATGTCACAATATCATTTTCTGCATCATAAAATTAAAAATACTTATTGACATTATTTCATACCTTATCCATAATAAAATACATGGATTGTCTTCAAAAGGTGTGATTTGGCTTATTTGAATCAAGATTTAGACAAAAGTCCACACTTAAAACTCTCTTCCCCTTTCCCCACATACATTTGCTCTGCAGATATTGAATTAATTCTCTTACAGAGCAGCCTATATTTTGGATTTTTTTTGTTTGCTTGTCTATTTCTATCATCTGTAATTTAACTTTAAACACAATTTAACTGGTAGATCAACTGTATGTTCATTTAACCACAAATTCTAATTGGCTCTAGAGTCTTGCTCTTTTCGTGCTTGCATCCAGCACGCTTTGAAAACTTCTTTGCAAACTGGGAATTGCTACGGCCTTCCTCGGCTTCACCAGGCATTCTCAGAAATGTCTCGCCGTGGTTCCAACACTCAAGGGAAGCAAGCTGCTCTCCTCCTAAAAGTGAATATTGCAAAGATCTCTGTATTTGGGCTCATGGGATGTGTCAGCTGACCCGTTCACTTCTCAGTATTCCTGCCCCTCAATTTCAGCCTGTTCTACCATGGCAGGTGATTTACTGCTCCTGTTTATAATCCGAAATTTATGGGAATTTCCTGCCTCTTAGTTTTTACAAATGTATTTTCAGTGGATTTCTCTTCTGCTATCCTAATTGCTTTATTTGTGTTTCAGGAGTAATTTTGGGCAAACTCGAAACCTACCTTGTTGCCAAGATCACATCACTTGAAGCTCTTTCTCTCTCTCTCTCTCTGGAAAAGAAAGAAAAAAAGAAAAGAAAAGAAATCACAGAATCACCTCTGGACCTATTCTTCTGCTCCCTCCTCCAAAGCCCACCCCACAGGTAACACCTATCTGGATGTTGGCATGTTTCACTGTTATTCATGTTTTGTACTTTTACTACATGTGAATACACCCATTAAGTTTATGCCTTGTTTTGTGAGTTCAAAATATTTGCATATGTTTACAAATACATGTGATTTGATACTTTGTTTTCTTTGTTCGAAATTACTTGTTAAGATCTATGCACATTGGATTATGAAACTCTAAATTGTTCATTTTAACTGCTCTAGAATGTTCCACCATTTAAGCAAAGCATGGACTTTTTTGTTCAGTTCTGCTAAGGGAAAAGTGTTTCCGTTCTCCCCATAACAAGCAGGACTACAAAATAACCACCAGCGTACATGTTTGTATATGTCCATCTGCATGAGTTTCTCTAACATACACATCTAGGAATGCAGAACACCGTGCCGTTGGGTGTGTGCATCTCACACGCCCACATAAAGTCAGGTGCACTGAAGCAACATTGATGGCATTTTAATCTCCTACATCCTTGTCGCTGTGAAATGGTATCTTATTGTTTATTTATTTTCTATTTCTTGGACTAAAATGTGAAATTGAGCCTCTTTCTGGGTCTCATGGATCGTCTGGCTTTCTTCTGTGTCTGTCACATGTATAAATTTGACAGTTTGTCTTTTGAGTTATATGTCAATTTCTTATTGATTTGTGAGAGTTTCAAAAATATATTCCAGACAGCAATCCTTTGTGTGTGTCTGTGTGTGTTAATTAAATACAATGGGTTCTCATAAAGTTTTGTGTGAATTTTATCTCCCTTCCTCCTCCCTCCCCTCCCCTACCCCTCTCTGTCTGCATCTCCAAGATCCTTTCTTGACCTACAACTCAGCATTTGTCCATGGAAAGGACCTCTGAAACAGGCAGAATAGTTTCTATTGTCTCAAATCTCCATTTCTAATCCACTACCACTAGATTTCTTCATGGAACAGCCCTGCTTCTTTCAGAAGGCACTGACATGAAAACAGATTCTGGTGTAGAATTGTTATGGACACTCTGTGTTACAGACCCTACTCTACCTATCAGGTGAAACTTCAAATGGGGCCAATACTCCTTTCAATACTCCTCTGACTCTCTTGCTCCTTTCTGGATCTTTTCTTTTCTGATGAGTGCAGTCAGCAAAGTGTTTGGTATGCAATGGTACTAATATGGAAAAAAGAAAAACTAATTGTAATTACTTTTCAAATGTAGCCCATTTTTGATAGGAGAAGTTGACATTCCTGACAAAATAATTCAGATAGATGATAATGACTTGTTATGGATTGGAAACTGGTGGTCAACTTAATGCCAGCGGAATTAAATCACCATGGTGCATAGATATTCCACCTGAGGAAAGTTGCCAGCATAAATAGAGACATGGAGAAGGAGAAGAAAAGCACTGAGGCGTTGTGGGTTTCACTAAGTGTTGCTGTTTGAGCTGTTGGTTCTCCTGGAGGAGCTCTGGCCCTTACATTGAGCATTGCTTCCTGGCTCTGGAGGGGAGTCGTGTGCCACTTACCCTCCAGGACAAACGCATCACGCTGGCTTCCTGGCATGCACTCGACTGTGCTTATTGTTGGGGGAGCTCGGGACCTCTGTATTTCTGAGGGTGGCTGTGTTGCTTTTCAGGACAGCCCTGATCTTTATTATGAGCGTGACTTCTCAGCTCCAGCATAGAACCCTCAACCTACCAGCACAGCTCCTTCACCCCACTGGCATAGACTTCCTAGTTCCTCCGCTGACCTACAAACCTCTCCAGCACGGATCCCGGGGCTGGGGTTACCAGGTGTGCGCTGCCGCATCTGGCACATATGATGTTTTGTTGATACATGTGCATTTTGTGTACTAAGTAAGATTAAAAATACCTAATTCTTCAAAAATCTATCATTTCTTTATGGAGAAATCTTGTGAAATACCTTCTTCTAGCTTTTAGAAATGTGTACCACATTACTATCACCTGTAGCCACGTCATCCTGCAGTAGCACAAAAGAACTTCTTGCTCCAAACTGTAACTTAGTACCCGTGAATCACCCCACACTCACTCTCCCCGGCCTCTGGTGACCACTGTCCACACTCAGCTTCAATACCAGGTCGACTTTTTAGGAGCACACATGGCTGAGGTCATGCAGATCCATCTCCCTGCACCCCGCTTACGTCTCCTGCCTGATGACGTTGCTGCAAATGACAGCGTTCATTTCTCAAGTGGGGTTGCAGGTGGCCTGCGCCTGTGGCCCCTGGGAGGGCCTTGACTTGGGACAAAGCCTTGGGCTCCACCTCTGCGCCTCCCAGCAGACCCAGCCCCCACCTGCCCTCGCCATCCACGGCTCAGCATCCCAGGGCTCAGCATCCCAGGTCCAGCTTGCTCTTCTCTCTGACCTTTCTTCTCCCCTCTGTCCTGCTTTTCTTTTGCCACAAAGATTCTTTCCTTTTCACACAGGCCAGGAGCAAACCAAAAAGGCATATTCATCTCTATCCTACAGGGTGAAACCTGCTAAGTGCTTCCAGTTCGCTTTACAGCAGGAAGTGGAAGGGAAGAATCCTTCCTCCTGGAAGTCTAATCAGAGATGGATTCGGTTTTCTCTTGTTTGCAGCACTGGGCTGAGACTGGCCACAAAGAAGCTAAGCTCTTTCCAGGATATGGATGTCTCCAGTGTCTTCTCATTAAAACACCAACTCTGGCTGGGAAGTGAACCGTGTTGTCCCCACCCTGCCTCCAAAGAGACAGGAAAAGCAAGGCCTCCAAAGATGCGGGGTTCATTCTTTCTAGCTTTTCCCCCCAGTGCACACAACACTGCTCCCTCTTCCAGCCTCAAGGACTCGGTCAGTGGACTCAAGTTTAATCCTACTGCATTGTCCTTATGTGGACATTTTTGCACGTTTTACTTGAAGCAAAACAGACTAAGTGAATGTGTGTGTGTGTGTGTGTGTGTGTGTGCCCAGCAAGCTGTAGTCTCAATTTTTAAAAATTATTTTCCCATATAAGAGAAAGGGTCAAGTACAGTCAACAGAAGAATTTTCCAGAAAGCAGGCAATGTGTGTCTTCAGGAAAAGGATGAAAGGTCTCTGAGTGGTTAGAAATGAAAATTCCTAGCATCGGCTTTTCATGGTTCATGCTAGGACCGCAGGGAGTCTCCGGCCATCCTTGGCTACCCCCAAAGAGGGGTACCACTCTGCTGTTCCCAGAATACCCCTGGTAGTTACATGCCCGGAGGAGAAAGCAAGGGTGACCAGATGACTGCCCAGGAATGTGCCCCAAATGGCTCTCTTTGGAGAGCTATTTAAGCTGCAACCCTGTGACTATGACCTGTACCTAGATCACCTTTAACAATTTCTCTTCCCCTAAACAGGAAAAGCAAGGCTGGGAAATTAGCAAGTGAGAGCAAAGAAGCAGAATCCCAATCACTTCTGGCTGTATTGGCCAACGGGATCCCATATTCTAACCCTGGAACTGAGCATTAATAACCCTCAGTCTTCTTTGGAATCTGCTTTGTTTAGAAATTGAACCTCAAAGTCATGAATCCTAGTAAGGTTCAATGATGTCTCTGGATTCGAACGCACTAGATGTCAGTGCTATTGCTTTACTGCTCTGTCGCCTTGGTCTTGCCAGCACATAAGCTGTCTGCTTGTTATTACTCTGATTTATAAAACAGTGATTGTTATAACCAGCCCCGTAGATCCCTGTGGAGCTACACTGAGAAGACATGCAAGCTCAGGTGCGTGCAGGTGCTGACTAACTTACTGGTCCCTTTCCACTGGGTGTGAGCTAACTGCGTCCCATCCCTCTGCTCCTGAGCACTGGCGTGATGCTAGCAGTCATTCAAACAAAGGTCGTCTCAGGAGTTGAGCCACTGCACACCCATGGTCCATACTTGCCCCTCCTCAGACGCAGCAGGCATCCCCCCTGCCTTGGGGTCACTGATGTGACCAGTCCCCTCCCAGGTGTTCTTCTCCCAGTCATGCACATGGGTTGACTCTCCCACCTCTGTCACCTGTCCATGTCACTTCCCACTGCTCTCTTCTGTTCTGCTCCTGGGTCCTTTTCCCCACTTCCTTTCTGGCTATTAATTTTTTAATGTATTATTTCTTTTGGTACCAAGGATTGAACCCAGGGCATTGTGTGTGCTACCGCTGAGCTAGTGCCCACCTCTCCACTTTTAAATATATTTGCCTGGCACTGTATAACGTTTTCTTTTTATTATGCTTACAGCTCTGCTCTGCTCCCTTTGCCCCAGACTGTGTACTCCAGAAACTAAAGGTTTTGGTTGTTCTCTCCAGTTGCACAGCCCCAGCACCTGTCTTCTGCTCTGTGGTCAGGGTGTGACAGCTATTTCTGAATGAATGACTGTACTCAGGCATCTCAGACCAAATAAGACTACGGAACCTACTCAGGAATGCACTGTGTCTTGAAGCAATGCTCTTTTTTCTGATCTCTAGAGCCTGGAGTATAGAAAACATGAAATGCATGAAATGGATTAAAAAGTGGATTCCAGCAGCACACAGCTGCCCAAGAGGACTGGCGATTACCTAGGCTTGAGAAAAACTCATTATCATTAGTGTCTTCTTTCTGGCCTAAGATTTTTTCTATATTTGACTTTGAAATTATGCATCCAAAAGGTCAGGATAATGGGGCAAATACAAACTACAGTCTGTGAGACACCTTTGACAAAATATCGTGATGGAAACGCATGCTCCCTAGGTTGTCTAAAATTTAACTGTTGACACTTAAATTAAAATCAAGCAATGCTCAACATCTTGGTAATAGACGAGCGATAGAACGGAACTCAGTTGCATCTCATCAGTGGCTAGTCCTGTCCTTTGCCCATCATTTTGAGCTTCTCTGAGCAGGGTAGAGGTTCCTAAGCCCATGGAGTAATCGTATCCATTGCTCCCAAGTGGGGACACAGCTGAAGAAGCTGTTATTGAGAATCTGTTCTTTGCTCTTGGGATTCCGTGCTCTCCAGAGTATCAGAGGAGTGTTACATAGTGCAGTTTTAAGAAAATAAAAAACACCCTCCCTACACTCAAGAGATGACATAACATCCAATGAATCGAGGAGGGAGGAAGAGAGGAAGGAGGATGAGTTCTGTCCGTGCCTCAACTCCACACAAGGAACGTAAACATTTTGTCTTGCAAATAGGTATAAAAAGGGAAAAGAATCAAGGGTTGGGTGAAGAGGGGAGAGAGGGAAGGAAAGGAGATGAAGAAAGGTAATTGCGATGTGTGAGGTCCATGTTCCGCTTCCCCACGAGGAATGTGAACATTATGTACCACAAACATGATAAAAAACTGAAAAATATAAATGACACAAATTGAGTTACTACAATGAATTCAAACCATGAAACATAAAATAGAATTAAGTATGTATTAGAAAACTATGGGAACAAAGTTGCAAATATCTGACTAAGTTTTTGTCAAGAGAGCAAGAATTCACAATGTTTTCATCTTATCTGACCTTTTTCTCCTTTCACTTGCAGTAGTTAAAATAATGATCTTTCCCCTGAGATCTCTCTAGAATGGATACTTTGTTTTGTTTCAACACAAAAAAAATTATTTATTACACAGCCAGTAAGAACTCCTCACTTTAATGTACTCACAAAATTCTCTCACATTTATAGCTGCGAGGAATGATTGGTTTTCCCATTTCTTACACATGTACAAAATTTCATAAATTAAAATAAACTATCTTAACTGTAGCAGCGTTGTAGTATTCCAGGATAGATTGGTGGTAATAGACTCTGTCATGTCTTGAAAGATCAAAATTCAGTATGATCTGTAATGTTCATAAGTTTATAGAAAAATTCATATTAACTAAATTTCTCCATTTAAAGAATGGATACTTTAACATATTAATCTGATTCCACACAAGTGCTGTGCTGTAGTATATACTCAAAGTATCATATATGCCTGAACACCAGCTGTCACACAAGGGCTTGGTGTGATGCTGGTACCCAGTTCTGCTTTATAACAACTGATTTATCAGTTACCTATGTCTTGTCTCTTCTCTGAATATCAATCTAGTGACAAGTTTTGCAAAAAGCTGAGCACAGTAGCACACAGCTATAGTCCTAGCTACTCAGAAGGCTAACGCAGAAGCATTGTGAGTTTGAATTTAGATAATTTAGCAAGACTTTGTCTCAAAATAAAATAAAAAACGATGAGAATGTAGCTCAATAGTCCAGACTTACCCAGTGGATTGGAGACCTTGTGTTCAATCCCCAGTACCTGAAGCAAAGGAAAACAAGAAAAAAAGGAGTAGGGAGAAAGAAGAGGAGAAGAAGGAGGGAGAGGGAAAAAGCTTTCACAAAACGTGTCTGGGAACAACACGCGTGATAAGCACTAAACTTCCTTATGTTCTACCTCATCAACAACAGTTATGCACACGCCCAGCGTGGTGGTGCACATCTGTAATCCCAACACTTGGAAGGCTGAGGCAGGAGGATTGTTGCGAGTTCGAGACCAGTGTGAGCTACAAAATGAGCTCAAGTCCAGCCCGAACTGCATAGTGAGACCCCGAACTGCAGAGTGAGACCCTGCCTCAAAAAGAAAACAAAATAAAAATAAAAGTAAAACAATTATGCACAGAGTTGAGGAAATGTGCAGTAATTTGCTGAGACAGTGTGAAGAGAGTTAACTGAACCGAGCATTCCTATAATCAGAAGCATGTTCTAGTGTGTGTTAGTCTCCAGGGCTGAACTCCAAATGTTTCACTTTAGAGCCAGCTCTCCCAGGTGACACTGACAAAGCCACCAGCTTCACTGGATTCATCCTAACTGATTTAAATGAGGCTGCAACAGGGAACACAACTGAGGGCTTAGCCAGTTGACAAAAATCCACTTTGGAAGAGTATTATTCATTGGTAAATTTTATAGGAAGGCACAGCCAAGAGGGATACACCAAAATATAAGATCATAAGCCCCCAAGTGCCAGCAAAGACGACTGGCCTCGCTAGAGAACCCTGTAACAAACAGAAGCCAAGAAAAGCAGACAGCTGCCTGCTCCCCAACCCTGATGACGTAAGTATCACAGAACAAGAACTCCACTGAATGGACAGTGCTAAAAGCCACTTTCGAGGACGACTAATCCAATCCCTGTAATTTACAGAGACTGTGAATGCGTTTCCAGAAGTTGAACGATGAGCTGTGATCCGTAATTCGCTGCCTCTGGAGATTATACAGAAAAGCAGAGTAAGCTTCCTTGGCCATTACGATGTGTCAGTCTTATTAGGATCATTGAATATCATAGGGTATCAGGTCACGTGACACCCCGCTGTTGAACTGGCCAAGCGTTTCACTTTGCTCTCAGAACCTATGGATGGGTGGGTTTTCATTGTCTTGGCTTGTTCTCATGTTGTTTATAATCCCCTGTTTGCTTCAATTCGATTACTATTCCTAGCCAGCTTTTCTTGGGCCAAGACACAGCTTTTCCTACAAACGGGTGATAAACAGGGTCTCCCTGGCCCTGCCTCTGTTCAATCATGCTGCTTTCTCCTTTGCAGTTAACCGTGAAGGGTTGAATAGACAGCACCGAGGAGGAGGGCTGGTGTCAGGGGATTTCAGATACTGAACACTGGCCTAGCAATTAAGCTCAGCCAACCAGAGAAGCAATAAATGTTATGGATCCAGGTCACAGACTGACTGTTTCAGACGCATGGTTCTGGCTACCCAGGGCAAACCTAAAAGTCACAGGACCACAGCAGAGGCTGTGACCTGTGTTCTGTCTAGCTAGTCAACAAAGCACAGCCCTGTAGAGAGTGGTGTAGGTTAGAAAGGTAATTGATGACTGACCCAGACTGAGAACAAAAAAATTTCTCATGAGTCCAAGTTTGTCTCTAGTCAGCCTCTAACTTGGAGAACAACACAGCTCCAGAAGAAAGTTGAATGCATTTCTCTTCATTCTGTGGAAGAGTTAGATGCCCTCACACAATTTCAGGCCAGTCTTGGTTGAAGTTTTGTAGGCCTTGGGTTTTTTTTTTTTTAATTTTTTGATCTTGGTTTATTTTGAAACTTCAAATTATTTATAAATTTTTAAATGATTGGGTTAGGCTAAGTTTTGTGTGTTTAAGAAAAGGGAGAATGCACAGCCTGAAGTAGAGGAATTGCACTGTGAAAATCAAGGACATGAGAAAATCAAACGCCTTCAGCTACAGCGGCAGCAAATTTGCTGGACTGGCTGAAAGGTTCAAAAGTAGTTTAAGGCAAGAGAGACTGACGATAAGGGAGAAGGAAAGCTAAGAAGGTAAGTTTTTCTTGGGAAACTCCTCTGAGCTATTTTTTTTTTTATGACAAGTATCTCTAGAATTTTAACAAGGCAGAATGACTAGCGTATTCTTCCAGAATTGTTTATGTAGTGGGCTGTTGTTTTCCAGACTCCGTGCGAGCAGGTTATGGGTCCGTCCAAGCCCTGCTCTCCTCATAGGTTAAGGACCCAGCCGGAGGGATGGAGCAGTGAATCCACCCTGTGAATCCACCATATGACCCATCTCAGACTCTGAGACTTAAGTATTACTCTTTCCCTACTGTCATTTTCCCGTCTTGTGATGCCACAAAATAGTGGGGTCAAAGTCACAGTGTGACTGACCATTTGTCACCAAGACTGCCTCCAATCCATGGTGCTACCGAATGAAAAACAGTAGACTTTTATTACATGGAGTCACTGGCATTGAGGAGCTGTGTGTTATAGCTGCTCCTCTTACTTACCCTGAAACCAGTAAATGGTTTGGTTTCCTTTTTTCATGTAAATAGTGGTTTTTTTTTCCCTCATGTGCTAAGTATTTTACATATTTTTTACCAATGTCTTAATTACCTTCCACTTCTGTATGCCTAGAAGACGTGATTACTGGCGCCCTCGAAATTGAATACAGCATGGTACTAGCTCTGGCCAATAAATTGTAAGTGGAAATTCATGTGGCCCGGGTTGCAGGCTTCTGATGTTCCATTACTGAAGCACACTTCCCATCAGCGGTAGTGACTGGAAGGTTTCACCCTGCAGATGGTGCAGCTTCTGCACACCGTAGTAGAGCCCCTGGGGTCCTGGACTTCTGAGTGACTCTGTGAGTTGAGCCTTGTGTCAATTAGAAATGAATGTATAACCAAAAGACTTGGAGATTTAATAATTGAGTCCAGTACCATCGCTGGGTACAAAGTCAATACTCAAAAATCATTAGCCTTCCTGTTCATGAATAACAAACTCACTGAGAGAGAAATCAGGGAAACAACACCTTTCACCATTGCATTAAAAAAAAAGAAAGAAAGACATTGGAATGAATCTAATAAAGGAAGTAAAAGATCTATACATTGAAAATTATACACTCTGAAAAAGAAGATCATATAGAATATCAGAAAATAGAAAGATATTCCTTGCTCTTGGATGAAAAGAAACAACAGAGTGAAAATGGCCACACTCTCAAAATTGTTTTCAGATTTAATGCAATCTCAATCAAAATACCATCAGCATACTGCACAAGACTAGAGAAAGCATTCCTAAAATTTATTTGGAACCACAAGTGACCTAGAATAGTAAAAATTTTAAGGAACAAAGGCAAGGCAGGGGACATCAAAATCCCTAACTTGAAATTATATGACAGAGCTACCATGATGAAAACAGCATAGTACAGAGGGAAAAAAAAAAAGACCTGAGAATCAATGGAACAGATTACAAGATGCAGAAATAACTTCAAATGCACTCAGCCACCCTATTTTTGACAAAGGTACCAAATGCCTTCTCTGGATAAATGGTGTGGGAAAACTGACTAGACCCATGTCTATCACCATGCACTAAACTGAAATTAAAATGGATCAAAGATCTAAATATTAAAACACAAACAAAACACTAAATCTACTGGAAAAGAGAATATGTAGAACTCTTGAAGACATAAGTGTAGGCAAAGACTTCATGAACAAAACTCATTGCACAGGAAACACTACAGAGAATCAGTAACTGGGATCTCATCCTATTAAAAAGTTTCCGCACAAAAAAAAACAAAAAACAAAAAAAACAAATCACCAACAGAGTGAAAAGACAATGCACATACTGACAAACAATTTTATCCAGTTGTTTCTCAAAGAACTAATGTCTAGAACATATGAAGAACTGAAAAAAAATAGGACTGCCTCCAATTTAAAGACCTATTCCAAAAATGGGCATCTGAAATGAATGGCCACTTCTCTGATGAAGAATAATAATAAATAGCAAATAAATATATGAAAAATGTCACAACATCACTGATCAGTTGAGTGATACAGATTAAAACAATGTTGAGACTCCATCTCACTCCAGAAAGAATGACTTTTATCAAGAAATCAACCAATAACAAATGTTGGTGGGAGTGTGGTGAAAAATGAATCATTCTCCACTGTCAGTGAGAATGTAAACACTGCAACCACTGTGGAAATCAGTCTGGAGACTCCTCAAAAAAGTAGGTCTAGAGGTTCCACTGGACCCAGCTATTCCCCTTCTGAATATCTCCCCAAAAGAATTAAAAGCCTCATACCACAGCAATATATGCACAACTATGTTTAGAGCAGTACAGTTTGTAATAGCTAAATGTTGGAAACAATCCAAATGCCCATCAACTGATAAATAAGATGTCAGGTTTTTTCTAATACAATGGACCTCTGTGCAGCCATAAAGGATAAACTTGAGTCATTTATAGCTAAATGGCATCAACCCTGATTGAGACCATACTCTTAAGTGAAATAAGTCAGGCATGCATGTGTAAATAACACATGGTCTCTCTGATATGAGAAACTGAAAGTACAAATAAAAACCAAAATGTATACCAGATATTGTGAAAGAGAAAGAAATTGTTCAAAAAGGAAGGTGAAAGAAATTGTTCAAAAGGGAAGGGAAGGAGAGGATGAAGGGAAAAGAAAAAAATGAGAAAAAAGGGTCAAATGGAAAGAAAGCTTTGTAAACAAGGAAAGAAGGTTGGAGGGAGGGAAAGGAACAGGAAGAAAAGGAGGAACTAAGATATATCATGCGCCGGTACCAGTTTCCTACAATGAATGTGATGACTGTGTATATCTAAACTGTAGCAATAAACAATACTAGAATAGCATTCTTCTGGTGGTATTCTTCATCTATACCCTGTAATAAATCTAAGATAAAATTGACATTTAAATAAACTTGCATTAAAGTTTAGTGAATAATACAAGAGTCAAACATTTCCAAATGCAGTGAGTGTCTGACTGCATTAATTTTATGAATCCTAAAAGCTGTGTTTTGCTACTTTCCTCCCAGATTTCTTCCTCCTGGGGAAGTTCTTAAACACCCAGTATCCTAGAATGGTATCCACTATTCTCAACTCTTAGATCAGGCAGGGGGACAGGGGTTAAAGCTTTAGCCTCACAATTCTTTGAAAAATTCCATAGACGTGGAAAGCTATCCCTGTTGAATATAACTCCCATGTGTCTACATTACAAATGACATCGATGTTGGAGGACTGGAGATAAGATTCTCACTGATTCTCAACCAGTAGACATCTCTTTGAGACTCAAAACAGAAGGGAAAAATAGTAAATAGCCTTGGAGCCAGAAGGAACTGGATTTAAATTACAGATGTGTCACTTTCTAGCCAACTTCTCTTAAGAAAATTTATTTATGTAATGGTCGGTACATTGTGTCAACTTGACAAGTTTAGAAATTTAACTGAGAGACTTAGCAGGGAGCCAGGGTTCTTTGTAAATATCTTCAGCCTGTGCAAGAGGAGGGCAAAGAGATTTTCTGAGTGTTACATCTGCCCTGGGGGTTTGGGGGTGACCTGAATACAATATAAAGGAGGAAAAGAAGCTTGTTCTCCTCCTCCCCCTCCCTCCGTTTTTGTTCCTGCGGGTTTTTGCTGGCTGCTGCCTTGAAGTGCTGCCCCAGTGCTATGCCACCCTGCCCTGCAACCAGCTGGTTATGGATTGAAACCTCCATAAACAGTGAGCTAAATAAACTGTTCCTTCCTTAATTTTGAGTGTTGGGTATTTTGTCCCAGCAGCAACAGAAAAGTAACCAAGACAATGTATTTAATAGGCTCAGTTTGCTTTTCTGTAAAACTACTTATTAGGAGCCCATTGATAAGTTCACTGTGAAATTTAATGACACAGCATAAGTAAGCCAGTTCCTGGGATAAAGTAGGGCATCTTATTCTATCACTTCCTGATTGTCTGAAAAAAAGGTGGGATTGGATAATAGAATAGATCGTAACTATGGCCATAAGATGGAGGAAGTGTCAGAAGCATAGGTATCCGACTTCAGGTGGCTTTGTCAAAAGGTATATGCTTCTTCACAACTGTACCAGCCCTGGACTGTGGTCATTCATAGCTTTACCCCCGAGAACTGTTCAGTCGTCACACTCTACCCTCATGCCACTGCTTGCCACCTCCTGGAAAGAAGGACAAATGCATATCCCCGATAGAACCAAGGTTCGTGGTAAGACACAACTCTGCTTAGAAACAGTAACCTCTTTTGTGTCAATTGCATAGTCCCAGATATCTCAGTCAAAATGAATTCGTTCGGGTTGCTCTAGAGCTTGAAGAACTCACAGTCAGAAGAGGAAAAGAGTTAATGAGATGGATTAAAAAAAAAAAACAGCGAACATCTGTCCAGTTGAGAACAGCAACTTTGTCCACTCAACACAAAGCTTGGCAGTGGCTTTGAGCTCAAATTCCAAATAATTAACCATCGGGTACCTGGTAACTCAGTGGCCAGGAAAGAATTCTAGCAACAGTGATCATAGTGGTGATAGCTTGTATTACATAAAAGAGCTCTTAGCCCAAGGCTTCAAGGCCTTATAAAACCAATTAATGGGGTAATGATGTTTTGCTCTGTTTAATTACCATCATCCTGCAGTGTAATTAAGCCCCCTGGGAGGAGGTAACAGCACCAAGACATGGACAATTAAGTTAACCACAACATATGTAAGAGACATTTATGTGCTGCATAAATCTTCTGACGGGATGGATTTGGAGCTTCCTTAATTAAATTAAATATTTTTCTTGTTTTTGTCCATACTAAAAAGATTTTGTTTTTATAGTCTGTGCAATGGGATAAATCGCCAAATGACACTGTTTATAAAAATCTATGGTAAGGTTGACTGATACTTATGAGGCACCTTTAATATTGGATTTAGGAGCCTAAGTATTATTTCCCCTACTTCAGATACTTAGAAAAAAGCCTTTGTAAAAATAAATTTTTTTCTTGGAAAAACAATACTATCTAACATACGTAATTGTATTCCTTGTCAACTTAACTTGCAATGCATTCTTGCAGAGCGGGTGATGATCATTTGTTGTGTGAATGATGCAAGTATCTGTTCTCAGAGGTACAGATTTTCTTTTACTTTCTTCACATGTTTTGAAATATAAAAATTGAATTTTAATTTTAATAAATTATCAAATTTTAAAATATAACAGTTTTTAAAGAATATATTCCCAATGTGTGGCAAATTATATTCACCTAAATTTTCTTCAAAGTTATTTTTCACAGATAAGCCTTTCATCTCTCTGAAGTTTATTTTTTATTTTTGTTCTTGGTGAACTTGGAGCATATATGTCTTATTCTCTTTTTTATTTATTTTATTTTTTTACTATTTATTTATTTTGTCTCTTTGAGACAGGGTCTCACCATGCAGTTCAGGCTAGACTTGAGCTCACTTTGTATCCCAGGCTGGTCTTGAACTTGCAAGGATCCTCCTGCCTCAGCCTCTCAAGTGCTGGGATTACAAGTGTGTGCCACTACACCCAGCTTCATAATGACTTTTTCTATCGAAACCCATTGACTCAACACCAGTGTGGCAGTACTGCTATCTAGGTAACTGAGTTATTTTTTCCCAGCACCGTTTTTTAAAACAGTATCCTTTTCCATCCCTCTCATCTATATTCACTCATTCTAAATTCATAGATGCTGTATCAGTCAGGGTTTACTAGAGAAACAGATACAACACAAGACATACCAATGTATAAGAAATGGCAAGATCGGCTTACGACGGTCAGCCAGAGCGCGGGATGAGGGAGTGCGCAGAAGGCGTCTGTGCACTGGAGACGGAAGGATTCGGTCCATGGGCTGGAGCTCCCTCCCTGCAGGGCCCTGGTGAGTCCCTGTCAGGAGGCTGAAGAATCGACATGGAAGGCTGAAGGGCAAGTGTTTGATACATGTACCTACAAAACAAATATTCACAATTCCTATAAATGAAGGGATGATACAAATCTTTTTTAGAAATCTAAATTTTTAAGAAAATTTTGTACTCTTTTGATTGCTGTGGAAAGTAATTATGAGTTAATGTTGAATTTTATCATTTATTCTTTATACTTTGTTTTTGTTCCAGAATAACTATTATTTTGAGCTGAAATTTCCCTAAAATATAACTCTGCATTAATCCTTGATTTTTTTTGTGTTACATAATACTCATATATTGCAAGATTTACATCAATTTATTTTATTGATTGATTGATTGATTGATTGATTGATACAGAATCTTGTTGTGCAACCCAGCCTAGCCTTGACCTTGTGGCAATCTTCCTGCCTCAGCTTCTGGGTGCTGGGATGACAGGTACAAATCCCCATGCCTGGTTCATTTCTTTCAAAATTGAGATCACCTATCATCTATACTTTTCCTGAGTCTGATTATGCATATTTTCCAGACAGCATATAATCGCACTATTTTAATGCCTTTGCCAGCTTTTGCAAGTTTGAGTTCAATCTCTCTTCATTCCCTCTTCTTCCTCAGGACTATTATTGTCTTAAAATTAGACTTCTGTGTATTATAAACCAGTAACACACTTTTAAAATTATTGCTTTATGGAACTGACATTTAGATACCCTATTGAGTTACTTAGATTTATTTAAGTTAATTTTGACAGCTTCTCGGGTTTTGTTGTTTTTGTGGCAGAATGTCTTCTCAGAGACCTTCACACTGACACCCTGAGTGCACGCTCTGGGTTCTCCCATATATTCATGGGTCAGTAGTGTTTCATTGAGGGGGAAAGTTTTCCCATACTCTTTGCCCACTGAAGTATAAACCTGTATTTTCTTATTTCTTGGATGACAAGTATACATAAATTGTATAATTTTTTTGCTAAAACTTTCCCAATTTGCTTTTAAATATTACAACTTTTGTATCTACCCATATTTTATCAAGCCAAATATATTAATATCTGCCATTATAATTTTCTCCATTTTAAGAATTAAAATTCATTTTAAAAAATAATTTTATTTTCTCTCCAATTAGTCACTTGGAGTTATTTTGATATATGTTAGAATGAGAAATTCAACTTGATTTGTGTTCTCAAAAATCAATTTTCCTAACAGAATCTGTCTGATTATCTTATCCTTAAATGGTTTGTGGTACTTCACCTACCATATAGTAAATTCCTAAACATAGTCTTAAAGAAATCTGTGGGCTATGTCTCCTGAGATCTGTTTGTATTCTTATGCATGATTTAATAGAACATTGCCTTGATGCACTACT
The DNA here is from genome assembly GCA_004027455.1 of Hydrochoerus hydrochaeris. Classification (NCBI taxonomy): domain Eukaryota; kingdom Metazoa; phylum Chordata; class Mammalia; order Rodentia; family Hydrochaeridae; genus Hydrochoerus; species Hydrochoerus hydrochaeris. Next base: position 417,760 of record PVLA01000480.1, read on the forward strand.
ATTTTATCTTATATTTACTAATCTGTTATAAACACTGAATCAATGTACACTGATGAGTTACCACTGTTGAGAAGAAGACATGGAGTGAGACCTTTCCATGTTTGCTCCTTTAATTCTTAAATTCATCTTCAAATTTCACCCAAAATATTGCCTCCTCTAGGAGATTTTCCTAAACTCCTCTCTCCTATGCCTGGGTCACATCAGATGTCTTTTTCCTGTGATTCTTTATACTCTCACAATGGCCCATACACATCTTCATATGCACACGCATCGCTCCTTGTGCAGACTGAGTTTTTGTGGCTGTTGATACCACTGAACAGTGACAAAAACTCTCCAGGACAGAGACTGTTTTCTACATCCACATTGCTTAAGACAGTTTCTGGCCCTTTAAGGAGCTCAGTGAATTTCCCTTGAATAAATAATAAACAGTATCCATTAAACTTGCCTCTGATGTGGGTAATGTGCAGAAGGAAATCTACTATACAATTCAGGCATTGTCATTATTAGGCTGGGACTTCCTACAAATTGATTTATACACTATAATAGTATTAAATATCACCTGAGGTGGGATTCAGTCATATAATGGATTTGGGTTTTCTTATTGTGCTTTAATAAAAAGATGGAATACTATCATTTGACATTCAAAAAGCTGAGCTCTGAATACAGTTTTAAGCTCCTAGCAATCAAAATGTTCCTTGCAGTTTTTCCCTATTGCCCATTCTCCTTGCTTTTCAGATTGAACCAATTTGCATCAACCAGGACCTACTTAGTATGTGTTAGTCCCAGGAAGGCCTGAAAGTCTCAACATCTGTTATTTTCACTGAAATAAATGAATTTCTGTTGCATGCAGCCATCCCTGGGGGCCACAGGATAAGTTTAATCACTAGATATATATTCACATCCCATCTAGGACTATGAGTTTCCAATTAGAAATTTCTCAAGAAACTACTCATACCCCAACTTCTGGTTGAAAAAGACACAGTTTGTTTCCTTGGTAATAGTTACAGAATTCTGTATTTTGAATCAGACTTGCATCTGAGCATCAAACATGACCAGCCTATTAGACCATATCTTTTACAAAAACTATTTTTTAAAATCTGAAGGGAATATGTTCATTTTTCAAATAAATGTGCTAAAAGGTTTTAATAGCCTCGGAGTAACCAGAGCTGGTGACAAAGTCTAGTATCCAGTCTCCTCAGCTAGGTCAAAGTTATTTTGAAATAAAGAAAAGTATGCATAAATACATATGCTGTAAGGAAGGCAGGTAAGTATGGCAGAGCAAGAACAATTGCGTGTAACACCGTGTGAGTCACTGAGAAGAACTAAGCCTGAGCAGGAGGTAGAACAAGCTTGAGACTGAAACGACTTAAGAACGGCTGTAAACTGTGGAAACAAAGGCAGTCATTTAAAGGAGATTCAGCTTGGCAAAGCCAACGCGAAACAGGGTACCATTGACTCTTTCATCAACCCAGTCCAAGCTATCACATGTGTGCCACTGACTGCATGTCATGTTAATTTAATGAGCCCATCTTTAAAGAACCTACATTAACTACTTACAACACTTAAGATTCTTTGAACCTCTTGCTTCTTGGAAGTGTGGCTTTGGCGTCTTCTGCCTATTTGTGGTTAGAGGTGATATTGTGAGATCTGAAATTTGCCTTTCTACTTCAGAAGCAATCAGAGGTCCACAGAAGCATGGTCACCTTGACACTGACCAGGGGTGTAGGTGCCCTGGTGCTGAGGAAGGAACATTACAAAGCCCTTGCTTTGGTTGAAGGATCTGACTACATGCTAACACCTAAGTCAGAGTGAAGAAAAGAATAAAAACTCTGCTTTCACATTTAATATAGTCAAGTCCTCAGGATTAAAACTCACTTCCATTCTCATTTTCCAAGCAGGATTTCAAGGTTTTGATTATATAAAAAGTCAACACCATAAATATTGAATTGCATTAATGCATAATGAACAATTATGTTCCAACTAACACTAAATCACAGGCAGGTTTCTCCACATCGTGGTGGGTGCCAACAAGCCTGCGACTATCACAACTTCACCTCCAGACAACGAGGTTCTCATTGGATCTGAATAATCTTCTCACCTCGTATCTTGTTACTACAAAGCGATACTGGTCCAACGAGCTGATACTGCTCGGGGACTTCATTCTGTGAAGCAAGCGATGGTGCACAGAAGTTTTTTGATCAAACCCTGATAGCTCTGAGGCAGGGTATGCCAGACTCAGCAGTCTACAACATCTCAGTAGGATCTATCCCATCAGAGTCTTACTGCTTCAGGGAAACAGGGACAGAATACTGAGGCTTGTAAATGGCCTATGTCTATCACACAGAAACACTTGGATGGAATGGAAGAAAGAGATTAAAACCTAGCGCTCACCACACCCATTTTCACACATCCAATTCCCCCGGACTTCTCCGCTCCCCTGCCCCACCTCTCTCTAGGGTTAAATCCTGTGAAACCTTTGTGCCATACTGTAAACGCCACTTTCTCAGATGAGCCCTCTTTAGCTTCTAAAATAAAGATGCTTTCACGGAATACTTAAATTCGGTATTTTTGCCCACATCAAATACCAATCATTTTTTTCCATCTGGTTACTTTAATATCATCTTCCCACTGCATTGTAAGCAAAGCAACATCATGACGGGGCCATAGCTGTGTGTCTCAACTTTTTCCTGTCCATAAAGCAAGGTGAGCACTCGCACAATGGTTGCTGACTGCCTGGAGCAATGTCTGAGTATATGATAAGCTTGGAGGTGGAACAGCACTGTAGCAAGTTCTTACGGCTGGAGGGGAGAATAAATCTCGGAGGTACTGCAAGCCGGGGAAGGATATGGACAAGAATGCGAGGAGACACCAAGAAAGGAGACAGTCTTCAACTCCCAGTTTAACTAAATTTATTAACGTCCACTTTTTCTATTTTTTTTTTGCAGCCTCTTCTTTGAGAGTGTTAGAAATAATAATAAAACCAGATACAACCTTATATTGTCACACTTATCATGTGCCAGACACTATTCAAAGTACCACTCACGTATTAACTCATTAGATCATGACAGCTACTCTCTGAGAAACACTCTGAGCAAGCCCATTTGTAAGTGAGGAAACGGGAGCACTGAAAGATTGATAGTCATTTCCAACTTCACACAGGCAGAATGGGGTAGACTGTTGGAACTCAGCACCCTGACACGAAATGAAAATCCTGAAAGATGGCTTTTGACAACATCTTCAATGCTTTACTAGGGTCATGTATAAAGAAACCCAGTCTTCCTCAAGTAACACGAATTTCCAAACTTCCTTTGCACACAACTCCTGTAAGCAAAGGTAGATTTTGTTGTATTTTCATCTAGAGGCAGATCTGCAAGCCAATTCTGATTTTTAAGAAAGGCATAAGCTCACGACTTTTGGAGACAGAATACTTCTGGAAGAGTAACTCTTTCTGAAAATATAGTAGGACAATGTGGGTGGTGCTCTCTTTCTGTGTGTTTCCTGCCTGGAATGCAGATATGAAGTTTGGACACTAGTATCTTTCTTGTAACCATGAAGCAGAAGCCAAAAATCTGGGAGATGACAGCCCTTTAAGAGCCTGAACCAATTATCCATATCTGACAATATCCACTTACCATGTAATAAAGACCAGACTCAATGTGGTCACCATTTCTTGCTAATGTTTTCTGTTAGATGTAACCAAAGACAAGCTTAAAGGACACAAGTACCAGAAAATATTACCAAAAGCAAGTAAAGAAATCCTTGTCACTGATTCACTATCTCAATATATCCCAAGCCAACTCTATATCCTGGTGGTTTCTTGATTTTAGAAAATGACCCATCTGCCTCTGCTGTAGGTTTTGTTTTCTTGATAGACTTAATGACCTTTATTTGCTCCTATTCATAACTATGCTTTGAACTTTGTTTTCTCTGGAAACTGCTCCATTATTTAACATTGGGGAAAAAAATCCTTAACATCTGGATACAACATTGTGATTGGTTAAACAAAGCCACTCCCCACCTTGCACTCAGCTAATCTTTACTCAGGAAAAGAATCACATAGAATGTTAGCTAACAATATCTACTCTCCGGACTGATCTCTGGAGATCCTGACCCCTCAAATGTAGAATTAAGTATTGGCCTCTGAATCTATATTTAATTCAAGGTAAAAGAATAGAAAAGAGGAGAAACTTATCTTGCTTGAAGCTTCATTATTTACTAGACAAAAGATCCTCAACAAAATGCATAACCTCCTTTAGTTTCATCTCTGTTATGGTTTGTGTTTGGATAGCCCCCCACAACAAGCCTCATGTAATCACAGACACGGCTGAATCTGATATTCATGAATGGTTCATTGTCTGGCACTGGGACTGGTGGTGTGAGTGCTGCACCCACCCAGGGGTGGAGCTGGCATACAGTGATAGGACAAGAAAGGGGTGTGTTTTGCCCTCTTTTGTCCTTTTTGCTTTTGCTGTTTGTGGTGGCCATGAACAGCTGCTCCTCAGCCATGCCATCTTGTCTTGGAGCCAACCGAGTATGGACTGAAAATTTCAAACTGTAAGAAATAAACCTTCCCTGGCTTCACTTTGGACATCAGGTATTTTGTTTCAACAATGAGAAAAAAGTAACCAAGACAATCTCTGATGTGCTGAACAGACCCCAGTGCTGCAGGGCACTTCTCGAAAGGAGATGACATAAAGTGAAAGTTTGGTGACAGTAGCTGAGCCACCAGCCAAAGCTAGTAATGTTCCTTTTCCCAGCTATTATGGTTCCTCTCTTTTCCTTGACTATAGTAATAACTTCCAGATAGGACTTCTTGCTTTCAGAATCATCCTGAATACAGCAGCAAGGGATTTTTTTTGGCATAAGAAATGTTCACTGAGGAGGATGGATAGGGTAACATCAATAAAAATACATGAAGACACAGAAAGGCAAATATTGTATGGTCACACTTATATGTGCAATCTAGCTGGATATGGTGCGCACCTGTAATCCCAGCACTGGGGAGGCTGAAGCAAGAGGATCATTGTGAGTCTGAGACCAGATTGGGCTACAAAGTAAGCTCAAAGCCAGCCTGAACTGCAAAACAAGACCCTGTCTGTAAAAGACAAAAAGACCAAAAAAATGTGTAATCTAAAATGTCAGACTCGTAGATATGTAGTCTGTGGTTGCTGCAGTTGAAGGGCAAGGGGAAAAGGAGATGATGTTGGTCAATGGTGCAGACTTTCTGTTATAAGAAAAGTGAGAAATTTAATTCACAGCACTGTGATTACAGTTCATCAATTTTCACTGCTTGCTTGATATCTGATAAGAGTACAGACTGACTCTCAGTGCCCTCCGAGCACATGCACACACCTACACACACAGGGAAGTATAACTAGCAATGGGTGTGCTGCTTGACCTGTAAAAATTAGTGCATACTTATACTCAGGAGGTGCGATCAAAATATGCAATGAATGTTTAAATTTATTGAAGAAAATAAATTCAAAATCTCCCTCAAAAATCCTCCCTCTCACTTCAAGCACACTTAGCGCATCACTCTTGCCGCTTCTGAAGTAGTTCCGGAAGACCTCTCTTCCCTGAGTGACTGCAGTGTCACAGCTGCTTGATGTCTTGAGAGAATTCACCATGTGCCCTTTCACGGTCATTTTGCAAGATCTGGTGAGTAAGGTGGATAAGGAAACACTGTAATAGTTTCATCTAACAGATATTATTTCTGTACCGGAAGTGATATATGATGTGGAATATTGTCATGATCAAAGTTGAAACCATTTTTTTTTTCATTTCTCAGGCTGTTTTCTACATTTCTTTCTTAAACACTCTAGCAAGGTCTTACAATGTTTAGAGTTCACCTTCGTGTTCCTACGTACTAACTCCATTGCACAATTCTTCCAAGGTTACAAAGCACAATCAACATCACCTCGGTGATGCTGGATCTTGAGTTTTGTGCAAGGATGATTGGGTGGTTTTGATTGCAAACTCTGAAATTTGGTCTCACGAGCATAACCATAGATCCAAGCTTCATCTCCCCTGATGGCATTTTTTAAAAATCTGAACCCTAAAGTGGCAGAATCTCCACTCCCATGAAAGGCATTGTCTGTGATCTACACTTTACTGTAAACTTCAAAACACACCTGCTCTCAGACATAGCTCATGGCCGACTGACCTTGTGGAACACATGGAAGCTTGTCACACAGCTGAGCTTCATCCCCCAGCTTGCTGTACTGAAGATCCTTGCACTCCCAGCAGATGGAACTTGGCTACAGGGTACATCTTATGCTTTATCCCATCACGTATATCAAACCATCACATCATGCCCTTGGAATACATACAATATAGTACTCATTGTTTTTGAAGAAGAAGAAGAAAAAAAAAGAAATAAGTAAAAAAGACTGAGCTAAGCCAGAGCTCCCAAATCAGAAAACTGATCTCCAAAGATCTACAGGTATTTACATGCACTTCAAAGAACATGGTGGCAGAAGGGGTGTATGTCACAAACAACCAAGAGGTTAAAGATCTTCTCAAGGAGGCCTTGAGCAGTGGGGAAAGGAAATTCATGTATCATCGTTAAAGGCAAGGATTGTGGAGAAAGCACATTCTCTGAAACCATTTTAACTTCATGCCCCTTCAAATGGTTGCAGAAATGCATGGTCTCCCCCATGTGAGAAACTCAATGTCAAAAAGAAGAGTAGAACAGAAGGTAATGAAGGGAAATAGGGAGGTAGACTGTTCTCCAAGAGAAAGGGACCGGAGAGGGAGGGAGGGAGGAGAAGGACAAGAGGGAGAGTGGGTGCAAAAAGGATTGGGATTGTTCTGTGTGTGCTCCAGCTCCACACAAGGGGAGCAAACATGCACTACAAGCACAGACAATAAGCATCTGTCCTGCTCTGGACTCTTCCAGAAAGACACACCAAAGACTTGTGTTTATTCGGGAAGTTTCTACCATGAAAGCCGGGCATGTATCCCTGTTACCCCAGTAATCCAGGAAGCTGAGGCAGGAAGATCATGAGTTTAAGCCCAAACAGGGCAATTTAGTGAGACCCTTTCTCAAACACACACACACACACATTGCACAAAGGGCTATAAAAGGTAGCCCAATGCAAAAACCATGGGTTCAAACCCAGTACAAAAAAAAATTTTTTTTCTGCAATGTGTACTACATTACAGATAAACAAGGTGTATGTATGCTATTACTTACATTTTTTTTCCTTAAAACTCTAGAAAGGTCAGTGAATCAAATTTCAGGATATGAAAATGTTTTGCTCCCTCCATAATTTCTCAGCTACTCCATGGTGGTTGGGTGCATGAAGCGCTAACTGCAGTCCTCTTCCTCTTCATAAACTACTTACGTCGGAGTCACAACTTCACTTTCCAGCAGGAAAGACAGAGCAAACAAAATGCATTTGGCTGGCATACCAACACTTTTTTCCTCCTCAGTCTGAGAACTCTAGAATGTGAGCAAGCAGATGGACTTCCTGTCCCCTAGACCACAGGGCCCTCTGCTCAAATTTTAGAGCTCAGACATGACACATTCATGCTGTGTTTACTGAGAATCCAGCCTTTACCGGTGCAGAGAAGGAGCCCATCCCTTGCATGAAGATGAGTGTGCACACCATGGACCCCCAGAGGTGTCAGCAAGAGCTTGCAGCAGGGGTCACGATATCAGGGCTGGAGACAGCACCCATCAGGCCATTCTTTGGCCCTGTCTTTTCCAGCCAATCCTCCTTCTCTAGGATTTCCAGGTTCCCATGAGCTATTATTCATTCTTTCCCCCTCAGTTAACCAGATCAAACTGTGGATTTCTACAACAAGGACTCTCACTTTATTTTTTTATGTTTAGGACATTCCCATGTTCTTTCTTCTCCAAAGAAACCTTCTCTGAAATCCTTCCTCCCTCAAATCCAGGCTTGATTTTTCTAACTTGGAGTTTTCACTGTTCCCTTTGCTTCCCTATAATATCATAAGCAATATAATCACTTCTATCACTAATCACTAACATGAATAAATGTCTGCTTGAAATAAAAATATATGGTCCTTGAGGAATGCTTGCCTCTACCAGTTGAATTCTGCATTGCAGAAGTCTAGCACAGTGTGTGACTCATAGATACACAAGAGATTTGAATGAGAGAGACTGACAGAGAAGAAATGATAACTTCCTGAACACCAGTCTAGCTGTTATGTTCAATTATAACCGGGAGACATCTCCTTGGAAGAATCATACTGATGGAGAAAGTCTGTAGAAAATCTGTGTACCTCCCAGCCCCAAATATGTCTCCCTGGGCTCTTTAAAGCAGCTAAAGTTGAAAATGTGCATGGCAAAAAGATAATTCTGTGATTTAATAACTGGCCTGGCCCCAAGTCATTTAGCCATGACACCTGCCCTCCATTCTGGAACAAGACACCCAAATTCTCTTGGAAAAAAAATACCACCATGATGGAAGCACTCATTTCTGGGAGACCAGAGTCAAATCACTTAACCTCTTTATTGTTGTATTACGTTATGGATTAATGTCCTGGGCCAGCTCACTATTAAGACTGCTCTTTAAAATAATTTCATTTTCAAACCTGTCTCATACAATAGCCAGACAGACACATTAAGGACTCAAGAGACAGTGAACTATGGAAGGAAGTGCAAGGCTGGCAGTGAGAAGTTCATCAACTGGGAAGAGACACGTAGGACAAATGTCATCTTAATTAACAGTGGTTCCACTTGCGAGTCCTCGACCTAATGACGGTGTGAGAGGGATATGCAGTGTGTAGAAATCACGCTTTAACTTTTAAATGTGGGTCTTTTCTGGGACTATACAGATAGATACTAAGGTATCTGTTCTCATCGCTGAGCACTGCTAGGGATAAGAGCTCCCAATCAGTTACTCGATCCAGAGGGCAAACCACCCAAGCCCGCTCCCCGGAGTGCTGGGTTGCTACGTTATGATGTTTGATAGGTTCAGTGTGTGCAGTGGGTTTTCACCCTGGGATGGTTTATCAGGATGACCCCTCACAGTAAGTCAAGGAGCATACACTTCCATTGTGTCTTGTGCAAGACAAAGACCAGCCTGTCCCCCAAAATCCAGCCTTTGTGCAGCAGGTGGAAGAGCAGAATTCTCTGAATGGAGATCACTGTGGACACAAATAAAAATATACAGATGACATGAAGACTTTCACCATGAAACACCATGAAAGTAGAAAATACTAGCCTACATAGGCCCTTGACTATCCCTTCTCTCAGGACAGTTATTAGTTTCACCCAGACCAGTCATCGCACGGAATGCTCTGTCCTCCAACAGCTGACTAACCAGTGTTAGCACAGGAAGCCACACTGGATCCTGCCACCCTCTGCGCGGCGACCTTGGCTGGCATGACGAAGCGATCGATATGCTCATTTCCTTACAGACAATCTCAGTTTCAGAATGTCCTGCAACAACACTCTGTCATACTGTCTCATTAGTGGTGCCACGGGGGAGAAAACTATTGCATCTCTGACTGTTCCCTTCAGCCCAGGACAAGCAGTTATTGATTGGCATCTCAGGCAATCATCTCCCTGCCCTGTGTGACCACCCTCCTGTCAATACTCACGAAAGAGCACACCGCATGCCAGGCCACTGCTCCTAGTGCAGAGAGGATGACCTCAATGGAGCCAATGGGAGTAACCAACCCCCACCTTGGTGGCGAGCATTACTCCTGGGAGGTGACACTCCAGCCCTTCACTGTCCTTTCTGGATGTTCTAGAGGTGCAGATGGCACTGGAGCCAGAGGTATTGTCTCAGGACAAACCCCCTCTACAGAAAGGAGGTTGGTCACCCACCGAGGCAAGAGTGTCAGTTAGATCCTTTGTCTACAAAGCAGAACATCCATCCTACCTCATCATTTTCTCATGTGTGTGTATCTTGACCCAAGACTGGTGGGAAAAGAATACTTACGGTATTTGTTTTGCATCCCATCTTTAAACTTATGAGGAAAAAATTTTCCAATTGCTGTCCAAATTGCTATTCTCTTCTATTTCTACTATCTGTCATCATCTGATCCAGATGTTTCTAAAATTTAGTCATTTCTGTGTATTCCCCCTTCACAGACTTTGTTTAGAACTAACCCACTTTCTGTAACATTTGACTTGTCCTAAGAAATAAAAACCTTGGGCTATTTACCTATTTTTCTGATACATATTAATGCTATGTTTCTAGCTCTCTACCCAATGCCTCCTGCAGTCACAGAGCTTTTTCAGACGTGGCTGAACCTAGACTCTCTGACGGATTCATAGTCTAATGCTAGCTAGGATTAAGGGTATGAGTGCTACACTTCCCTAGGGCAGGCAGCCTGCATAGGACACAAGGGACAGAAAGCAGCCTGTCCTTTCTCCCTCGCTCGTTGCTATTGCTGTCTTCTGCCAGCATGAGCTGTTAGTCCTTTGCTATATGCCACCTGCCTTGGAACCAGTCAATTACAGTTTGACATCTCTACAAACTGTGGGCCAAATAAGCCTTTTCTCTTCTAACTTTGGTTGCAAGGTATTTTGTCTCATCAATGAGAAAAGTAACTAAAGCAATTTTAAAAAATAACCATTAAAGTTTAAAATCATTCAGCACCATCTAAGACGATCTTTACTATGAGCTTCAGGCTGGTGTGAGAAACCGAAAGTTATAAATAAGGACCAAAATGTATAATAGACATTGGGACCTGGGAGGAAAATGTTCAGAGGAGAAGATCAAGGGAGGGGAAAGGCAGGAAGGAAAAGGGGGACAGGAAATAAAAGAGCAGAAGGAAAAAATGAAAACAAAGCTCCTTTGAATAAGGAGGGGAAGAGAGACTAAAGGCAGGAGGGAATGGGAAGAAGTGAGATATATATAGTTACAAATTCTCTATGATGAATGTTATCATTCGGTGTATCTAAAATGTACCAATAAAATATAAAAACCACCAAAAAAAAAAAAGAAAAAGCCATGATTTATGGTCATGGTTCTTGGTAAGGCTTATTAGAATCAAGCTGGAAACAGTTTTTTTTTTAATTCCAGTGTCTGGATCTCACCCTGGTCCAGTTAAATCAGCGCTAGGATATCTGAGAACAGTGATAGGTCTAAAAGAGGAAAACTCCCTGTGCAGAAGCTCCTCACTCTAAAACGTGACCTGCAAAGCCTTAGGCTATGAATTCCCAAGCAAAAAGAATGTGAGAGCCCTTTTCTAATTAACTTTAGGCTCATCCCCACCCCTTTACAGGAATTTTAACTAGCCTTTGATTTCCACCCTAATGGAAAGTCCTAATACAACTTTAATTTTAAGATTAGTAAGTTTCTGCTACAAAATTCAATTTCCAAGTTTTACTTAAATTGTGCAAAAATCTTCACCAATACACAGTTCTTTGTGTTCCTCTGCCTGCTACGCCTTGGGTGCAGCTAAACATCTTTCAGAACAGGGCATCTGCGTTCTCCTACCTATGCGGCTAAGGTCTCAAGGACTGCCTGTGTGACAGAGTCGGCCGTCAACAAACTGTCATCAGGTAAGTGAACATGTACATACACACAGGCACAGGTCTCACACAGGATAAAAATCGCATCATAGAGTTTTGCAGTCACTGTCCCTTTCCACCTTACCTACGAGACGGCTGTCTTAATGGTTACAGAGACGACGGCGAAAGCTTTCTGTAGTTCCCTCCTTTCTAGAGTCTCACACCACCTGAATAATCTGTCCTGACTGTGTGTCCTGACTGTGGGTGTTCTGGTTTTATAGACTGAGGTTCTGCCATCAACCTACAAAGAGGCAGGGCCAGGAGGATTGGCGATGGTTCCCTCCGCCCCACGCCCAGCAGGCAGTAAGTGCTCGATAAATCTACCGTGAGCATTGGGAGGGACATGCTGCAGGGTAGAATCAAAACACTTTCTGGAGAGGGTGTTTCCCCTGGCACGAGATAAAAACTCTGCCAGCCCTTTCAGCCTCACCATTTACATTCACCGCCACCTCCACGAAGCCCTTTTTTCCTGTATCTGTAACCTGAAGGGCAGGAGTCAATCACATGGTCTCTATGATTTATTTTATTTCTGACATTTGCGGTGCACGATTTTAAATTTTCTGTTTAAGATACAGACAGGACCTTTTCTCATTCACAGTTTCAGTGAAATGGATCTGTCTGTCAAACCCCACTGCAGTTATAAATGTTGACCTCGTCCACCTTAGCCAGCAAAGCTAAGGCCTGCCTACCCTGTGGATGTTAACAAGGCTGAAATGGTTGCCCTACAGAAAATGATGTGCGATCTGTTTGATAATTTCAAACTTCTCCTGCCAGACATTGACCTCTTCCCTTTGGTCCAAGAGGGTTTTAGTTTCCATTTCACGGATACTGTGCATTCAACGTGATCTCCTCCTCTGGGTCACGCTTGATGCAAGCGTCCCCAGATGGTCACAAATGGGTAATTTGATGGCTGTACATATATTAGGACCTTCTCAGTCACCACTGTGATTTTCTCACATGATGAGCTTGTGCTCAGATTTCCTGGACACCCTGAGCAATGACCTACAGGACACTGTTAACTGATACCACCCAGATGTCTCTAACTAGGACACAGCGGGCGGCCACCTTGGATAGGTTTGCTTTCTTCAGAGTGACACCACAGCCGATCCCTGCCCCGTGTTACAGACAAAAGACAGCAACCCTAGACTCTTCCTCCATGTCCATTTTATCAGGCGCCCGGGATCTGTATTTTATCTTGAAGAAAGATGGCAGAGAGCAGCCTTTTTACTCCCAATTACTGAACCCCATGATAAATAACACACCCTCTAAATTCCATTCTACTTTCTAGTATCAAATGAAAGCAGGGAAACAGTGCTGTTGAATAACAGCCAGGGAATTGGGCTGTGTCCTAAGGGGACAGGAAGGATTGATGAGGCCCTGTATTGTTCTCAGCAGCTCTGCAATGCGACACAGCTGTCCCTCACCCCTGGTCCTCCCAGAAAGCACATAGGAGAAATAGAAATGTGCGGGTGGAGGGAAATCCTTCTCTTCTGAAACTAGCATAAAACCTATTTCCTTCTGCTTTTATTTTGGAAGAAAATAGCCAAGAGTTTGATGGGAGGAAAAAGAGGAGGTTAAATCATATTTTCTTTTTAGCTATATTTATTCATTCATTCATTCATTCGTTCATCTATTCATACACTTATTTCTTCCTTTGTGTCCCTAGGTGGTTCCGAAGCAGACACAAACCAGCACTGTGCGATCCTCAAGCAATGTAAGCGTGAGATACAGAATAGCCATCAGCAACCTGAAATGCTGCTAGAATGCAGTCACCTATACAGAATGTTATAACACAAAGACATGATGTCTCCATTAAGTTCTGTTTTAGCTTAACACTAAGTGTTAATTTAACCAGCTAGATAATTCCACTTCTTCACAGCACACACACACACACACACATACTCATCCACACTAATTATTGCATGGTAAGAGCCACAAAGCTTTGAGGACAGGAAGTCAGGAAGGTTCAGAGCTGGGGTGATGCATCCCATACAGAGGAACTTGCTGAACCAAAGCTGAAAGAAACAGCAGCTTGTGTAGTAGGAATCTACAGGAAATTCAGCAAGGTTAACACAGAACATTTTTTAATCTGAATTACTCCATTTTTGAAGGCGGAAAAGAATGCTAAAATAATTAAAATTATGTAATTGAAGATGTTCCTACATCAACTTAAATATTATCCTGTAGCTATTTTCAAAAATTAGGTTCTTTTAGAAATTAAAAATACCGCAGCTATCTACCTTAAAATACCCATTGTTTGTATGTTGTAAATATAATAAGCAAAAGAGTTATTCTTGAGGTAATGGTTTGCATTTAACCAGTTTTCAGATCAATGCCACGGGTAGCTAGCAGCATTAGAGACTTCTCCTGCTGTGCTCTGGGTGCCAGGTGAGCTACCCATAGCTATTTGTATATCTGTTTATTAAAAATCACTTTGCAACCTGTCTTTGAAAAGAAGGTAATAATAACTATCACTGAAATAGCTTGGGCCACAGACAGTGATTACCTTTAGTTAAATTTCAGATTCAGTTAGAGGAAGAACTCCCTTTAATACATGCAATTATTTTATTTATCTATTTATCTTTTTGACTCAAGGTTTTATTATGCAGTTCCAGCTGGCCTTGAATTTACTACGTAGCCCAGTCTGGCCTCAAACCCACACTGCCCCTCCTGCCTGCCTCAGCCTCCCGACTGCTAGGATTACAGATGTGTGTCACCACGCCCAGCCTATACATGTAGTTCTTAATTACTAAGTAAGACAGGGCAAAATCTGGACGTACGAAGTACAATGAGCCCATCTTAGCTCATTTTTATCCACGTATTTGTAATAACACTACATCAGACATGACTCTCAGCCAATCTTCGTGACCCCGAACTGTCTAGGCTAAGTGGAGATACCATCATATACCACGGAAGGAAGCTTGGAATTAAGCAAAGGGAAGCCAGAGAATGTCTAACAGGCTTGCACCTCTGCTACAACATGACAGTAGAGTGAACTGGCGGGAGGCGTTGTAGTGTTCACACTTGAGGTAGCAAACTCGAAGCTCTTGGGCTGCATCCATCCTGGGTTATCACTTTCCACTGCTGAAACAAAATACCCAACACCTGCAACTCAAGCAGGAGAGGCTTCTTTGCCTCATGGCTTCCAGTGGGTTCAGTTAAAGATCAGCTGCCTCTGAGGCATGGTGTAAGGGGCCTGGCAGAGATACAGGTGCTCACCTCAGGGCAGCCAAGCAGCCAACGGAAAGAAAGGAGGAGCCTGCGCAAGAATGCACCGCTGCAGGTCCCACGCCCGTGGCCCACTGCAGGTCCCACGCCCATGGCCCACTGCAGGTCCCACGCCCGTGGCCCACTGCAGGTCCCACGCCCATGGCCCTCCTCCAGCCAGGCCCACCTTTAGCTCCTGAGCTCACTAATGATGGATCCACCTGTGAGTACAGCACCCCATGGTCCATTCACCTTCCAAACACATGGGACTTTGGGGGGACCGTTTAGATCTAAGCTACAACCCAGGCCCACTGTATTTTTTATTTTGTAGTGTTCTTTGCTTCCTTAGTGCGGCATACACAGTTCTCAACAACCTGAATTTGCTGAGACTTATCAAGAAGGTAGGATATGTGTCATGAAAGCCTAGATTGCTGACTTCTATGTAAAAATCATGAGATGACCTGGGGTTTTCTGATTTCCCATGTTCTTATGACACATGGCAGAAATGGTCTGATGCCACTTGGCTCAGGAATTTAAAGCTGTAACTTGACCTTTAAATGAGGGAAGACCTGTGAAAACGACCAGAGGGAAAACACCTACCCAAAATAGCAACAGAATTTTTATCAAATGACTCAACTTACTAGCAAGAAAAACATAGCTAAGACCAGTGTGAAGATAAACTTCACACACAGTCAAGGGTGACACCTATTTATACAATCACTTTGGTCATTATGCTGATCTTGTGATAGCACTCCCCAGTCTAGCTAAGAGGGTAAAGTTTGCAAAGCTAAAGCAATCCAATGACCACTGTCCAACTGGGATTCCAAACCATAACTGGACAGAAAGGAAAAACATTTCATGTACAGTTCCTGGATAACTCCAGATGGCTACAGCAGGACAAGCTGACATCAGGCTCCTGCTCCCTGTCCCAAGCTTCACTGGGAGGTGGAACACATTTGCTAGAGGCATAATTGTGCAGTGGAAAAGAATGATGAGTTATGCTTGGATAAGCTCTTGTCTCATACTGCATAGACACTTGGACAGTTGATTAGACTCCTGGAACACTGGTTTTCCTCCTGAAAAAAAAATTTAAAATATATTAAGAATAACCTTGACTGGATCACAACACTTGAGTGATGATCAATTAAAACAACACAAATGAAAGAGATGTCCAAACCACACAACATCACAGGGAACATGTTGACCTTATCTCTCAAGTTCCTATAAAGGGTACTGAGGACCCTTCTGTCTTTGGAAACTTCACTGAAGGAGAAACTTATCCAGGGGTAGCCAGTATTTTCACTCACTCTTTCATTTACTCAGTGTGCATGGAACTCCTACCATGTGCACACTTAAGGTGCAGTACCAGGATTCAGACAGCTCAATGCCTTCAATCAAATCCAAAAGTTCCTGTGGACTTTTCAATATATTTTATTCAGAGCTATTATAAATTCACTTGTAACAATTAGCACATGTAAAATGACAAGGAAGGTTGCCAAAACAGCAGTTCAAGAGTGGCTAGAGGCCTCAGTCGTTTCCTGAGGCAGAATTCTGATTCCGCAGCAGCCTTGGCGCTCTACCCAGGGCACAAAGTGTTGGGGTGCCTCAAACTCAGCAAGTGTTCAGCACCGGGGAGCCTTTTTATAAGAATTATCAGAAACAATATCTGAATGAGGTATTTGAGGCTTCTAACCCACTCCCCTCATTTTGCAGAAAATAGAAGCTTGAGAAGGTTATTGTCAGGTCTCCAAACTACACCTCAGCCCATCTAGGAGAAAAAAACTCCCCAAGCAGACCTGTTATTCACACCTAGGGTAGCACAGTGTCCAACAGGAAGCCTGCAGCTTTCTCGTGCAGCTTGACCAGCTTGCAGTTGGCCCCACACAGCTCAATCTGAAGAGAGCTGATTCCACAAGAACCACAAGGGTTGTGCTGTACCTGCCAGCATGCCCTGTACCCAACACAGCCCAGTGTATCACCTGGCCCTACACCCCCTACTCAGAGACCCAAAATGTTGCACCCCACCTCACCAATGCCTCCCTCCCCTATCCAAACTCCCCCATAAAAATACGCCCTCACCCCCTGCTCAGTGCTAACGGTTTTTTTGCCCATGGCCCAACTGCACCTGGTCTGCAATAAAAAAAAATCACCATTTGCTTCACATTTGCTTGATTTAAGGCCCTAGGATGTACTTAAGGATGACCAGACCCAGGGACAAAAGATTAGTCCTTGTCTGTGAACTCTGCCTGCCTCAGTGGTCTCAGCCACACCTCGGTTCACGTAACAGTTATACATGCAGGTAAGAGTTTACTACTAGATGTATCCTGGCACTTGAAAAATGATGCAAAAATAACACCAATTGACCTAATAGACTTCCTGTATGGATTGTAAAATCACAACATCAATAAAGTACTGCACAGATTTTGCAACTTTCAGCACTTATAGTAATTGTGGTCAAAGTTTATGGACGGCAGCAAAAGTACTTCAAGTTTTTCAACCATTAGGGTAACATTTAATGAAAAAAAGTGAGTTGCATATGAAAGATATTCAGCAAAATGTTAATGGTACAGACTCCTTCTTGTTATAACAACACCCAGAGTAGGCAAGAAGGCCAACATGGAATTAAACTGTCACAAACTGTGCTTCTATTTTGTTTCTTCCTTCATGTTTATATTCTTGAATATTAACGGACAATAGTAACTCCCCAAAAGAGAACAAGTACTTCACATCAGGCAATTACTAGGATGCATGGGCAAACAAATTTCCTGGGTGCCTGTTTTCCAACCTAAACTGTCCCCAGATGAGACAGAGGAAAACGGATGTGCAGTGCTGCCTCGGTTTCCCAGGGAAAGGGATTACAACATAACCTCATCTTACTAGCTGCTGAAACCGACAGCTCCTCAATATCTTCTACAAGCTGTAATCTCACTACTTCCCCTTCACCTCAAATCCCTGATCTTAGATTTGTGACATTTCCGTAGTCAACTTCATGGACTAGGATGAAGATCAAATCACCTACCACACTACCGGAAGCAGTGAGCCCGTCTAGTTCTGCACGGACTCTGCTTAAGGAATTTGGCCCTTGGGGGCGGGAGAAGGTCAAATGACAACTTGGTACCAGAAGAGAGGCACTGCTAGACCTACCAATGGCCATGAAATGTGATCCATGTCAGGGCAGAAAATATTCACTTGGTTCCATTTTTCCCAGCTCCTTGGAGGAAGGAGTCTGGTCTGCGTGGGTTCTGAGTGAGCAAGGCTTCAGGATTACACCTGGCATTTGGGGAGAAGAGTTGTAACTTGGAAGGAAGGTAAAGGGACTGATGGGAGGAACTTGCTATGCACCACTTCATGCATTAAAACAAAATCAACTACACAAACAAAAGTGGTGAGACATACAATGGGATGGCGCTGAGACGTTCATCTCAGAACTTGACTTAAGGCCCAAGGATGCACTTAACCATGACCAGACCCAGGGACAAAAGATTAGTCCTTGTCTGTGAATAGAGATAATAGTACTGACTTAATGGGAATGGTGTGAGGATAAAGGAAATAACAAATCCAGGTCACCTACCCTGTGCTCACGACACACCAATTACTGAATAAACTGTAACTTGCAGTATTATAGATAATATACCCAAACCAAGGCAATGTGTTTCCTAGGTGTCCCGCTTTTTAAGAAGTCAAGAGCTTGGTAAGTTACATGTATCATCACCAGAAATACGTGCAGGACCCTTAGGTGGATCTTAACTCCCTAAACCTGTTGGTGATGTGAGAACATCAATCGCTATCACAAGGACCAGCCCTGGCTACTGTGAGGACACAAGCTCTGAACCTCCAGGATGTGCGTGGAGGTAAATCTAAGTCACGATGCCTCCCTTTCGCCTTTTTCCTGGCCACATCCAAGCCCCAGAGGGCAGAGCCACGCACAGGTGTAAAGACAGCCCTGTAAAGCACTGGGAATTTCTTCTGAAACGGTCCCACTGAAAAATCCTATCCCTATCCCAAATCACTGGCAAGTTCTCTTTCTGACAAATACAGATGTTACCACTGTGCAAAGAAAGTGCCAGCAAAGAAAAAAGCCAGAGTGATTTCATCCAATGTCATTTTCCTGTCCAATTTAATTTGCTCTTCTCATACAAGTAAGCCCAGTGACAGGTTTAATGTAGAATGAAGGATTACAACGATGTTTATAGTGTCACAGAGAACAACCAGTTCCTCCAAATGATGGTTGCCAGATAAAACACCGGATGCCCAGTTAAATTTGAATTTAAATAAATAATGAACTTGCTCTCTTATTCAATAGAAGCTGGCACTGGAGAAGTCCTGGCTTCTGGAAGTGGACTTAGAAAACTTGCCATGGCACCTCCAAAAGCCACGATCCATGTCAGTTTTTCAGTCAGGATCCACAAATCTCACAGGATTTACTTGTTAACTCTAGCAACTTTGCCCCCAGTGAAATGAACTACACTCACCTCCATGGTTGTCATATTTGATCATAAATTCCATATGAATTTGAAAATTCATATTCTGAGACCCCTTGCAGACATTTTTTTCAGACATTACTATATTTCGTTACAGAGACATTGTTCTAAAGGGATAACATATAGATTAAAAGGCTACTAAAGTTGATAACTTTTACAACTTGATTTTTGTGTCATTTCTGTAATTGTTGTATGAATGATAATGCCATGAGGAAAAAGTTAGTATGCACATAAATAGGGCTTAATCTCCATAGACAAACATGAAATAACAATGTCAGTAAAAGTTTCTGGGAATTAGAGAGGTTTTGAACTTAAAAATAGAAACAACGGCTGTGTTTATTTTCAAATACAATGGCCCATGATGGTTTAGGAGAAAAGAAACTTCCAATTTTAAATCCTGGACCATTTTCACCAATGATGTCACAGCAGAGAAATGGACAGTTTGAATTTTAGCTGAAGTGAATATCCCACAATCATAGCTTAGAAGTTGAAATTTCACCCATGCTCATTTTGGACCATACCAGATTTGCACCATCAAAGTTTTAATAGTTTTAGAATATCTTCTGACAGGTTAGAAGAGACAAATTCTGGGAAATTCACCCCAATTCCCAGAAGCCATTGCAATGCTGCTTTTTAGGACAAGTGCTACAATTTCTTGAAATTATCCTTTCACTAGTAGACCTGCTGTTCATCTGAGTCATCCAGTGTGTGAGGAAAGATTCGCTAGGTTGCAGCAATTAACCTCACTGTATGACCTTGGCTTGCTGAAGTCCCTCAAGCCTTCGAGACAATTCAAAGTATGCGTCATAATCTTAATGACCTCTGCCCCTTGACATCCTGTGGGGAATTTCAGTTCCCTCTGAATTTCCTGTACAGTCCCTGATGGGTTTTGATCCCAAATCAGTAAGTTGCAATCACTGAACTCAATGATTCAACAGTATGACTGCTGCCTTGGCCATCAGCTCTCCATCCCTGGCGATCACCTCAGCTCCCACTACCCTGTGGCCCTCGGATTGGGAAAGGTCCCCCAGCTGACCCCTCAGCCTTGTCAGGAGGGTGCAGGGGGAGTGCATCTCTCTTGGTGGCACCACTAGACAAGCCAGTGTTTTTGCTTTTCACATCTCCCTCCCAAAGAACCAAGGCAAGACCCTCAGTTCTGGGTCAGAGCCATCACAATGATTCTCATGTCTCATCCAAAAGAGTCTCTCTCCTGTCAACTGGCCCACATCTGAATCAAGCATCTGTGCTTTTCCATTCTGTTCTTCACCACAGTGAGTTCACTGGCCAGAGAGGGCAACTTGTGGGCCCTTTATTTCTTGAGACTGTTTAGAACCTTGGATCATGCTGTAAACTTAAATTTGAATGTTTTCTGCTGTATTTAATTTAAAATTGCTAATGCAAGTAGTGATGGTAGTAACCCACTGGTCTGTGCTTTCATTTGTGTGTTCAATATAATGATATTTTGGCTCAGTGTGAGCCTAATATTTTGGATTCTGCTTTTAGGAATCTTGGAGGTTAGACAGGTACAGTAAAAATAGCACTTTTAAAAATCACTATCTGATGTCTTCTTAATATTCTTTAACTTTTATTGTCCTGTCCCTTTTCATGCATTAAAACAATATTTTCTTCAGGGAAAGTGAAGTTCTTGCCGAAAACAAAAGGATCTTTACTCACATTTGCACTTCAGACTAGGCTTAATCTCAGTATATCTACAGCAGGGTACAGCAAGCTAGGCTTCCTTAAGAGAAAAGGAGACTTTCTAAAACTTCCAAGTTTATTTATTTATTTTTTTAATATTGGAGACTAAGAGTTGAAGCATTAACTCACAGAAGTCATAGACAGGGAGAATGCTATGTAGGCAGGAGTACCATCCATGAGTCAGGAAGGTGCTAGATCTCATAAACAAAACACATTAATAAATGAACGCTTCCTGGACAGCAAGAAGAATGAGTGGAAGCCAAAGAGAACGTCAAGCTAAGCTGTTGCATGGGCATCTTATAGCGTCATTTCAGAGCAGGAACAGCAGGTAAGATGATACTGCAGAGACTATGAAAACACATTGGACGAAAACAAGGAAACAGGGTGAGCGTGTCTTGAATTTCTAAATTATAGTGATCAACAAGATTTTCCATTTTTCCTTCATTTTGGGCACAGGGGTCCCTGAAATTAGGCACAACCATCACTCTGTTGTAGTCTTGCACTGACCAATGAAAGGTGAGGAGTGAAATGAGTCCCTTCTGGGTAGAAACACTAAAGATACAAGATTCTCCATGGTGCCTTCAGGGAGGTGAGCAAGAAGGATATAGAGACACATTTCCAAGACACCATAAACTGTCAGTCTGGCTTCCTGAGTATATGCAGCAGGGATATTTCATTTCCATCTGTTGTTTATTTATGTTATTTCCTAGTTTACCCTGACCATAAGGGCAGGAAACCAGTGGTTTGGGGTGCAAATTATGCTTCTAGTTTTGGATACATGAGTTTGTGATGCCTGAGACTTCCAAGAATATATGGTAATATGCAGGTGGATGGATTGATATATAATTCAGTGGAAAGTTCCATAAAGACATAAACTGATATATGAAAAAGGTATATAAAGGCTGTCTCCAATCCCAACCACTTTTCCCTTAATAGAAAAAAAAATGTCACTATAATTCTATGTCAGTATTAAGTCAATCTACTTATTCCTGACAGTGATGCTGGATACAAATTGAAACTAGTGAATTCAGTTCCCCTTTGATGCCTGCCTTTCCATTAACTGGTGAGTTTAGCATCATTGTAGAAAATAGAATGATTAATTCAAGCAAGCATGTTCATAAAGACACATTTTTAAGGTGATTTAAAAAAACAGAAAGTTAAGAACCCTTAAATGTACATAAAGAAAACAGATTTTTCCTAAGAAGACCTTCTGTTACTGTTATTGTTGCCTTGTGTCTTGGTTACTTTTCTCTTGTTGCCGAGACAAAATACTTGACACTCAAAATGAGGGAGGGAAAGGTTTATTTAGCTTACAGTTTGTCGAGGTTTCAGTCCATACTCAGCTGGCTCAAAGGCAGGGTGGCATGGCTAATGGGCAGCCATTCATGGCAGCCATAAACAATAGGACTGAAAAGGGCAAAAAGGAAAAGCCCACCTCCTTCCTTTCCTTATATTGTATGCCAGCTCCCTGCCCCTAGGCAGGTGCAGCACTCACACCACCAATCCCAGCACTAGGTAATAAGCCAATTATGAATTCTAGATTCAGCCACCTCCATGACTGCATGAGACTGGGGGGGGGGATCAAAACACAAACCATAACATCTTGTTATCTCTTAAAGGTGATAAATCAAGCAAAAGAAATTATGTATGTATATTTAATTACAAAGGTCGGCATTAAGATCAATAATATTAATGGTTAAATTTGAATAGTGAAGGAAGGAAAAATTTGGAAAATAAGACACTATAAACTTATTTTACTCTAGTTCATAATACAAAAGGTAGGTACTGCCTAACAAAATTGGGGAATAAAGTATTATGTAGAAGTACAATAATAAAGGTAACCATGAAAGCAAATTACAGCTTTAATTCTTTGATCTACTACTAAAAAGTAAAGAAAGAAATTAGGGAGGAAGAGTATATATTAAAAGGTTCTAAGATAAGAAAGGGGAAAAACAAAATAAACAATATGTGCTCATTTTCCTATTCAGAAAATGCAAGGCGGACTTAATAAGTGAGCTTCACTGAGAAGGAAGTTTTACAGTGGGAACCTTTCCAAAGAGCCAGAAGGTCAAATGAGATCAAACTGAAATCAAACGGTCATATGCAGTATGATCAAAAGGTACGGTGAATGTTTAAAATTGTTTTTGAAGGTTATTGCAATAAAAAGCGTATCTCCGTTAGCTTCCTTCAAAGTATTCCTGTACATCTCAAACACAAACCACCTCCTTATCACTTGACAATGTGTCTTTTAATGTAATAATTTTTTTTTTTTAGTTTAAGCATCCATCATATTTTTTATCAGGTTTCTTTGGTACTCATAAAGTTTTCATAAATTAAATATTTTTTTAAGAAGTTAGTACATAGTTTACATTTAAATTTTTGTTTTATTTTCCTTAAAAGAGGCCACAAATTTTATAAACTTTGGGAGTTCTAACCCTGGATCCAATCTTGCCAAGGAATGGTTAAAAAATGGTTATAAATTTGAGGTCTAAATGGGAGACAAGATGAGTGACAGAATTCAAATACATAACTTTATATTACTTTACTTTTTACATTTTATAAACATAGTCATATTAAGAATGTATAATTTTTTTAAGTTACTTAAAAATAATTGGTCAATGTGAGCCGGGCGTGGTGGCACACTCCTATAATCCCAGAATTTGGGAGGCTGAGGCAGGTAGATTATTGCAAGTTCAAGACCAGCCTGGGCTACAAAGTGAACCCAAGGCCACCCTAAACCATATGGCGAGACCCCGTCTCAAAAAGACAAAATAATAATAATAATAATAACAATAGTGTGGTCGAATATTGCTTTGAACAAGTCTATTTAAGGTCATGTCTTGGTTACTTTTCTCTTGTTGAGACAAAATTCCTGACACTCCAAATTCAGGAAGGAAAGATCTCTGTATCTTACAGTTTTGGAGGTTTTAGTCTGTAAGTAGTTGGCCCCAAGGCAGGGTGGCATGGCACAGGGGCAACACTTCAAGGCAGCAGCCAGAGCAAAATGGAAGGCAGCAAGCCTCTGCTCCTGGCTTGTATTTTACACAGGCCACCCTCCCCAGGGCGGGTGTAGCACTCACAAAATCTCCCTGCCCTCCTTTGCACTGGCTGAGGATATTTACAAAGAAAGAACTTTGCTCCCTGCTGAGTCTCTCAGTTAAACTTCTGAATTTCTCAAGCTGACACAGTGTATCAACCACAACAGGTCACTTAAAAACAATTACTGTGATCAGGAATAGAAACCTAAATGACAGTAAATAAATTTTTTAAAAGAGCAGACATGAATGGATACTGAGAAAAAATTTCATGTACAACATTAGACGAAAACCTATTAAATGCTGAGTCTCAGTGTTTTGTGTGAAAGTAAAGCTGACGCATTCTAGAAATCCTTTTGTTTGATGATTCAGTTATAAATAAGTTACTAATGTCAGTGAAGCCTGAATTAAAGTCCTTATTTTTAGAACATAGTATTAGTATAAAGGCAATTTTCAAAATTTCAAAAATCTAAGAAACAAGGTTGACATGTCTGAGCAAAGCACCTTGGAGAGAGTATAAGCCTGCCCTCTCAAGGTGGATGCTTTGAAGTTCTTAACAATTTGTGCGCACAAATTTTCCAGTTTTAATCTGGATGGATAAATACAACATATTCTCCGGGTGGGCGGGGTTAGGTTTCAGTGTGAAATGAAAATTGCCCAGAGTGAAAACATTTGCACAATGTGAACAAGGTAGACGTGGCTGGATGCAGGCATAGAAACCATTTTTTCCACCCCTCCACAACCCAACAAACTTGTCTTCTGATTCTCTTCTTCCCAAGCCCTTCCTAAATCACAAAAGCCACCAGCCTGGGGGTCCTTTTACCTAATTACACTCCCCCTTGTAACTTGTAAGCCTTAGAGTGTTCAGAACTTTCTGAGAATTTCATAATTCTACTCTGATGCAGTGTTAATATTTCCAAACTCTGAAAGGGAAGATAAAACTCGGCCCCCTCCAGTGGGACTGCATTTAACCTGGAAAGCTGACATTCAGAAAGGGGCCCTGGCTGACCTTGGCTCTCCGCGGTTCTACTTTGTGCTCTTTCCCATTCTTGGGGGCTGCTATTTCTCACCCATTCAGAGACTGACCAACACAAGAGGTATTGGGCAAAAAAATCACAGTCACGAGGCAGGACACAGCTGGAACCCAGCGTTAGAGCCTGCCCTGTGCTCTGCAGAGCCAGCGCTGACCTGCTCTGTCTCTCGTGGACCCTGCAGTGCCCCTGAGAGCCCACCCAGCAGGGTCTCTACCTGCCAGGACAGCCCTCCCCTCCTGTTTGCTTTTCCTGATAAAAATGCAGCTGCTCTCCACAAACCTCCACCCTGCCGTCAGAGGCAGTGCTGCCCTCCCTTCTCCTAGTGCAGAAATGCTTCCCTGTGATCTCCCCTTTGACTTCCTGTAAACATATTACACTAACAAAATTCAAAAGGGTGTTTTGTTTGTTTTTGGTGTTTAAAGTAAGTTCCACTTTTCTCCGTGTAATTATTGTTTCACTTTAAGACTCTAGTGGCTTGGGCCAGGGATATAGATCAGTGACATACTGCCTGCCTGACAAGTATAAGGTTATCAGTTTGATTCTTGGTACCAAAAAAAAATCTACTAGCTAATATTTTATAGTTTTGTATCTCTGCTCATGAGCTTGGTCAGTAACTCCTTTTCAGTTATGTTTAGGTGACAAGATTTTGCTAATTTCTAAAATTACATGAACAAGGTCCCATCTCCATGATCTGTACAAATTTCTATAAAATGAGCACCAACTTCCCCATAAAAATTTTTAATTCTCCTTTATAGAACTTGCTGCATGATGTGGTGAAAGTCCTACCAAAGACTGGCCTCACCCTGGGGGGTTGGCAGACCAAGCAAGGAGAGAGCCTGGGAGACCAGGGCTCTGCTGGGCATGCTAAGTGGGTCTGGTACTTAATGTGTCTCTCACAGGCCCTGCTCTCCCCGCTTCCAGGCTTTCCATGCATTTGCCTGCCTGGATCTCCACTCCCTCTTCCCGGCCACATTCCTGGTCATTCATCCCTTCTCCGTTTAAATGCCAGTCCCTGGGAGAAACCTCCCACATCCCCACTAATTGATCATAGATCATCAGTTACAGTTTCCCTGGGTCATCCTGAAGCTTTAGCCAGCATTTATCCCCCTCTGCCATTTCTCGTGTGTTCTCGTAGAGGTTTTGAAGCCTTTTGGCTCCTTGAGACAGTGATCTCCTTGCCACCCCTGTCAGTGTGATAGGCAGACCTTGTTTTTGCCATTGAGCTGTGGTCACAATTTTCTATACACGCAGTAGATTCACTGCACTTAGCAAATGGCCAGCAAGTGTTTCAAATGTAAGAAAATGCACTCAGGTCAGACGTGCGTGCTTTCTTGTATGGCGATGAGCTCCACGTTCTATTGAGGTGACATCCAAGAAAGCATGTCGCCCTGAATCCCTGAAACTTCAGCAATGTGCCTAGAAAACTGACATTTTACTGACAAGGACATTTAATGATAGACTCGTCCTGTGACATCTCCTGAGTCCTGCTAATTAATTAATGGCAGACTTGGCCTCAAAGTCATAGCTTCCTTCTTAATTTCTGTTCAGATGTGGTTTCCACATGCCAAAGCTTTCTTGTCCTATCACGTTCTGTTCTCTCCACTCTTTCATCTCCTTTTCTTTCATCACAAGACCCTCCTCACGCCCTCCCGACTTCTGAGGCTCCAAAAATGCTTTGAGAAAAAGCAGTAAGATGGACCAAAAGGAATTTTGAACTCAGACAGACCTGAATTCAAATTCTGACTGGAACCCATAACACCTGTATGAATTTAGACAAGTTCCACAGCTCCCCTGAGGCTGCTTACATGCTCATAAGAAGGAACCACAAGTGACACAAATATGAATATAAGACGAATGTCTAGGCTGATACCTGCACATGCTGTGTAACACATAAGCTTATGTATTTGCTCTGACGCTCTTTTTACAAAGTGCAGAAAGATCCACAGAGAAGGATCTGGGTTCAAACGCAGTATAACTCATAACACACTGAGATTGTCTTAAATACTCTACCGTGAAAAAGTTAAAAGAGACTGGAAAATGTATTTCCAAGAGCTTTTGGAGGCTTCTATGGTTGCGATAAAGGAAGGAAAATCAGTCTGGGACTCAGTCATTTAATTTATCTTCATGATTACTGTTCTCAAACAGAGAATGCAATTAAAATTAATGCTATTTCAGTTCACCTTTTTTCAAAATGAGCATTGATCAAATTCTGTCTGGGAAGCCTGTAGCATCTCTTCTGTAATTATTTTTAAATGTATTAACAGGGATCTGTGTCTTGTAGAGCAAAGGGGACTGTTTCTGGGAGACAGTTCTGGGTTCTGACTCTAGTGCTACACTCACTGACTACGTGACCTAGGGGAAGTCAGTCCTGGTGAGCCTGCATCTCCCCTGGACAATGAGTCCATTACTACCACCCAGGATTGCCCCAGGATCACGCAGATCCAGGGTGATAAAGCAAAAATTGCTCCATACTTACAATAAACCATTATCATCACTACCCATCTTCCTATGATTCACAAAGGAACTATTGGGAATGGCACAAATATTTATCGATATGATATAAACAAATGTGACACGGAGCACCCTGAAGTCTAGCTGGCTTCTAAATAATAAATGTTATTTCTTCCATTTTTAGATGACAGCTAGAGAAAAAGGTCTGAAGGCAGCTGAGACACACTGATGAATATTAAACATACTTATCAAATAAATAAACTTCCGAATGACTTGGAACTGAGACGATCCCTGCTCTTTATCAGTGTGTTGTCATAACTTGTCTCCAGTTTTGACTTCCTTTTTCTCAACACCTTCTCTGATATCCAACGTGCTGTGGTCTGGGAAATGCACCATGGCCTCAAACATCCACTTGGCCCTCACCAACTTGTTAACCATGAGTTCTGACAGTTTTATGGAACTTCTAGATTGCAGTTTAGGTGGAATAAGAATATTGTATTGCTATAGCTTCAATATATATATATATATATATATATATATATATATGCCTATTTGAAAAAGAACATGCTGAGCACAGGGGTAAATAATTCTCAAATACAAACAACTATGCCAGGTTTCACTTTTATTGGTCATCACAGTGTCAAGAATTTCACAACACTATGAGATTTGGTTCTCTCCCAGGCCTGATTGGACTCAACCAAATGTATAGCTTTATTTTGGATCTTGACACTGATAATATTTTTATCCAGACTGTTGCCAAAGGAAGTAAAATTTTTATGGAGAGGAGAAAAAGATCCACTATCCCGATGGAAGGGCTAGGTCAGCTGTCTGCTCATTATGTCACCAAGAATTACTAGGTGGAAAGGAAATGAGAAATGACCTTTTTGGCAGAAGCTTGTCACATCAGCAGAGTCCTGTTTTGCTGGCTCAGAGCTACTGGTTCAGAGGTTAACTTTCCCCTAGACTCCCGAAAACATGAAGGGAAATACATTTATAAGAGTCACGTGTCGGTCAGTGGACGCACCTTGAGCCCATAATGTGCAGTGAGGTAAATCAGACCCAAAGCTTAAATGCCACATGGTTCCTCTTATATAAGAAAACCAAATTGTAAATAAAGAGCAAAATAAAAGATACGAGTAGAAGATAGATCTTTCTCAAATGGGAAGGAGACCAAGAGATGGAGGGAAGGGAGAGAGAGGAAAAGGGAATGGAAAGAGGGATGAAGATAGGGTACGTCCATGCCCCAGCTCCACAAAAGGGAGGTAAACAGTGTGCACTATGGACATATTCCAATAAAGAAGTCATCTGAGTGAATATTTTTCCTTTTCTTTTTTAAAAAAATATTTAAATTAGCT
Organism: Hydrochoerus hydrochaeris; assembly: GCA_004027455.1. Classification (NCBI taxonomy): domain Eukaryota; kingdom Metazoa; phylum Chordata; class Mammalia; order Rodentia; family Hydrochaeridae; genus Hydrochoerus; species Hydrochoerus hydrochaeris. The sequence continues at coordinate 446,518 of PVLA01000480.1, forward strand.
TCATTTTGAACTAATATATAAAATTGCAAAAATTTTGCACATTATCAGGGTACCACGTGGTGTTTCTACACAAGTTTGCACTATGTGATGCTCAAATAAGATTAAGTGTATTAATCTCTTCAAATAGTCATGGTGAAAGCGTGCTAAACCCTTTTTTGTAGCTTTTGGAAATGTGCAGTACATTATTACCTATCGTCGCCTAATGTGCAGCACCATGCTGGAAACCCTCCTTCCCTCTTACTCCCCCCAGCCTTTGAAACCACCGTTCTAGTTCATCTGACGAGTGAGACCATGTGAGGTTTGTCTATCCATGCCTGGCTCATTTCATTTAACACAATGACCTCTAGTTATGTCCCTGTTGTCAAAAATGGATGGATTTCATTCTTTGTTGTGGCTGCATAGTATTCCACTACCCATCTGCATGGTGTTTTCTCCAAATGTTTATCTTTTCATGGCCATTTCCATTTTTTCCATTTCTGGGTTATTGCAAATAGTGCTGCAGGGCACATAAGCAGGGAGATGTCTCTTTGACATACCGATTTCATTTTTAATTGTGCGATGAACCTCCGTACAGTTCCCACAATGGCTGTCTTAATTTACATTCCGCCAGTAGTGTGCAGTGCTCCCTTTTCGCTATGTCGCTGCCAGCATTTGTTATCTTTCACCTTTTTGATAATAACTGTTTCCACCCAGGTCAGGCCAATGCCTTATTGCGGTTCTGATTTACATTTCCCCTCATAATTACTTGATTATAAAGCTGAGCATTTTCCATGGGGCCTTTCAGCCATTTGAATTATTTGTATGTCTTTTGAGGAATGTTTATTTACATCTATTGCCCTTGTTATTTGTTTGCTTCTTTGTTTTTTGTTGAGTTTTTGAAATTCCCTGTATGTTCCGGATACCAAACTCTTATTAGATGTATACTTTGAAAACATTTACTTCTATTCCCTGTTATTCCTTCATTCTGTTGATTATTTCCACTGCTATTCAGAAGCTTTTTAATTTGATATAATCTCATTTGTCTGTTTTTTACTTGGCTTCCTGCACTTTGGAGATTTTGTCTTAACAATCTGTGCCGATTCCAGTGTCCCAAAGTGTTTCCCCCTGTCTCTTCTAGTAATTTTGTAGTTCCGGGTTATTTACCCGTTTTCTTTTTCTAAACAGATAAATTAAATATGTTTTGTTCAATATTTGGCAAACTAATTTTCAACACTTGGTTATTGACCAAGTGTTAAGGTGTTTGTTTTTTTTTAAGATACTGGCAAGAAGAACTGTTTGCAGTCTCACTGTTTGAATGTCTACTTTGTATCCTTTAATGTTGTAACTTGAACAACTAAATCCAAGATGACAATATGTAATTTATCAACTAGTGATTTCTTAGTGTTTTTTTCTCTTTTTTTGTTTTTTTCCTTTATAATTCTGTATTGTTGCTACCCTTTTTTCTGTTTTGCTTTTTTCTCTTTAAATAAAATTTTAAAATGTGTAATTGCTATTGTAAAAAAGAAAGGAAATAGGAAATGCTATAAAAGATATAACTGCATGTATATTTAAGTGTGTAGGATTGATAACCATTTTTCTGAGTTCTTGTTGGAATGTTGAACAGATCTGTTTGCACTCTCACTGTTTGAATGTCCACTTTGTATGGTTTAATGCTGTAACTTGAACAACTATTTCTAAAAGGACAATATGTAATTTATCAACTAGTGATTTCTTGCTGTTTATCTTTTTTTAAAATTCTGTATTATTTCTACCCTTTTTCTATTTTTTCTTTCTCTTTAAATTAAAGAAAAAGATATTGGTAATAAAGCTACGTGCTTTAGAATGGGGGGCACCCTGGAAGAGCTCTGCTCAGGAAGCGAGGGGTTGGGCTCCTTCTTTGCATACCCAGCATGCTCAGCAAACCTTCCAGAAGACTCCCTAGTTTCAGCCCTCTCTGCTGACACAGGCCTGCAGGCTGCTGCCTGGGGGTCCCCCTCCTGGGTACCAAGCTGCTGTGCCACAGTGCAGACCTGTTGAAAACTCCCTTCCATGTTCCTGTGAGGGAAAAACAGAGAAGGATAAGACAGGGAGCCTGCTTTCAAGGAGTGCATTGTCTCTGGGAAGCAAAAATGTGGTTTTACGCTCTCAAACAGCAACAGGACCTTCTAAATTCTACCAAAACACAGAAATGTGAGAGGTCTGGGTTGCTAAATGGTTTCCAGAGAGCAACATCGGGAGCTGTGAAGGCTAAAGGAAAGGAGATGGTGCTTGGAATAAAAGGAACTGGGGTGCCAGATTTTGGAATCTTAACAACTAGGGCACCTTCAGGAAGTAACAAGCCATTTATTATACTTATGTGGATAATGGTTTTGTTAGAAGTGAGATTGTCAACTTCCAATGCTTGCAAGAGACCAGAAAACCATCTTGGTTAATCAGTAAAAGATCTTACTGCTCGTTGCATTCAGACAGTTCACTTTACTACCTTGACATAGTCTTAGCAGCATCTTCTAAGGAGAAGAGGTCCAGTTTAAGGTGCATCATGTCTTAAATTCAAGTGATCTGATTGGGTCTGATGAAGTTGACAATATAATAGTGCAGGATTAATGGACACAGAAAGGGCAGACTTTGAAAAGTCTTCAAAAAGTAAGTGACCATTTAATAAGTCCAGTTGAATGATCTATTGTTCTGAGAAGCAGCTGTTTATTTAATGAGAACAAATCAATTTTTCAGATAAGTAGATTCGGCAAGTTCTAAAGTAAATAATAGTTATTTGTAATTTCATCTTCCTGGACAAAGATTTTCCAGAATAACAAAGTCAAATTAATGTAGACATTTAAAGTAAAATCAAGTTAATGCAAACAGTCAAGTGCCCGGTGTACATGGTTTCAGTTGTCAAGGGTGGAAATAGATGATGTTTGAAATGTAATTTGAGGCTAAATCTTGACCAACCTCCCAAACCACTTTAAAGAAGTTGCAGTGGGTGGGGAGATCATATCTGATTCTGTGCTCAAGAGCTTTGCAAAAAGTAAAACAGAAAATCATCTAATCCTTGGTGCAGTCCTAAAGACGGATGTTTTTCTACCCACATTCCACATAACATGGAGGAGGACTAACATTTAAAAAGCAACCCGCACCCTTCTCTCAAGGAGTGTCTCTCAGGCAACAGTGGAACAGCCACACCCTGTAACTAAGCCTTCTGCACTTCCTCACTCATCAACACTTATTTTCTGACACCCACAGTATGTCAGATATTGTTTTAGGAGATACATAATCAATAAGATAGAACTGCACTGGAGCTTTTGGGTGCCAGTAGGAAAAAGAGACAACACAATGGAGATTTAAAAGAGATGATTTTCAGATTTCCAAATTAAAGAACTGCTGTAGGTGTAATTATGCCTAGATATCTCAACTGGGAGCACAGGTGACCTTTCAAAACCATTGTGGCGGCTAAGCCAGCCAGTCATGACGGCTGCACAGCTCATGGAATGATGTGTCTTCATGCCTCCTTGTGTCAGGTTAGTGCGTGATGGCAGAGCGGGCATCGTGCCTTTGATGCGAGGTGGGAAAGAGCCACGAAGGCATTTTGTAAAATTTCTCAATTTCTACCTACACCATTCTTTTTGAGAATTCTACACAGAGATGACTTTTTTTTTTTCCCCTGAGCCTGATCAAACAGAAAGCAAGCCATTGGTATCTACTCAGTCATCACCTAAAGACACTTTCCAAGGGAACTCAGCATGCCATCCCTGAGCCATTTCCCCAATGACACATTTCTGTCTTTTGGGAGCTTCACTGAGTCTTTCCCCACAGTGTGGCCTGGTTACTCATGTGTGGCTGGATAATGTGACTTAGTCATACAACAGGCTTCTGATCCACTTCTCTTTTAGCAGAGGGCTTTTACCCTTTTCTCTCTGGGAATGTGAATGACAGTAACCAGCATCTGAGCAGTGTGTGGGACAGATGCCAAAAGCATTCCCCACACTGTCTTATGTTATTTCCAGATTACATCTAGGAAAGTGGGCATCAAAGAGGGGAGGCACCTTTCCCAAGCACATCTGTGCCTAGCAAGTCAGCTCCACACCCTTGAATGCTAACCCCTTCCTTTCCACTGTGCCATTGGTAGCGTTTCCTTTCATTCCTACCTCCCCTCCTCTTCTCCCCTCTCTCCTTCCGGCTCCTCCTTATGGCTTTGATAATTTCAAGCTGAAGGGAAAGGAGAGAAAAGGCCATTCTAACTAACCTCTCACATTATCGTACCTGACCTTTCAATTTCATGGTCTTCTGTATGCTCCTGAAATGCTAAATACTCTCCCTTAGCCATTTTTACAAAGATCACATTATTGGTACCCCGAGCACCAATTATAGGTGTCATGTTAATCATGATGGCACTAAATATGGAAGACTGCGTGGTGACTGCAGGTCTCAAAAGAAGCTAGGCTTTGCCTTTCGCTTTTCCTCTGTTATGTAGCAGCCTTGTTCATTAGGACTATAACTGGAGGTAATATTTGGCATTGAGAGAGCAATAAAACCTACTTTACAATTTATTGACTACTGCACTAAAAATATATATATCATTCAAGAAACCCATTTTCTTTGTTACCTAAAGTATTGATTATTTAGTCAATTACTAGAAGTTGAGGTCAACTTGCCACAAAAATAGACAGAATAAAGCAATCAATAAAGCCTTACTCTGTCATATAAGTAGTAATTTTGGCTGTGACTTTAGGATTGTCATTAACCTTCCCCTTTTTGATATCAATATATTGTTGAAAAAAGCAAACACCTGACTTCCTCCATAGTGACTTCAGCTTAATTTAGTTTAGATACCAAAAGTAAGGCCAGCAATGCCCCCGTATTAAATTTTTACCCTGACATCCAAATGTGTTCAGTTTGCATATCATCTGCCTCCTTAAACTGCTTATGAAAATTTTGAAGCAATAATACTGATACCTGAAGAAGCAGCAGGGATTTGCCATTCTCCATGACTTTCTTTAAATGCGCTTCTAGAGATGAAGTAATAAGGCATTTAATCAAGTTCCAGAATGAGTTCTTCATTTAAGAAAGATTTCAGCAAATATCTTTAAATCCTAGAGAAACTGAGTAAACATGGTGCTTGACCTGAAGACAATTCCTCCCAAAGTTGTATCTTATCCCTGTAATCATAACGACTGGCCTGACAGGATAAAAATTATCCACACATTATCCACAGGAAGAACTGTATCCTATTCACCTTCCTATTCATAAATCCAGATTACTACCTGGCTTAGACAAAGTCTTTAATGCATATCCAACTGAACTGAGCTGACATGTCGGGTTATATTCTTCTCTACATACCCAAGACAGCAGAAACAAACCTAAAGCGCTCCCCTTGTGTTCACACATGCACGTACATGCATGTGCACTGCACACACACACACCCCCACACACACCCCTGACCCTCCTTTGGTTTTCTAGTCCTGAACTTGCCTTGCTTAGAGAGACAAGTTTCCCCCACCACAGTGCAGCCAGAATCCAAGCCACATAGTGTCAACAAGGGAGCATTCCCTGGGCTTAGAAATTGGCACCCTCTGCTCTTCTTGGCCTTCTCTCCTCAGGATGGAAAGAAAGAATCACTATAGGATTAAAATCACAAGCTCTCTTCTATCTTTCCTGTCTGATTATTTTTTCCCATTCTTTCTATTGTAGTAAAATACCAATAGCAAAATTTACCATCTTATTTCTTAAGATCTTTCTCATTATTTTTAATGTTCTATCATCTCTCTGTGCTAGTTCTTGTCGTTTGTTTTAAATTCTGTTCCATATACAGGGATATTTCTCCACTCAATGATCCAAATATTTCTTCCAGGAAATGTTAAACATTTGTTTAAACAACATATATGTGTTGCCTTACAATTCTGAAGACTATAAATACAAGGTTTGGGTGTTGGGAAGGTCAACTCCATCTGAGGGATGCACAGGGAAAATGTATTCCACGCCTCTTTTCCTAATCTTTGGATCTTTGCCAGTCATTTTTGGTATTTCTTGACTTCTGCTGCCTCACCTAATCTCTGCCTTCATTTGCACGTGGCATTCTGTTTATGTGGCTGTCTATATCCAAATTTTCCCCTCTTATAATGATGACATTGGATTGGGTGTCCAACTGATTGTACTTACATCTGCAAACATTGCTTATATCTCCAGTGACTTTATTTCTAAATAAGGTCACTATCTCAGTTTACTTTCTACCAGCCACAGACCATAAATTATCAACAATACAAGCTTATTGGCCTTATGGATCTGGAGGTCAGGAAATCCAACATCAAAATGCCACATTTGATAAGATGCTTCATCATGTACATCACGAACAGCCTGCAACATCGTAACATGATGAAAGAGCCAGTGAACATGCTCAAGAGAGAGACAGGAAATTGGGCCAGACTCATGTTTTTTAAATCAGGAACTCACTCCCACCATACCTATCCACTTCCCACAATAATAGTATCAATCCATTCATGACAGCAGAGCTCAAAGTTCCCATGGCTTAGTATTATTATCATGGCAGTTCAATTTCAACATGTATTTTGCAGGGAACATTTAAACCACAGCAGCCACACCGCGAGGTAATAGAGGTTGGGAATCTGAATGAATGTACATTCAAATCTGGGAGACACAGGTGAAGATATAAGTCAACCTACAATGCCAGCCATCAAAACCATCTACCTATTGTATTATGATACCAGGCTTCCAGGCTCTGGCATTCCCGGTCTTCCCGGTACAAAACCTAGACCAAACACCTGTCCCTCCACTGCAGTGAAGGCTGGAGTTTGGCTTGAGAAACTAAGACTCACACTGTGGGATCCCAGCAAGAATTTAGAGGATCCACTCTTCATAGATACCTCTGATACCTAGGTTTTCATGCCAGCATTGTGCTTTCTGGTATTGATTTAGTTACTTAATCTCCCTGATCTTCAATTTCCTAATTTTGAAAATAGAGTCGTGTGTGATATGAATGTTAAGAAATTAGCACTGAGTGTGGCACCTGAACAGGTATTATATAAATGCTGGAACTTTCCATTTGTTTTTCCCCCTCAGAATGGTCAAAACTTCATTTCTTAAATGGTTTCCACAGCACTCTGCCTTGTGTTTATGGTTGTTTATCAAACTTCTCTAACTTTATTGGGAATGACATGAGCTGGGCGCATTGTTAACGTCTTCTGATTCTCAAATAATTTGTGGGGAAGGACCAGTTTTATAGAGAAAGAGGGAAAAAGACAAATATTTTTGTAACATATCATTAAAACAGATTGCTAGACAGATACAACTTGAAAACAAAAGTATACAAAACAGCATCAATTTTTATTGTTACATTCAGTAGGCACAAAATTATTCTGTTGAAAGCCTCTAAAAATATTCAAATGCTAACATTCAATTCCTGCACATAACCCATGGTGTACCAGTGACCAATAGTTTACTGACTGACAGGCGTGTGACCACACCTTGACTGGATGACCATGAGCCTTACTCTCCAAGTGTGGCCAAGGAGCTGGAGTTTCAGCTTCACCTTGAGCTGGGAGTCACAAGAGTAGAATCTCAGGCTTCCTCGCAGATCCTCTGGATCAGGATTTGCTTCTGAATTTTGAATTGCACTATCCTGCATCATCTTGGATCCTCTTTGTTACTCACCAAAAAGCTACTGAAACAGTTTGAGAAGGGAGACCCATAAAAGGGAAGCGATATGTGACTTCTGGTACATCAGGCAAGAGATTCTCACCTCATTGGAGTCCTATAAATGTCTGATTAACAACTAAATGGTCTTCATGGGTCTACCTCATTGCCAAAAATAATACTTTTTACATGCTTTTCCCAGTACAATTCTAAAATGTAGCCATATATATACATACACACATATACGTATTTTTCTATCAGGCCATCAGTTTACACAGGAGAGGACAACTCGCTATTTTTGCTTCATGAAATCAAGATATCTAATAGATTTCAAAATTGCAGCATGTTTAGAGAAAGAGGCTAAGCTTTGAGGTCAGAAATGCTCCCTTCGATTTGGGATCTTTGTACATTATTCACTTCTTTTGTTTAGTCAAAATTTCATCTTCTGTGAAACTGAGTATTATTCCAAATCTCTGGAAGTCATGTAAGGCTTGAGTAATTTATACTGGGCATCAGTATGACATCTGTCATATTCTTACAAACCACTAAACTTTGTTCTGGAAAGCGCAAAGTATAATTCAAAGTTATTATTTGTTTTTAAATGAGGCTGCTCCAAGAACTAAAATGCATGCTGTGAAATTAATGAATATAAAGTTTATAAAACTTAACATGAGGGAGGCAAAGAAATTTAATTGGGCAGAGAAATATGTAGTAGTGGTTGTTGAGTGCTTCTGAGTTCTGAGTGTAAAATGCCTGTTGCTAAGGTCACAAGTTATAGGTGCTTGGCATTTTGCTTCTCTGTAGGAAAACTGTGCCTTCTGCCCCACACTAGTCTGTCCAGTGACCTCTGGGCCCTCTGGGTAGCCAAACCAGGGTATGGGACATAACAGCAGCCTCTTGATGCCCAGCCAGCATGTCTGACATGAAAGAGAGGGGAAATGCAGGTCCATCTTTTTTCCCAACTAGAATCCTAAGTAAAGATACATGTTTCTCTCCAGCAGTGAATGCCCTTTGAAACAGAAGCTGAATGTTGTCTTCATGTTACCTCCATGTCCAAGAAAAGTGCAGGGGTACTTTATGCATGATGGTGAGACTCTCACCAAGTACTTTCAGTATAAACTGACCCCCATACCTAACTAAATGGGCTTTCTTCTACTACTTTTTCAAATATGGCATGCTATAATTTAGTGTCTACCAAGTATGAATACTAATCTGATTTTGTGTAACATATTATTAAAGTTCTTCATTAATTTATTTTCAACCCACAAGGAAAAAAGCCATAATTTAATATGAATATGACTTGAACAACTTCTCAATATCATGATATTTTCTTTAACAAAGGGTAAAAAAATTGGCAGATAACAATTTTTAATTAGAATAAAATAATTTTGTCTTAGATTCATTGTATTATTTTTATGGTTCTGGGGATGAAGCTCAATGCAAAGTTGTATTTTATTTAAAAAGAAGATAAGGGTTTTTTATTAAAATTATACCAATATAAATTCCCTCTTCAGTGCATTCTAATTTTAAGTAACAGAATAAATTGGTGTTTTAAGTTGATGGATAGAGAAAATTCAAGTACACAAATATGGAAAATGCATAACAATGAGATGCAAGTACTTTAAATTTGCCAAGCACCAACATAAGAGAAAGGAAGCTGGGTTTTAAATTTGAAGGCCTATGACTGATGAATTAGTCAGCTTTCCCATTACTGGGACACAGCACCAGACATCACAGTTAAAAGAGGAGAAGCTTGATTTGACTCATGGTATCAGAGGGCTCAGTCCATGGCCAGTTGGCCCCAAGGCAGAAGCATCACAGTGGAAGAGTATGGTGGATGATAGATGCATAGTTCATGGTACCCAGAAGAAAACCAGGGGAGCTCGGGAACCAAGGACCATATATACCCAACATCATGACTCCATGACTCCAGACACATCCATGAATGGGCTTTACTAATCCCTCAGGCAGTTCCTAAGCCAATCAAGTTGATTCAGTTAAGCCTAACCATCACAACCAGGGAACAGCCTTAACATGTTTATTCTCAAGGTTTATTATATGCCCAATTAGCTGCAGAATTGGCTGAATACTAATAACAGACACTATTTGGAATGAGCTATTTTGCAATGTCACAAGAAACTGCATGCAATTAAGGACCATTCTGGGCCAAGGGTGAAGAAAACTAAGTAGGATAGAAGAAAGGACACAGGGTTCTCTGAGAGAAGGTGATTAGAAAATTGTGCTCTGAGGCAGCCTGGCCAGTGTTACCATGGAAACCATAAGAAGTTTATTGGGAGCCAGAAAGATAAGTGTGCTCAGAGAATCCATGGGCCTTTCTCACAGACAGAGAGATGTAGGTTATGTGCTCTCAAGGGGTCTAAAAAAATTCATCATGGGAAAAAGAGGAGAATTGGACTCTCTGGGAGCCCCTGAAATGGAAAGTTAGGAGAGTGACACAGACTTCACACATTGGGGACCTGCTGATCTTGTTCTACTATACTTTATGCTATTACATAGTCTATTTTTAAAGATTGACTGGTACCAGACAAGCAATATCAACAAGACATTCCTCAGGACACTAAGTTTATTGGCAAGACTAATGGCTCCAGCAGTGTAGTCCAGGGACTCAGAAGTTGCCAAGATCTTACAAAGGCTTGGTAAGGCCAAGTGTCTTTTATTTATAATTCTAAAATGAGATTTTTTTCTTTCCCTCTTATTCTCTCATGAGTGAACAGTAATGTTTTCCAGAGACATACAAAGTATAATATTGCAAAAAGTTGAATGCAGAAGCACATAGGATGATCAGCTATCTTTATTAAGCAAGGAAAGACATTTGAAAAAGCATTACACAGTGCCCTCCTCACTAATTTTTTCTGTTTTAGAAGCATAGTTATTCTTCATTAAAATATTTATGTTGCCATTTCTTACAGCAACATGTGATGAGTCGATTATTGCTATTTTCAAATAAATCAGCTATCAGTTTTAATTTTTAGCATGAGTCCCCACAATAAAAAGTAACACACATAAACTATTCTGAGATCCTCAATACTTTCTAAGAATGTAAGTGATCTTGTGATCAAAATACTTGGTACATATGGGGTTGAGCTTTTAAGTCAGCAGTGCCTGTGGGGACAATTTTTTCTGTGGTTTGAAATTTTGGCATTGGCTTAAGGAAAGGCAGTCAGTGTGCTGTAACTCTGCCAGCAGTTTCAAATAGGTGGTAGCTGGGTTAACATCTGTGAAAATGAAGGCAGCCTGCAGAGCACCCAGAGAATTCTCCTTACCACCAGCTGTTGATTTGCTTTGCCCACCTCGAGCCTCAGAAACTTCTCCATGGCTCTCTTTTTGGATTTACCTGTTAGCTATGGGACCCAAGCAACATGATACTTTTAGATTTTTAACTTAAAATCATAGGCAGGGAGACAGATTCAGTGGTAGACCATTTGCCTACTATGTGCAAGGCTCAGGTTTGATGCCCAGTCAATAAATTCATCCAAAAATTGGATTTGACATGGATGTATCTGTAATGTGACATAGAAACTAGACAGAAGTTTTTGTATAATTAGGGAGGGCTGAGTCACATATATCAGGAATGCAAGCGTGAGGTTCTGACGGACCCCAAGCCCTTCTCGTTAGAAACTAGTGAGCCTTCGGGGGGAATATCATGCATGCAGTAGCAAAGAGTTTAGCCCTCCAGTCAGACAGAGCTGCATTTGAGTAGCATAGCTAGAAATTAATAGTACGATCTTGGGCATTCATATTAACAAATCTGTACTATGAAAAATAATACGGTTTTACTTCATTAAGTGGCTTGAAAATTAAATGAGACAATACACAGCACACTTCACAAACATTATTTTATTTAACCTTCATTACAACCTTGAGATGGAGACACTATTATTTTTCCCTTTGCAGACAGACAAATTGGCTTTTTACAAAGTCAAATAATTTTCCAAAGATCATGGCGTCATAAATTGACCAAGAAATGGGCTTTTAACATCCTATCATTAGACCATCCTCACGGCAGGGATGAGAAAGTGGAAAATCTCTCTTTCTCTTTTCTGCAATACCCAGGATTTTGTGAAGCTCAAAAATAAGAGTTCATAAAACTGGGCAAGAAGTCTACAGTGGGCTCAGCATAAGGGGAAGAATGGAAGAGAGTTTACAGTTCTCCGAGCTGTGGGAACTGGCAGTGTATCTTTATAGAGATTTTACAGGCAACCCTTTTTGTGCATCCACTACAGCACACCTATTTTCCACAAGTTCCCTCCAATATAATCTGGACTAAATTTGAGCCTTGGTGACAGTTACATGTAAATACTGGTTTGTGTACTAAGCGATATAAATTATTTTAAGAATGGGGAAAATGCAACTCTGTAAAAGCTCTCAGGAGAGATCCTAGATGAAAGGGATAGAAGCTGCCCAAGCTCAGTCTTTATGCTGGACGGGACATGGAGGATGACCACCCTAGGGTCAGCTGGACAGTGTAGACTTGAGACTTTCTACGCCTTTACTGTGGCAGTGGAGATGTGCAATTGCTATGCATGGCTCTCAGATTTTACTTTTAAAGAAGCCATTGTATTTGGAGTAATTTTGTTTCACTTGTGTGTGAGCCAGGAAAAAAAAACACAATTCTTTGGAAATTTCATAGCTTACTACGTAAACTAAGTGTGTGGTCATTAATAACCATGCATCTATTTACATTATATGGACACATAGATCCAGGAATCCCCTTAATTTCTGGGCCAGCAAACTAAAATTATAGGTCAAGTATTATATTTACTCTCTGTGGTTACCCACCACCCTTCTCAGCTACATAACACAAATTACTTTCATCTTGAATCATCTGATAGTTCCCGGAGGCTCACCACCACCCCCACCATATCAGTGGTAAATGTGAATGTTGTATGAATTACTGGTGAGATTAGCTGGGTCATATTTCAGGCTTGACGAAGAGCTATGGGTCAGGAATGAATCACGGCTATTATCAGGAGTCAGTTTCTTCTTTAGCACAGGAAACCATCATTTTGACTTTACTTTGCCACTGGGAATGAAATAAGAAAATTATATCTGTCCATGCAAAAGCTGTTAGCTTTATGTTTCCATGCAGTGATTGATATTTAGAGCTATCATGTGCCTCCTTTTTACTCAAGATTGTTTCCGCCATTTGCATTAAATTGCAGTTCCTCATGGGTCAAGAGTACAGTTGCGGTAAATCCCATGTCATTGTTCTATCTTGTACTCTGAGGCAACACAGTTCAGGGCTGTGGATGTGATAACTCGATGCTCTGAGTTACTGTAACACCTCCTGCTCCAGAGAAAACAACGGCTCCATGATGCTTTGACTTCACTTTTAGAAGTTTGGGAAATGAGGCCTGGTCTTCCTAAGATTAGACCTGAAGTTATAGCTATAAGATTAGACCTGAAGTTATAGACCTGAAGTTATAGCTTCCTAAGATTAGACCTGAAGTTATAGCTATACACTTTCCAGTTCATGTATGTATACTCCCACAGGGAAAAAATAACTGTCAAGATATTTTATTTTTTTCTTTGTGCAGAGGTAAAATATTCTTCAAGCTCAAAACCACATTCAAAAACAACAAAAAGCCCAAAATGCAATGGGTAATTTATCCATGTGTGTGAAGTCCTTTGATAAATAAGCTACCTGACACAACACAAAATAAATACTTGGCCCTGTAAGATTCTTCTGAATCACCATCTCTGCAGCACATCAAAGCCATCGGTGCCGACTTCCACTGCGACGCTCCTGATACCCTAACAGCCTCCAACTCTTCCTGGGGCATGAGTTGAGCAGTTTCAAGCTTGGCACCCCTTTGAACATAATTTTGATTTTGAGTCTACCTCTGCCAATGTTTCCCTGTCATCTTAGTTAAATTCCCCTGCTTTGCTGTGATGCTAACAGTTCCTTGTTTAACACCTCCCTTGTGGGTTGTGGTCTTGTCCAATTGGGTTCTGGCACTGACACTGGAAAACGTCTCAAAAGAAGCAAAGGAGGAAAGAAAGCAGAAAAAGGAAGGAAAGAACTAAGGGACAAAATTAGAAAAGAAGGGAAAGGGAAGGAGAGAGGAAGGGAGGAATAAAAAAGTATCAAACAAGTGCATCAACTAAGTGTCTTCTGAGCTAAAATTTGGGTTTGTTGCTAAAAATAAAAAAGTACAAAGGGCTTAGGTTGAAAATTCAGAGGGATCTGGGTAGCCTCCACCTTTTTTGCTAATGGAACTCAACCCTAGAAGTATTTATTCCTAACCTACCTTTCGTCACACAGTATTTCCTGACATGTGGAAAGTGAGTTGAGCTGGGACATTTTCTCATTTCCTCTCACTTCCTGAAGGATCTGGGAATAGTGCAGTAGACACGCTGGTTGCTACCTTGAGCCTTAAGGTTTCGCCAGTGGTTCATTATCCCTCAAGCTAATGGTACCTTTTCCTAAAATTCACAGCAGGTGATTGTGGGACACCATGCTGTCAAACTTGTTCTAATGCTTTTTGTTAAATAGAAAATATTTTAGAAAAATGTAGACCTTGATTCAAATGGCAGACCTCATTCTTGCTAGGTGATGTGGAGAACATTTCCTTAACTATAAACATAGTAATAATAAAACTTTCAGCTCGCCTGTGACATTAAAATAAGAGAGGGATGTCTAAATCTATCGACATGTGTGGCACTTAGTATGTCCTAAATATACACAATACACTCTGCCTTGGGTAGCTAAAGGAAAGGCCAATTCACTGTCATGCTGTCACTGTATTTGGCATCGCTGTATGTGGATCATGTTTCTTTCCACAACTACGAGTGATCACTTCCTCTTAGGAAGCTGAGCGCTGTCAAACATGATAGGATCCAGACTTGAAGCGTATCACAGTTTCCATCCAAGCAGCCCGCAGGGACCCACTTAAGTAGAAATGTTCGTATCTTTTATCAGCAGATGCCTCTCTTCTCTTACACATCTATTAAGTTAAGGAAACATCATTTTTATCTGCTCTGTAACCAGGATGGAAAATTTAGTAATCCCATCAGAATTACTCCAGGACGTTGTCCTGAACTTTCAGCTCATCGTTCGTGGGTTTAACTGATCTGAGATCAAAAGGAATTTTTTTTCAATAAGAAGCCAAAGAAGGGTTTTTCTAAACACATGATTATTCAGACCATAATTTTGTCTCTCTGAATTGGACTGAGGTTGAACAAGATTGCATAATGGCAAAAGCATAAGCAAACCTTCATACTTCTCTGTTTTGGTCTTTCTGTTTGAGAAACTGCCAATAAATGACATAAATGAGTCAGATTCTTACAGCTCCTTTTCACATCTGTAATGACTTAACTTTATATCCAACAATATCTGATTCAATAGGATGTGTCAAGAAAAAAAAAACTATTTGGGTAAGATGCTTTTATTTTACCCTTCCAAGTCATGAAATATAAACAGAAGGATGACAGACAATGTTCATGGAGTTAGGTATATCCAAGTTAAATAAACAGTTCACTTCAAAGGGAGTCATGCCTTGCCTTTATCATCTTAAAACCTTCATACCTCAGTTTCATCATGCGTGCTGCAGGCATTTGTTATTTCTCCTTAGAATATCTTTGCAACCTTGGCATTTTACTCTTCTTTTTTATCACCGTGATTCTTGTATTAAATATTACATGACATAAAATTGTGTGGATTTTCCCGTACTGGCTCCCTCGTACCACTTGTCATGTACATTTCCAGGTTCTTTTTCATGAAATACAGCTTCACAAACCCTATTCCGTAATCGTTATCTTTCTAAAAACCTTCCCATCTCTAAGATTTCCCCTCAGTGCCCCGCTGCACCGACTCTTCAATCCTGACTACTGGTCTACCGTTACTTCCCTATAGACCATGATTGCATATCACAAACCACACCACTGCCAAACCTAAAACCTGGGATGCCTTTGCTCCCCATTCTTTTATTTTCTAATAAATGTTTTTGAGGACTGAGAGAAACTATGTAGTGGGGTATGTTTCCTCAGATTTTTCAATTTGGGATTGAAATTCCAAAGAAGTGAAGAGTGATAATCAGCGAAACAGCAGAGTGATGGGCTCCAAGCCCTCCTCATCCCCCACACGAATATCAAAAGCAAGCAGAACTGCCAGAGGTTACTTCGTCAGATTTCCCAGAGACCGACAAGAATTTCCTGCAAAGAATCCAATGCCCAATCTAGGAAAGGCGATGGGAACCAGTAGGGAAGCACTGGGGTGTGTCCACCTCTCTTTGCCCCACCATCCCCCTGGGGTGGTGGTGGCCTTGGAGTAGTGACAGTCAACCGCCTTTCCAGTTTTAGAAGGCGAAGAGCAGCCCTTATTTGGCAGTCACTGTGTGAGCCTGTTCTGCCTTATCTAGCTAGAAGCTGCACACAGGATTCATCCAGGCTGCTCAGCTCTGCTTGGCCTGAGTCGGAGCTCAGGCCAGAAAAGCATCAGGCATCGCTTGAAAACCGTACAAAGCAAACCAGGCCTGAAGTAAAAAGCAAAAACCAAAAACCAATGAAGACATGCAATAGATCAATCAAGAGCCAAGAGAGAAGTCTGGGGAAACTTCTTCGAACTTCAGACAGACAGAAAAACCTGGTCTGTAGAGAATTCAGAAAGCCATGTAATTGTCTAGGAGCTAGAAAAGACTCTACGCCTTCACCTGGAGCTGATCCCTAGGCTGGAGGAGAAGAGAGGAAATAAAGACAGATGGGAAGGAGATAAGAAGCAGCATCCTTTTAAAACTGTGCTTTGAAGGAAACTGCAGCTTCAGGACATAAAGTCACCCAACGTTACAGTGCTTTTTTTTTTTTTCTCCCTTCCAGGAAACTTATTTCCAAAAAAAATTCTTAAGGGTCTTAAGATACAAAAAGGCTGTAAATCAGACCTGTGCTTCTCACTGTAAATTCAGCCTACACATTTTCCACCCACAACCCTCATCTTCAAGGGAACGGGACTGTTAAGGGGTAGCCTAGCCCCAAACCTCAATGCTCGCTTTCCAAGCAAGCCCACCAAAGAGGCAGCCTGACAGGCAGAAGGAATAATCGTCCTAGGCCACCAGTCTTGAAGACACCTCTGAGACTGCCTAAAATTCCTAACCAGGGGCCGTACTGTCACTCTCTTGTGGGTACTTTTAGACCTTTCTAATGCCTCCCTCACACATTCAGCAAATCCTTTCCGCGACATCAGGCAGTAAACCAATGACCTGTCCTGAAGGTGGGGGTCATTTGACATCCTCATCTTCTCTTTGCCAGGCATTCTTGGACCCTGTCCAGTGAAATCTCTGGTGAACCAGCCAAGAGGTAAACTGAGGCACCAACTTTGGTAAGTATAACTGAATGCTTTTCTTTCAACTTTTTATATTCTGATTGCATAACTTGACATATCTCTGTCTGTTTCTCTCTCTCTCTCTCTCTCTCTCTCTCTCTCTGTGGCTTTCTTGCTCTCTGTATCTTTACTTTACCTTTATGTGGTCAGGGGCTCCTAAGTCCCTAGAAGATTAGTGCTTCCCTCTAAAAGCACCAAAGACACGAAGTACTCACTCCCTTTAACAGAAGTGGGAAGAAGGGTCAGGGAGGACACCCCAGGACACACAGTGGCCGTGTCAGACAACTCCTCAGGTCAGAAGTCCATGCTCCTGGACTAAATTCAACCAATCTGTGCTCACCAGGAAGGCACAGGGAGCAAGAACTGGACACAGCACAAGGACAGTCACGTCAGTGTGACAGCGAGGGAGCGAGTTCTCTGATCATGCACACACACCTCTGGGTCCTAAACACTCCAGATCAAAAACATCTTCTAGCTGCTCTTTTTCATCTTTAATCCTTCTCTCCTCTCTTTTCCTCCCAAAAGCAAAAGGCAGAAGCTTGTTCTGCCTAATGCGCACTCCTGACTGGGGGAGTTGAGTTCCCCACAATGGACTTGGATGAGAGCTCACGCTCTCCTTAGGGTCCAGGATAATGAAGCCAAGAAGGACTTACCGGATTCGTTCTCTTTCTGCCCTCCCGTGACACTCTTTGTCCTTCTTCCTCTCCCATGCTGCAATTCCCTCTGTTTCACTTGGAGCCTCCATTTCTGTAAGTCTGTGATGTTAACCAGCAGGAGAAAGGGGAGCAAGTGGGTGAGTGGGAGGTGAGGCAGAAGCAAAGCTCACCCCATGTTTCCTTGTCCTGGCAAATGAGTGCCACCACCTACCCAGGTGACAGAAGGGTACGCTGCTCCAAGACAGAGGAAAGCAGCCCTGTCTGGAGCATGAAAGAGTTTGGCCACCACAGTTCCAATCAGCTATGGAAGAGTCGCTGTCCATTTAACCAGTGGCTGGAGTCCAGCCAGTCCTCCTTCCCTGGTCCTGGCAAAAGTCCCCCAGGGCCTGGGGTATGCACAGAGCCCCACCCCAGGGACATGTGCCCAGCAGAGATCCTCAGAGCCCCTCTCATGAGCGGAGAATGAGGTAAAGATGTGTGTGATGCTGGGATTGTGCAGCTGATGCCGAACACCATCCAGTGAGCCCCAGCACACACAGGGCCAAGCCACAGGGACAAGGGCTGCCTGGTGATCACCCAAGAGGCTCTGCAGCCACAGAGGGGTGGGGAATGCTGAGCACAATGATCGAGGTGGGGCTGCCACTGCCAGAAAAGAAAGGGGTGCAATGTGTCCTGGACCAGGAGTCCTCCGGCCAAGGTGTGCTCTACACCAGAGAGGGAGACTGCAAAGGTAAGTGTCCCCTGACTCCCTGCCCGAGAAGCCCTGAGACACTGTGATCCACGAGCTAACTGGTGAGAAAAGAGTAGAGGAGCAGAGGGACTCCTCACATGGCATCAAGAGGGACCCTGAGAATCCTCCACTGGCCAGAACACCAAAAAGAAAAAAAAAAAATTTTTTTTAATTAACAGAGGTCTTATTTTGGAAAACTGAAGGAAAAAACCCTGAAGAAATATTATTTTGACTTGGTTTTAAACACCATCCAGAAAAACATAACCAAAAAGTATATTAATTGAGATAATATTTTTAAAATCACTGTACTGGCTCTCAGAGGGGGCTCCAAACACTGTTCCCTGCAGCCTGCAGTCACGCCAACAACCTCTTAACCTGCAGCCACCCAGGCCCACAGTCCCAGTCCAGTTAACTTTTCCAGAGACTTCTTGGGCCTTAGTGCATTGCCATTCTTTAATCATATCCTTCAGGATATCCCTCTGGTACAGGTTACTTGGACAGGTCTGCCACAGAAATAAAAACGCCAATATAAATATTTGGGCTGGAAAATATTATTAGTTTTGTGGAATAAACTAACTTTTTGTTGTCTACCTCAGGCTCCATATGTTTATGTTATCTGAATCCAGGCTTTACAAAGGTATTTCTGGTCTACAAATGGAGGCCAGATTCCAAGTTCAGTCCTATAATAGAAGTTTTAATAGCCCAGCGATCACATAAAAGCATAGCTGCCTTTATTTAATTTATTCCTTGGCCTTTATCAGAACTAAAATTAAAAAGACACTAGATTATTTCTTCTGGGCCAAACAAGAAGTCTGTGTGTTATACTTAAAGATTTCCAGACAAATAGAGGTCAATATTAAAGAAAAAACAAAAAGCAAATCATTACCCCTCAGCGTGCTAAGGCAAGACTGTCAGTCATAGGGCTGGATCACACCACACTCCTTAAGTTCTTCGTACCTGGGAATGAAGGCCCAGGAAAAATTCGGGTCGTGTGCCAAGCGCTTGCTGGTGCATATGTTGGCAGCTCCCAATAACAGATCCAGTCCCTGGGGTCACCAGTCCACGGTCATGGAGGTGTGGCCGCCCAGTGCCTGCACTGCCAGCCTCCCCTCAGTGTCTGTGAGCGGGGCACAGGGGGTTGGGGCCCAATTCCTGTGCCAGAATGGGGAGCCCAGCATGTCCACCCTCCTCCAATCCCAGCTTGCAGACTCAGACCCCTTCCCCAGCTGAATTCTTTCCCTGGCCCAGTGCTCAAACCCATTCGGCCCCTGCTGGTATTTTGTTTTCACTTTGCTGTTTCCTCAGGTAACCTCTTCTGCTCACTGCTATGGGAGGGTCTCCCATCACCTGGCAACTGCCCTAGAGCTCCTGTCACCCCCACCATGGGAGTCTCCCCTGCCCTGTGATTTTAGTTTTCTTTTGTCACCATTCATTCTTCCAGGGCCAAGCTAATGCATAGGGAAGGTGTCCCCCGCCTCCCTGGAGAGATGTCATTGTTGTATCTTGGAAATATAAAAGAGGAGGGCTAGTCTGGTCTCCTGTACCACCTATCAAGGTAAAGGAAATCTCTCAAGTTGCTTCCCTCTCCTGGTCCCGTTCCCCATCTCCCAGTGTCATCTACTGGGGTGAAGGTAAAGGGAGCCTCAACCATGGCACCTCCTGTCGGCACCAGTCCACAGGGAAATGGGGGGATTATCTCTCCTGTGCTTAGTCACTCAGTCACCTTTAGGCTCAGACTGTGTATCTGAGCATATTGGGGACCTTGGCCTGGATCCCCACCTTAAATAAATGAGATAAGCGGTATGATTTTAGGGCTCCAGGAGGATCAAAACCCTCTGTAGAGTTTGAGACTTTGGGGGCTAAGACAAGGAATGTCTCTGGGTGGCCCAAATTTATTTAGATTTTCAAACAAGGAAGGGGTTAGAGTGGAAAATGTAGGAAACTGAATAGACCTTGGGATTGGTTCAAGGGCTTTTCCCAGTAACAGATTACGTTTAATTTAGGAGTTATGTTAGTTTAGGAGAAGTATCTTATGAGAAGATCTCCATGCTGCATTTCACTACCGGGATGAAACGCCTGCAGCTACAGTCTTTATTTATTTAATTGGAGTTGGAGCCAGGTGTCCTCAGCTGTGACCTTATCTTGTCCTTTGAGGTATCTCTTTGTTCTCAGGTCGGCCATGGCCTGGCCATACCACAACCCCACATGTGTGTTCAATTCCCGGTTTCAACAGCTCCCAACAACATAGCAGAATCCGCATTTATAACAGTGTGCTGAGACTTTCCTTCTCTTCTCACCAAAGGGGAGCTGTCTCCTCCAGAGTGAGCACATTACCCCTCTTACTTTGCTGATGGTCACCGCTCCCGTGGTTTTCAGTGTTGCTGCCCAGTGATTTCCTGTGGTCCCCTTCTGCCCTCACGCAGCCACAGAAGCGTCGATGTAAATGAACATCGCAAGGCTTGTGAGTGCTCCCCGCCTCTAGTCTGCCATGATCCTTTTCTCTGATGTTTTGTTTTGTTATTTTTGTAGTATCAAACTCAGGAGAGCTTTACCACTGAGCTACATCCTCAGCCATTTTTGTTTCTTATTTTGAGACAAATTCTCACTAAGTTACCCAACCTGGACATAAACTCGTGATCCTCCTGGCTCAGCCTGCTGAGTAGCTGGGATCACAGGTATGTGCCACCTGGCAGGAAGAGCCGAGCTTCAGCGGACGGGAGCACTTTACTTCATTCTGAAAAGCACATGGGGAAGAAATTTGTATTGTGCTCTGGCTTAAGCGTTTTCCCAAAATAGAGTCTTCTGATTTTCATAAATAGATGACACTTTTCTGTAAAATGATAATAATCTTTGAGAAAATGCAAAACAAACAATAATCCCAACTAGCATGATTTCTCCAAAACAGTTATGAGATGTTTTGAGACACGCAAAGAGATAAGGAAAAATAACTGGCTCAAAAGTCAAGTCAGTTGATAGAATGAGACTATGTGATAACTCAGTGTGTTTATTAGAGAAAGGATTTATGATTAGCATGTTTTCAAATATAAAAAGTTGAAAACATGAATGAGTAGATAGGGAATTTCAGAAGAGAAGTGTAAAATACAAGCAAAGTTAAATAAAAATGCTACAGGTATAAGTTACAGAAGTAAAACTGATTAATTTCTTTGACTAGTTTATCAGTAGACAATACAACCCAAAAAAGACCTGAATAATTACTTGAAGTAAAATGAGAGAGATAGTGTAGGGGCATTGAAGAAATATTTGAAAAGATATTTGCTGAAACTTTTTCAGAATTATTTGAGATATAAAATCACAGTTTTATAGAATCTCAGAGAACCCCAGATAGTTCAAAAAATAATAATATAATGAACATACTTGAAAACACAATACATAAAATGCTATGCACAAAAAAATAAATAGAAAATCTTTAGGAAATCCAGAGACAAGTCTACATGACATAGAAAAAAACAACGAAAAAAGAAGTGAAGTATACATGTGCAATTTTAAAAAGCTTATTTCATGGAATTTGAGAATAAAATAGTGGTTTCCAGAGGCTGGGCTGAGTCAACAGTGCATGTCACAGGCCAACTTTTCACTATGCAACACATGGCCCAGCATGTATGTCACAGCTGAGGAGGAAATCAGACAAGCCATGGGCTGGAGATGTAGCTCAGTAGTAGAGCACCTGGCCAGCATGTGCAAGGCTCTGAGTTAGATGGTAGGATGGCCTCCTCCCAGTAAAACCAAACTCTTCCAGGACAAAAAATAAATAAATAAAATCTCAACAAGCCACTAAGTCCTGATAAATATCTGTGGTTTTTCAGCTGCACTATGTCTTGATGTGCCATGTCATGCTTTAGTGATTTCAAATTAAAAGGCAAAACATGTGTAACCCCAAACATGTGTACCCCAAAACATTCAGTGTCACAGATGAAAAGGGAGTATAACACTGTAATTCTAACTTTAAAAGGAAGAAATAGAAATAATATTCCACAGTATATATTAAATTCTAATGTGCAGTAATTACAAGAATTTTTTACCCAAGCAGAGGGAAAAATATTTTTATTCAATTTAGTATAAGCATAAGATGGTGCTGTCTGAAGTACTTGTCTTCCCCACTTAACATTTGTGCTCTGGGATTCTTCTGTTTGACCACAGGTGAGATGTGAATCAAAGAAGATATATGTGTGACTGATGTGAATTTGAGGTTGTTGTTTTGAGATTGGGAGTAGGGAGCTGCTGGACAGGTTTAGCATTTCTTAGGTCAAAAAGGGTTTTCTCAAAACTGTAGCTTTCCCATCTCGAAGCTTTCATCTGTCTGAATGAAGAATTGGAGGATGCAAGAATGCATGGATGGATGCATGGATTGAGGCAGAGACCCATGTGTGCATAGATAAATGGAAGGTTAGGTGGAGAGATGAGTATCTGGATATAACAACAGAAATATGCACAGATTACGGGACACATACGTGGACATAAGGGTCTCAACTCATCACCATGTAAAGTGTAGGTAATGGGCCATGTAGAAAAAGCAATGTATCTTTCTGCTTTCAACATGGTCTACAAAGTGTCTAAGAGAAATAATTTCCACCATTGACAAAAACTGAAAAGATCATGATGAAGGCAAGCTTTTCGTGTATTCCCCATCTCACCTTTACACTTTCATCAATCCCTCCAGAAAACCCAATAACAGAAAAACATATTTTCCAAGCAATAGCTACATTACGTCCTGAGTATGACTTTTGCCAGAAAACAAAATAGCAATATTTATTTTTTGCTACTCCATGTTGCCTGTTCTTTTCAATGTTCACACTGTTATAGTTCAAGAAGCACAGTTTTGGCCCCTGCCAGACAAGACACTGGGGATGATTTGTTGGCTGGAGTTTCATCTATAAATTAATTGTTCCTGGCAATGACATTTGATTAACAACTTGCTGCCAGAAATGATTTGTCCTTTGCTGGAGTTTTCCCACAGTGATTTATAGCTACTCATAAATTTTAATATATTTTGTGATTCCTTAATCTTAGCCTCTTCAGTTAAAGTATTTCGTCTATTTCCTGGGTCCATCTGGGACTCCACACACGATTTCAGTAGCCATCAGCTCTAGCAGGACCACCAGGCCCTGTGGCCTGATCCAGCACCAGTTTACTGAGGCTGGCTGAAAGAGATGGCTCCTTTTTCTATGTTTTCAAACTAGCAAATGTTGTCTCTGTCGACTGCATTCTGAGTCATTAGCAGACACAGATTATTATCACAAACTGGTTACTTACTGCAGAATTGCCAAATTACTGTTTCTACGATACTCAGTTCAGGACACGCCCTCTGGGTACAATCCTGAGACTCAGCTCTACACAGAGGAGCCCAAACATGACAAGATTCCCTGAGCTGTCACAGCCTCAAGCATTCACCAGACTGGACTTGCCACTCAACAAAGCTAAGTTCACGCAAGTGCGGAGTCTGTGGGGTTGAGAATCACCGGCTTCGTTTCTTACTCTCTGCCGTCATAGACACACCTAAACAGTGAGGCCGAGCTAAACATCCAGGTAATTTATCAGTGAAGGAAAGACCACCACTTTTGTTTCCTCTCATGAAGAAAACTTGGGCCTAAAAATGAATAGGGGAATTTTCTCAAAACTTCATTTCTTTAATCTCCTAAATCCATAGTAACTAGAACTTGAAAGTAGAGAAATAAATTCATAATATGGAGCTTCTGAGACTTCTTTTTTGCTAGATACTCAAAAGAAGAAGAAGAAGGAGGAGAAGGAGAAGAAGAAGAAGAAAGAGGAGGAAGAGAAGGAGAAGAAGAGGAAGAAAAAAGACAAGATTTTAAACAGGGTTTATGCATCTACTCACCAGTGGAGTGTCAAATCTAGTCCTCATATCTCAACATATATTTTCTATTGACAAATGTACACAAGGTTTATTGTCAGTCAAGAAGTTGGGGCAAGTCAGTCATTTGAGCCATTTGTCGTCTTCCTAATCATAGAATGACTGGCTAGAGCTAAAATAACCTTACATTTCAGGAACTCATTTGACCTACCAAAGGTGTTTCTGAGTGCTGTTTCCCAAAACTAATGTCTCTGAGAAAATAAATTACATTCAGTTCCCGACTTAGGAATCATCGAGTTGCAGATGGGAAGGGACCTCTAGGAACACTTGTGGATGCGAACAAATCGCGGAAGTAGCTCACGTGTCTGCCAGGCACTGTCACAGCAGTGCTGCTGTGTGCTCACTGCACAGCGCGACAGTGCACAGGGGCCCGGGGACCTCCAGAAGCAAGAAAAGCAGCAGCGGTCGGAGGGGACTGCTGGGAAGCCCCAAGCAGCACACACTGTGCAGCTGTGTCAGAGACGTATAGACTCGCTTTGCAGGACTTAGAAACAAATCCGACTCATCCCTGTTCTCTCGGGGAGGAGCTGGGTGACCAATGCGCAGGATTGACAGAGGATGACAATGCCTTGTTACAGAATTGGCAGGAATATGTGAGGCCCCCCTCACACTTTCCTCAGAATCATTGCATCCAACTCTGTAAAATTACCGGCATAATGGCCATTGTTACCCTTGAGAGGGTAAATTCAACCCGGTATATAATCCACCACGGTAGAAAGAACTTTTAACGTTGTTGTATTTTCCAATAAGCATCTACTTAGTATTTCACTCTATGTTTAATAAAATACAGATTGTTAATTCTACGTGATAGATCATGTATTATCCTTCCACATATGATTATTACCACTGTTCTCCATGACTTGGACTCTTCAGGAACTACCTGAAACCTTAGTCTCCCACCCTAACTGCAGCCACCAATAGTTCTTGTGTTCTCTCATCCTGACAGGTTTGTCTCATGGGATGGAATCCTCAGAGTATCCTGAAGGAAGCTGGAGGGGCAGCAGTGGAACAAGCCTCACCCATAGGCACGGCTCCCTGCCCCAGAAGATTCTATTAGGGAAAAAAAATTATATATATATCCCCAAAACTAAGTAGGTGTCACCTTTCTTCAAGGCTAGCAAAAGCCATCTAGACTAAAAGTGATTCTTAGTCTACCTTTCTAGAGATCAGCATTGAATCTAAATGACCAGGGATGGGTGAACGAAAGGGTGCAGACGCCAGTGTCGGCCTAGCCTCCCAGGGGTCTTCCACACTGAGGGTCAGGTAGGACATTTCAATATCCCAGCTCCTCTCTGCTGAGCCTGACCCTGTGCCACCGCAGTGTGTTACTCTGTGACCACACAGCTCTCATCCTGCTTCAACTTCTTCCAGATCTTACACTGCGGTTGCCTCTTCATGGGCCAGACTAATAAGGAGAAACTCGGTGCCTGTTTCTGCTCTGTAAGCAACAGCGTGGCCATAAATACCTGTTCAGTTTCTCCTAGATTTTTCTATCTGACCTATAAAACTGTGAAGATACTGACACAGCAATCTACTGAGAAAACGCAGTGCTTTCCAAACCACAATGTGCATTCTTAGGTCAGATAACTTAGATAATTGGTGATGGATCTATTTATCTTAACTAATTTATCTCTGAAAGAGAAAGTAAATGGCTCTGTATCTATACAAAATTTCCTTTAAAATACATCGGTACGTTTTGAAAGATAATGGTTGATTTAAATAGAAAATCAAGTACAGAGAGATGTAGCAAAACAACTTATGAAACAATTGCCAAAATGTGGAATCAACCTAGGTATCTATCAACTGATGAACTCAAACAGAAAATGTGGTATATAACAGAATAGGGCCCTATTCATTGCACCAGAAAGAAATGGCATTGTGTCATTTGCAACTACATGGGTGGAACTGAATGTCATTGTGTTAAATAAACTAAACCAGGTTCAGAGAGACAAGCACTCCATGACCTTACCCACATGTGGAATGTAAGATGATCGATCATGTAGAAGTTGATCACATAATTCAACCTTTGGTTACCAGAGGTTGGGGAGGATAAGGAAGGAGAGAATGGGTGGATGGTTGCTAGGTTACCATAAGGTACAGCTACGCAACTCTGATGTGCCAAATAAGAATAACAATTATGTATTGTATGTCTCAGAAATCTAGTAATAAGGATTAAAATGTTTCCAACAAGAAGAAATTGTAGATGTTTGAAAAGATGAATACTTGACCTTTTAAAATATTGTATGATTTATACATGCATTAAAACATCACACAGAAGCCCATTAACATGCATGATTTTCATTTTTGTGTTATAATATGTCTCTGACTTATGAACAAGTTCCATTCCAGGAGGATGTTTGTAAGTTGGACTCATTCATAAGCCAAACAAAATGAGGTTC
Organism: Hydrochoerus hydrochaeris; assembly: GCA_004027455.1. Taxonomy (NCBI): domain Eukaryota; kingdom Metazoa; phylum Chordata; class Mammalia; order Rodentia; family Hydrochaeridae; genus Hydrochoerus; species Hydrochoerus hydrochaeris. The sequence continues at coordinate 473,153 of PVLA01000480.1, forward strand.
ATATGCCTTTGACACAAATGCATGATGTGTATTGCTTTGGGCTTCAAGCAGTCCCCTCCACAGCACCCCTGATTTTCCTCTTGGTACTGTAAACCCAGTTTCTGATGAACAGCACACAGCAGCACAACTCTGACAATTTGTTCACATCTATGAACATTGGTAATGCAAGGTCCCTTTGTATCTGTGAAAGTTCGCAACTCAGTCATTTGTGAGTCAAGGGCTTCTGTAGTTAAAGTTTTTTTGAACTTGTAGAGGAAGTTTGTGAATTAGAAGCAGTGAGTTAACTCATACTATACTAATGAATATAAGAGAACTTGTTTTTAAAGATTGGCATTGTAGGTTGGTGACACTGCTTGACCAGCATGCGTAAGTCACTGGGTTTGATCCCCAACACTGTAGAGGGGTGGAGACAAGTGAACCGCCAGTTGGCTTGAGGTGTAGCTCTATGACATGCATGAGGCACTAGGTTCAATCCCCTACCCCGTGGGAAGAAAAGCACTTGTGCACTATCTGTAATTGTGGTGGCCTTTCCAGCACTATGACAGGAAAGAGGCTGCATGCCTGCATTAGCCACATTCCCACTCACTGACTCTTATGCAAAAGAAAATGTACTGGTTAATTACCCTGCTTGGCTTTGCTCTTTCCCAGAATGCACAGCTCCAGAGCATGCAAATCTCTACCACAAACATCCCGACTTCCTACGTCAGTTACAGCACTGCCTTCCTGCAGTTTTCAGCCCTTAACATTTTCCAATCTAAATCCTTGCCCTTTCCCCTCCCAGAGCCACAGCCCCCTCCCTGAAGCTCCTGTGACCACACAGGACACGGAGTCAGCCTTGTGAGCATCCTGCTACACTGGTTGATCTGTCCCGCTGCTGCTATTCTGCACCAGCTCAAGTCCACTTTCAAGATCCGTTCCAGAATCCACTTTTGCCTGGAGATCCAGATAGCCACATTGCTGTCTGATGATTTATCTACTTTGTATGTCCCCAGCATCTGCTGCCTATAGGAGCTGGTCTTGTCTGGGTTTGCACCGAAGGACGAAAATAAACAGAAAATGAGGATGATGAGTGATGAGACCGTCCGTGTTTGAATTCTGGGATACCACTTGCCATGGGCAGTCTGCCTCCCTGAGTCTCCGGGTCTCTCTGCCACCCAGTGATGATAATACGGGCGACTCTGTGAAGTTACTGTGAGGATTACAAAGCCTCACATGGAGAGGTGTTTAGAACGATACCAGTTATTCTGCAGACATAGCACTAATACCTAAAATATGTAAAGAACTCGACAATATTAGACCCCTCCCCGGGATAAAAGATCCACTCAACAAATGGGGAAATGAAATGCATAGATACTTCACAGAAGTCCAAATCTCTAACAAATATGTGAAGAAATGCCTGACATTGCCGTTAGAGAAATGCAAAGTAAAACAACCCTGAGATCCCATCTTATCCTAGAAAGAACGGCCATCATCAAGAGATCACATAATAACAAACGCTGGTGAGACTGCAGAGCAAAAGGAAGCCTTTGACATTGTGAGTGGGAGTGAAATCTAGTGCACCCAGTATGGAAATCAGTATAGAGATTCCTCAAAAACTAAAACTAGAAATTCCACTTGACCCAGCTATGCCGGTTCTAGGTAGCTTTCTGAAGCAGTGAAAGACCTCATAGTAAACTGATACATGAGCACTCATGTTTATCGCAGCATAAATCATAATAACTAAATCTTGGAAACAGCCTTATGCTCATCAACAGATGAATGGTTAAAGAAAATGTGGTATTTACACACACGGGAATACTACTCTGCTACAAAGAAGGATAAACTTAAGTCATTTGTAGGAAAATGGATGCATCCTGAGGCCATAATGTAAAGTGAAATAAAACAGATATGCAGATTACATATCATATGTTTTCTTCTGGTATGAGAAATACAAAATATAAGTAAAAATAAGATAAAAATAAAAAATAGATGATAGAAACAGGGAGGTAGATCTTTATTAAATTGGAAGGGGATACAGAGATGAAAAGAGGAGTGAGGAAGGGAAGAGAGATGGGATGAATGAAGGACCAAAGATGAATTACGGGCAGGACCAACTCCACTCTGGAATGTAAATGTTATATACTGCAAGTATGCAGTATATAAATAAAGCTAAGTAAATAATTTTTTAAATGCCTGAAACATGAATGTTATCTGCAGAGAGCACAAATGATGCATAAGAGGTGCCCTTCCCAGAGTCCTGACCAAGAAGCAGCCAAGAAAATATTGGGCCAGAGCTCCTGACGCAGGACCAAACTAGGAAGGTAACTACACAATTAAATTATAACATGATACATGCTTGTTTAGTTGAAATATTTAGCAAATGTTGTAAAAGCAAAATGCCTCATTTTGAACAATATTTTAAAAGAGTTGTACGTTCTCACCAAAAAACAGGCATGGAGCCAGAAAGTTATTTGCCAAATGACAATGTGTTATATCCTTCCAAAAATATTGTATCATTAATACTCCAACAAACCTGAGAGACTTTTTAGTCACTTTTACTTGGAGAAGAAGTTCCCAAGAACACACAGTGAGCCAGTTTTTCTAACTTTAACTACATACTGTTTTCTTTAGAATACAATAAATATAATACACTTTATGCTTGGGTGTTCTTTAAACATTGTATTTGACATCTGGAATAAAGGAGATCAAATCCATGCCCATTCAGTTTCAAGTTAGGGACTATTTCTGCAAGAAGAGATTTTTATTTTAAAGGTTCTGAATTCCATCCACAGGTTCAGAAGTTGCAGGGACAGATGGTACTAGACACTAGCACATCAGAACTAGGGCACTTGAATTTAAAAAAACAATCACACTGCTAATTTCAGATGAGGTAAAATTCTTTCCTTTCAATCACCAGTAGTTACAGCTTCCAGCCCATTGTTCTTGCCCTGAAAGTAAGGAAAATAAACTGTATTTAATCAGAGCATGAAATTGGAGACTGCGCTCCTCAGATCTGCCTGCCCTTGATTGCTGTCAGGGAAGACATGAAGGTAAAGGGCATGGCAGGGAGATGAGGGTGCTCACCCTTCTCTGCCTCAATTGCCTATGCAGTTAACACCAGACCCCGTGCACACCCTGCCTCACAGGGACAAAGCAGGAGCAGCTGCCCCGCATCCAAAGGGGTGAACCCCACACTCACACCGCACAGGCCTGAAAAAAAAATAATCACTGACTGGCCACAATTATTCAAACCATCCAACTTGGAAATTGCTTTAACATTTAGTTTCTCCTTCAGTCCTCGTCCAAACCCAGGGGATGCTCAGTCATCCTCATTTGACCTAAGAGACAAAAGCTTAAATAAGTAAAATCACATAGCTAAGTATGGGGAGATTTTTCCTCTGGATCGTCTGTCTCCTGCTCAAGTGCATTTTGCACTGTGTTGATCTTAGCTATGGCCAGGAAAAGATGCCAGTTAGGGCTCACCATCATGTGACGGATGGAAAGGCACTGGCTGGTAGACCAGATGGCCGGGGTCATTTGTCCTGTCACCTACAGGACTTTTTGTTGTTTCTCAGATAGCCCAAGTCCAGACGTGTGCTTCATTTGCTACTGTCTCATCTAGAATTCTTTTTGTGTTCAGCTTCTTTACAAAGAACTCATGGAGATAGTTTACCCAGACTTCACCCTTCTTTATCAGCCTTCCCTGCTGTGTTTTTCTCCGTGCCCCTGTTGCCATCTGACACACTGATTTCTTCGTTGGTATCTGTCTGTCTCCCTGGCAGTGCATACTCCATCACGGCAGGGGCTTTTTTACTGTGTACTCTGTTCCCACCGAGGCTGGTGAATAATAAACACAGTGAGGAGGGGGGGTGGGAAAGAAGGAAGAGGAGGGAAGGAAATGGAAAGGGAAAGCGAGGAGGACAGGAAGGGAAGAGAGAAAAGAAAGGAGGGCAGGAGGTCGGGAGGGTGAGTGGTGACTCAGCTACCTCCTTCCTGGTCAGGGGACCTTAAGTCACTCGCTGGATCGTTTTTTCCCCCTCTGCATGGAAGATTTAGACCAATCCACCGCTCCCAACACTAATGCTCCATCATCCTTTGAATAGTGATTCTGTTTCCCTTGACAGCTGGTGCAACCAAGAGACAGGGACAGGGAAGAGAGCTGTGCTGTCATCGTCACAACTGTGAGAGTGCTGAGAACAGCTAATCTGATCCACTAGTGGGTAGAAAGCTTTGCTCTGTGTTGTTGTTTGAGAAACTTTGAGGGGGAAAAAAATCACGCCTTAAAGAAGAGTGTCTTTCCCTAGAGGATTCTGTTACTACGCAAAGTTCTAACACAGATAGCAACCTTGTGTGCACAGTTCCCTACCCAGTCCCAAGTTCTCACCAGTCACCAATACTTCTGAGGTGGCAGCACTGCCTGAAGAACAGCACACTGGAGTCCACAGGACCTAACCTGGCCCCTTGATGGCCATGAGAATTGAACAATTGACTTAGTTCTCTAACCTTTGAATTTCTTGCCTGTACAGTAAGAAAGCCAATGGCCCTTGCTGTAGACAGATTTTTATAAGTTTCAAATGCAATGAGATTTTTCAGAGTGCTCAGCAAATATTCAAACAGTTGTGGTTAATGACAACTTCCTCTCAGGTAGGAACAATTTTATCAAAGACTAGTTCACTTCTGGAATGGATACTGGATTTGGGGGATGTCACATGCTGGGTGCGGGTAGGAGATACAGATTCATAAAGCAATTGTCTGGTAAAGGAGCCTGAAAATTGTGCACAAGAGTGGGAGGTGTGGGTACCTGCAGCCGCAAGGCTTCCACCACGATGAAGAAGATCAAAGGCAAAATGTCAAGAAGGATTCCCACTGTGGTCCTCTTTTCCAATAATGTTTTAAACCTTTTTAAATGAACTTACTGTCTTTTTTTGTTCTGATCGCTGTAACTAAATAGATACCATGCAGCACCACATATTAAATCCACACAGCCCTAGACACCAGAGAATCTAGCTTTCTGAGCAGCAGAAATGCCTATTGCATCGTGGCTTTCAATCCTTGGCTTATCCAAGCAACTTAACAGCAAAGGTCAAAGTTGTTTTTGCAAAAGCCAGGAGAGTACTGAAATCTAAGATGCTGTCTGACCATTAATCAAGACTAAATGAAAACACTGCTTCTGTATCTAAAATGCAGACATCTTCTGTATAAACAAGAGATTTTTTATATTGTGTACAAAACTTTCATTTTAGTGATTACATTATCTTCAAAACTAGTAGAGTGCCAAAGAAAAAGAGTGGAAAATAATTTTTTAAAAAATAGCTTTGTATAAAGAAATAAGAAAAAAGCCAAATAAGTGGAATTGAGGATCATTTTGAATTTGTCTCCTTATTAAGCCAACTCCTATTTTACCAAATATCATAAATGTTTTTCATGCTTTACACATTTTGCATCAATTATTAGAAATGTGTAATGTTCTGTGTTAAACAACTATAGTTGTACTTGGTAAAAAAAAATAAACGTTTAGGCAATAGAAACAGAAAAGAGCATTGCCTTAACTACAATTTTATTTGATAAACCGTATATTTATGAATGCAGCCTTCCAAATAACCCAGGTTGAGGTAATGCAATTCTCCACTCACTTGTTTGACTTTTGGTGAGTTATAGCAAATTTGAGGAATTGGGGGAAAAAAAAGATTTTCTTTAAAAAACTAAGTAGTACACACATATAAGTAACTTGACAGTTTCTCCTTCACTGCCCACAAGGTCAAAGTGGACTTGGGAACTCATTCCATATAGCTCTCAGGGCCCCTTATACCTCTGTGAGCAGATTTCATATTATACTGCAATTTCCTGTCTCTCCAGGTAGGCTTCCAGTGCTTGAGAGCTAATATGTCCTAATGCCACACTATTATGGTGGCCTAGTACCTAGGAAATGCTCTACTAAGTATTAATTAATAAATGAATAATTGATACATTCCTAATCCCCCCAGGAATGTGAACTTGCCCTTCATTTGCCACGTAGTAAGTATTTAATAAACATTATGTTTATATTTTAAGATGCACATAAAATTTTTTGTATTAGGACTCGAACTTAGGACCTTGCACTTGCCAGGCAGGCGCTGTGCTCCTGAGCTATATCCGTGGCCCCACACAGAACATTTTATGGGTAACTCTGATCAAAACATTTCTGTGAAATGTGACCTGGATGCTCTGCCAGAACTTCTTGCCAACCACTCCCTCTCTTCTCCAAGACTGAATTTAAACAGGTCAATATTCTTGAGGAATCTGCTTTATTCTATTCTCCCGCAGCTAACCTCAGATTATGACAGCCCGAGACAAATGAAACAGATGCACTCCAGGAGGAGATGGGAGGTGGACACTCAGTAAATAGCTAAGAGAACCTTAAATCAGTGAATATTAAATAAATGTGACCTCAGTTTCAGTGGCCGCCTGGTCTTTTTAATCTTCTCTAAAAAGATAATATCAATATCTCTCCTTTCTTCTTTCTTCCCCAAATGTCTGGTTTTTGTCCCAGAATAAACTTGGATGATATGATATGGGTTACTTAGAAAATTTAATGCTCTATATAAATACTAAGAAAGTTGATTTTTTTCATCTGCAATAACTTGAATTCATTTGGCACAACTAAGAGACCATTCATTCTGCTAAGTGCCTTATGTAAATTATTTCATTCCTCCCGACCTTCAGACCCGTGAGTTAGATGTTATTATACAGTCCTGCCTCACTCCCATTTCACAGATGGCTGGATGAAGGCTGAGGCAGGCGGAGTCTAAGAGACAGAGGAGGGAGTTAAATACAGAATTTCATGATTATGAACCACTACAGAGATGGCCTCTCTAATTTTTCTGTCCAGAGTGAAGATTTCAAGGTCATTGCTGCCAGCAAAAATTATCTTCAGAATATTAATGTGCAATATTGGAGAACTTGCACCTGTTATTTGAGCCTTGTAGTAGGGTCTAGGAATAAGTACATTTTAATCTTGTGAAATCAAGTTTGTTTGTTAGAAAGTGTTACCTTTATCAAATTAAAATTAAAAGTCTGTCTGAGACTCCCAAACATCTATGATTATCCAGGTTAGATCAATTTCCATAAGACTCCTATTCATTTATGACTGTCTAGTTATTTTTTTCATCAAAAAAAGGTCATCAGTTCAGATCCCAAATGTTTGATGATGATAACCAAAGCAAAGATACTTCTGATGTCAAATATAAATTCAAAAGCTGAAATTATATATTCCAGATTATAGCTAAAAATTTGAGAGCCCTCTTCTCAAAAGATTAGAATTTATTAAACCATTTACATCTGGAAATTTGAACTTTTAGAATAAATTCTACTGGAAGCCCCTTAGATCATCACTGTTTAAATTAATCCATGTGTATTTCACAGCTATAATGTTTTTCTTCCCATGCCTGGAGGTGTTTCTAATAACAACTTGGGAAAAAATGGATACTTTGTTCTCAAGTATCCATTTTTTTATAACATTGTCCACTTATCTACACAAATTTTTTTCACAAAATATAGGGATTGACCCCCCCTTCCCACCCTACGCCCCCACCCACCCTCAAATGGTTATTTCGAAAGGAAGATTTTGAAGCCTGGATTCTTTGAATATATTTGCTCCACATTATGTGAATTAGTTGGACAAAAATTCAAACTTTCACTTTGGCTCAGCAAGATAGATTCGAGGGATAAATAAATAAGACTTCCAAAGCAGTGGTAACTATTTATCAACGAGCATGTCTCCAACTACTTAGGCAAAACAATAAAATCTTAAACTATAAGAAACTTTGAAACTTGGAGCGAGAAGCTTAGTAGGTTGTTCCAGAGACCGTTAATCCAGCAGGTCATCCGTCAGGCTCCAGTGGCTGCCGCAGGCTGACGGGCTTCGGCCCTTAAGATTGCCAGAGGACTTCAGTAGCTTGGGCCACACAACCCAACAAAACAGCTTCTCAGAGAACAGGAATGTCCCTGACTTCACAGCTGCGCTCTTCCCCCAAAGTCCTTGCAGACTTTCCCCCACGTCTCCTGGCCAAAAATAACTCCACTTGCCTATTCTCCCCCCACCCAGAGCTTCTTGTTTGTTCTGATTAATGTGTAATATTTGCACATGGTCATACTACACAACGTGATATCTTGAAACCTCTTGCGCATACTAGGTCATGACCAATTCAGGGAATTAACACACTTCTCACATTAATATTTCTTCTTTCAAATGAACCCAAGGCCCCATGCTACTTCCCCAGCCCTCTTGATGATGAGTACATTCAAAATCCTCTCTTCTATTTTAAGGGATGGAACACACTGTTGTTTATATTAGTCAGCTTTTCTGTTGCCAGGACAAAATACCCAACACCCACAGCTTAAAGGAGGCTCACAGATTTCTCCAATGGTCAGCTGGCCCCAAGGCAGAAATATCACAGCAGAAGGACATGGTGAAGAAAAGCTGCTCCCTCGATGGCAGAAAGCAGAGCACAGGAGAAGAGCTCAGAGAGAGATGTACCTTCCCAAGGCCACCCCACTGGCCCAGCTGCCCAACCATGCCCACATCCTAGCACCACTTTCAGCCATGAGCAGAACCAGGTTCCCTGGGTGAGAACAGTGGCCCCGTCAACCAGTCAGCTCTCCAGGAGCCTCTGCCTCTAGTCAAGGTGATGACTAAGATTAATGGGGCATCATTAGTCACATCCATGCTACACATCCATCCATCCTGTGTGTACACCCAGGTGAAACCAAGTAAACGCGTCCAAAGGACCCCTGTGCTCCCATGCTCACCATCACAGTACACACAACAGCCAGGACATGGGATGGACCCAATGTCTATCCACAGATGAATAGATTACAAATGTGATAAATACATACGGTTTGCATGTGAGTCCCGTTCACCCCCATAAATAGCATGAAATCCTGTCCTGTGAGGCTACATGGTTGAACTTGAAAGTCTCTTGCCATTCTCTACCCCATCTTAAGCAAACAGAAGGAGCAAAGGAATTAAACTTCATTCCCTGGGCTGAGGAGAAATACCGCCCTAGTTGATAACATCGGGTTTAATAATATATGGCTAGAGAGAGTGAGGTACATATACACAATGTGGAATATCACTCTGCTGAGAAAGGGTGAAACCTTGTGCCTTGGAAAAATTCTGGATGGAAGTGGAGATCACTATGTTAAGTGAATAAACCAGGCACAAAAAGCCAAGTGCCACGTGGTCTCAATCATATGTGGAATATAAGAAAGTCGTATTCAGAAGTTGAGAGTGGAGCGCTCGTTATTAGAGACTGGGCGTCTTGCTGTCATAGAAGGGAGATGTAGAAAGCTTGATTAAAGGGTATTAAATATCGGGCAGGATTAAGCAGCTTTGGTATTCTAATGCATTTACGATAATTATAGATAATCATAATGTACCACACGTTTCCAAAGCTAGGTAAAAGGATTTTGAGTGTTTTTACCACAAAGAAATAATAAATATCCAAGGATATAGATATGATTACCCTGCTTTAAACATTATACAATATGTTCATGCATTGAAATATCACATGGTACACCATAAATATATATAATTTTTGTTTCTATGTGTTGGTTAAGAAATAAATTTAAAGAAACTTTTTAAAAGAATTAAGAAGCAAACTACTGTCACTGAGTCACTTAGAATCAAGATTTTATCCCTATTACAATTTTTTCATGACGAGACTCTTAGACAAGGAAAATATAAGTCACCCTCACACTGCCTGTCTTCATTATTATGTTTTGAGCATTGCATGATTTAGAATATTCTTGGTAAATCAATCAGATATTTTCCTTAAATTATAATATGACTATTATGAATTTAAGCACTTGGAAAACATAACTGATGGATGTTTTAATATGATATATAAAACCCAAATGACAAGCTCAACAACTTACAAAAATGGCATACAGAAAGTGTTGCTGTTGTGTAGATGATTGAAAGTATCTGCTATACACTTTTAACTTCTTTTTATGGAATTTCAATTTTTCACACTTGTTTCCCACAGCCAGCTTGTCCAGTCTTTCTTGGATTCTTTCAAGACATTCTCATGTCTTCCAGAAAACCTATTTTTTAACTTAAATAATATGAGAAAGTTTCTTTTTCTTCCAACCATGAAGGCATGTGCACATTCTTCGTCATCAACTATTTTATTTGTTATGTACTTCAAACACATCATCTTATTTAATCCTTTTACTGATTTGCCTTGGGGAGGGAAGCAATTAAACTTTGAAAATGAATTGACTACATCACCCAATCTTGAACTACTATTAAATGAAAGATTTGACATTTGAAACTGAGTTAGTGCCAGCCCAAAGCAAACAATTTTTATCCTAGCTTGGTGGGATGGAATATAAATCTGGGCGATTAAGAAAGACTCACTCTTGGATGAGAACACAAAACAAGCTTCATTCAGGGAGCAAGGACTTGAGCAGATCTTACAAGATTAATAGAATAGAGAAGCAAGTAGCATTTATTGTGGGGTAGGACTGGATTGTTATTCTCCAAGGATAGGTACAGCATAATGAAAACTGTGGTGATGGTAATGGAGCGTCAAGCAAAACCAGGGAAACATTACATTTCCCATTACTGAGAAGAGGCTTTGTTTAGCAGATAATAGAAAATCAAGCTAGGTAATTCATAAAATATAGATTCTTGCCCTTGTGCAACATTGTTAAATGATTACTAGGTATGTTTGAGCTTCAATACAATGTATATGCCAGTGACCTTGTTCTTGCTATTTAAGAGTTGGATCCTGAATAAAGACATTATCTTGGAAGGAAGCAAAGCCTTCACTCAGTGCTTTCATACCTCTTCCTAATGCTCATTCCTCCACCATGCCACTCAAGATAGAAATCTTGCTGACCTTAGGGAAAACATAACGTTTCCAATTTTAGAACTGCTGACTATATCATTACGAAAGTAAGTGCCTTGATTTGCCTTGTGGTCACAAGATGATAGCTTCAGCTATAACCACCAAGGACAGGTTATTTATCCACCTACCTGGAATGCACTTGTTAATTCCACTGTAAGAACAAATTATGAAAAATGAATAACTAAAGATGAATAACTCTAAAAATCACTTAGAAGAAACTACATACACAGCAATCATATCTATCGGGGAAAAGCCATGGTATGCTGTTATTATTCTCTTAAAAAATCTATCACTCTCCCAACTGCTTCGGGTTCCTCACTGCTCATTCTGTATTAACCCGTTGCATCTTGGCTATCATAATAATGTGTATTAGTTTCACAAAGCTACCTTAGCAACATGTCAGGGACTGAGTGGCTTCAGCAATAATGATTTCATTTTCTCACGGTTCTGGAGACTGGACATCCAGAATTGAAGTGTTGGGAGATTTGGTTTTGGGGAGTCTCTCTCCTTGGCTGCAGGTGGGCTCCTCACTGTGACCTCACAGAACTTCTCCAGTGCGAGGACCTTCCCGGATTTTCCTTTTGTGCATCCAAACTTCCTCTTCCTGTAAGGATGCCAGTCAGGTTGAATTACGGCCCACTCGAATGGCTTATTTTTACTTAATAACCTGTTGGAGGATTTGAACTCCAGAAGCAGTCACTCTGAGGTACTGGGTGTTAGGACTTTAACGTTTGATGGGAGGATGGATGAGCACAAGTTGGCTCCCTGTGTCACAGTGACTTCATAATCGATAAATCCAGTGGTCTTTCTCCTTCTCTATCTTCGCCATCCCTATTCTCTCATCCACAACAGGGTGGGGTGAGGGGTCCACTGGAGACTGAGCCAAGGTGCCCCCTTTTTGCAATTTTCCTTCCTTGAGAGCCACACATCATCTCTCACCCTTGGATCATTTCATACACTTCGTTCTTCTAGTTGGAGCAATTCTCATGTGCTCTTTGCTCCCATCTTTAGTTGATTATTAATCATTTGGGGTACCCCTCATGAGAACCCTAGTCATTTTATACACACCCTATATATTTCTTAACACACCAATAATAAAATGATGAAAATAATAAAGGAAGAAGCAACATTTACAAAGTGGTTTTTGTGTGATGGTACAGCTCAAAGTATGCTACATTAGTATTGCTTTGCAATGATCAAACACAACAGGTGTTCACAGTCTCATGTTGGGGTTGGGACATAGCTCAGTGGCACAGCACCTGTCTGGCAAGTGCCAGGTCCTGAGTTCAATTCCCAGTGCAAAAAAAAAAAAAAAAAAAAAAAAAAAAAAAAACCTCATGTTACAGATCATAACATCGAAGCATAGAGAGGTAAGGGTACATTGCTCTGGTAATAGACAGAGCATATTTCACATTCTATTACAATTGTGATAGAAACTGTTCTTTTCCATAACGTACCAAAATCTGTGCAAAGCAAGGGAAAGACCTGTTTTATTTCTTGTGGTACAGGTATTCCTAATACCTAACATGTTATCTCCCTGATTCTGTCTGGCAAACATTTACTCTTCTAAATTGACTTGAGTTGAATTATAACTCTATACTTGTTCTCCTTCTCACTGTTTGGTAACTTCTCTAAGTTTGCTTTGTTGAGTTTGTGCACACACACACACACACACACACACACCTGTTATTTCCTTCTCTTTCTCTCTACACACACTTACAGAAGATTCCACCTACCAGCAGTGCAAACCATTGTGTCTAGACTCAGGAGACTCCAAGGTGTACGTATAGCTCCAGCCACCCCCAGAAGGCAGATGTCTCTCCACCTCCTTTGTGCTGACTGTAGTGGGATGGCCTAATGTAATTTCACCTCAGTTTCAGTGCTGAAAGTGAAATCATCACTGTCTCCTGAGAAGCTGCCTGCATGTGCTTCCATCTTTATCTTAATGGCTGCAAGACTCTCTTCCATCCAACTGTTACCTGAAAATCGATCTTCATTCTTCCCTGTTGCCTCTCCACCAGCTGGTTTGCTGCTAAAGCGTGTGGCTCCATCCCCCACAGTACATCTCACCATGCCCATTTTCACCCTATCAGCGGGGGCCCAGACAGTCACACTGGCTTTCTTACTGGGTTTTCTTCCTTCCTCCAACTCGCCCTTGAAAAACTCTGCTAAAGCCTTCCCTGTAAAAATTTTCCTTTCCCTCTCTTTCTGTTCACCTGAACCTTTTGCTCTCCCAGAACTCAGGTCACAAAGACACACTCTTTGCTTCCAGAATACTCCACGCCGTCTTGCTTCCTCTCCTGTAGCATAGAGAACTCTCTACCCCTCATTCCTATCAAGCCTCAAGCACCAAGTTCTCAATGCAATCAGATGAATGTGCCTTTTCCCTGTTTCACAATTCTGAGCCAGAAGCCCCCAGGGTTCCTTTGATGTAAAGGGACAATGAATGTTGCTTTCTATTATACTAGGTTTTCTTCTCTTGTTGTGTCTCATTTCCCTATTTAGTGTAGTTTCCTTAGGGACAAGAGTTCTGCCTTTCTCAAATATAAAATCTAACACATTGCCTCGTAAGTGGGAGTTAATATAAGATGTTACATTTTCATATAGTAGAGGGAACAAGAACCATCAGCTTTTTCCAGAGGAGCTTACTTACATCCTACAATTCTTCTAATAGTCATGCTTTTTAAAGGAAGATAGATGGCCAAGCTGTGATTCCTCTGGTCCTTCTGCTTGCATTACCCCTTCAACGGAGTTTATTATACATGCAGTGGGGTGAGGACCAGAGAAGGATACTTTTCAAAGATCAAGTGCATTTTAAAGAGATTCTCTCACATGGGAAGTTTATGTTTTAAAATTCTCCACAGAATTCAGAATTAACATATAAAGTGGAATGCATCTCAGCCTGAAGGCAGATCATTTTTCAGGAAAGCCCAAAAGATCCCTGTCTCTGGGGGTCCCTGGAGGTTTGATTCAGTTGTCTTTCTGCAAGATTGGCTCCGCAAACAACACAGTGGCATTTCCTATTTTTCTGCCTTGTAACAATGTAGTGATTGAAGCCAAGCTTCAAAGAAGTCTTCTCCCTAGAAGAGAAAAGCAACACTGCTAAATAACACTGCTTGGCTCAGCCTGAAGAGTCCCCTTGGGTAGCACTTTGAAAACTGGCCTGTGGCAGTTCTTCCCATTCCTCCGGAGACCTAACCCTAATTCCACTTCGGAACTTTCCATCAGAATCATTAATGGCTGTGCAAGGGGTCCAAAGCCTTTGGATTCACCAGTGCTAACCTAGAAGTTGTCCTGGTTAATATCTGGACCTCTGGGGGAATATGGGCAGATGAGAAAAGGACATGCTACTCCCCAGGGGTCCCCCCAAGAGACAGCCTAAACCAACAGCCTCCATAGAGCTTGTTTCTCAAAACATGTGACCCTATCAACACTTTCTTTGCTCATAACCATAGATACAGCCATTTATCTTTCTCCACTATTCTGCAAGTTTTAGTTCTGCAAAATAAAATTATTCCCAATGCCTTGACAAAGTGCTGAGTGCCCAATAATCCTCTCTACCTTAATGTGGATTCTAAATAAAAATTTGGGAGGGTCAACTCCCTTGAAATGGAAGGAACTGAGATCATGGTGGGAGTAGGGCTGCTCCAGAGGGATTCTTCAAACTCAATCATTTACCAGGGCTTCCAAAATTGATGAATTAGTCAACCAATCCTGTTTGCTGGTAAGTCAATTTCTTGGCTTTCCTCCTGTCTTGTTTTGATGGTGTTTACCATGGCTGAGACATGGAATGGCCCCCCAAAGGGGTCTGGTTTCAAGACTGGCAGTTTTAGAAAGTGATTGAGTCATGGTGGCCCTGTATTCATCCGTGGGTTAATCCACTGTGGTGGATCAACTAATGGTCAACTTGGAACTCCCAGCTAAACTGAATCAGCATGGTTCTGGGTGTGAAAGGCCCACCTGAGGTTTGTTGCCAGCAGCCTAAAAGGGGAAGTGGAAGACAGGGCACTGTTGATTCCCCCAGTAGCCTGCATGCTGGTTTTCCCAACATGAACTCAGCTGTTCTCATCATCAGAGGAGCTCAGGTCCTCACTGTCGCCAAGGATGGCTGCAGTTCTTTTCTGGGGTGCTCTGATCCTTACCTTGAGCATTGCTCCCTGGTTCCAGTGCAGAACCCTCCACCTGCTGGCACAGATCCTTCTAGCTTCATCCCACTGGCACAGACTTTCTGGCTTCCACCACTAACCTTTGGACCTTCCCAGTGCAAATCCTTGATACAAACCTTCACAAGACATTGTTGTGGGCTTTCGGCCTCCAGCTGGACTCATAGAGGACATGACCATGAGCTCCAGGTCCTCAGCTGGACTTGTGCAGGTCATTGCCATGGGACACAAGGCCTCAGCTGGATTCTTTGGGTCTCTAGAGCATAGACACATCTCTTGCACTCCTCTGCATTTAACTTTTCGGGTGAATATTATAAAATATTATAAAATAATCCTATAAATTATGCATCATGTATTACATCTATTCCCTTGAGAGTCCTGACTGCAGCATCCACTAAAGAAGTCAGAGCTGAGTGGGTGGTTAGATGGGGTCTGGTGGAAGAGGGAGGTGTTGGGGCAGTGACAAGATTGTCCCATCATACCTTTTCTAAAGTATTTTTGGAAGAAATGCCATTTGGTTCATGAAATAATAATATCCAGGAAATTCCTGAATGTAAAATAAAATGTTAAGGTAAGATCCGCATTATTCACTTACATATGATGATGTTTTTTGTTTTGGGGGTTTTTTGTTGTTGTTGTTATCAGTACCGGGGACCAAACTCACAACTGCATGCTTGCAAGGCAGGCACTTATGCCACTGAGCTAAATCTAGCCCTGTATGATGATGTTTAAAAACATCCACACAGGAGGCCGGGGATTTAGGTTAGCGGCACAAGCACCTGCCTGGCAAACACGAGGTCATGAGTTTGATCCCCGGTACCAGGGGGAAAAGAAATCCACACAAAGCCAGGAATGGTAGTGCATGCCTATAATCCCAGCACTTGAGCACTTGGGGAGCTGAGGCAGCAGGATCCCTGCAAGTCCAAGGCCAGTGCAGGCCACACAATGAGTTCAAGGCCAGCCTGCACTGCATAGTGAAACCCTGTCTCAAAAAGACAAAGCAAAACACAATCCATACATTTAGGAAAGCGTCTAGTATAAGAGTCATTTAATAACAGCCACAGAGATTCACTGTCTATTTAAGCTTGTCGGACGGAGTTCTAGTCCCACTATCCCTTCCTCGGTTCCATCCTAACTTCCCTGGACTGGCCCACAACTTGTAACTCCTCAGAAGCCTGCAATGACGTTATGTGCATTCTCTGTGTGAAAATATTTCATTTGCTTCTCTCCCACACTGAAGGAATTTCCTCTTCACTCACCATTACAGTGCTTTACCAGGAACTGTTGGAACTAGATGGAGAAAGAAGAAAGAAAATGAGGATTCACAAAACAGGGCTCATCCCATGAAAGGAGAAGAGATTTGATGAAGAACAGAAGAAAATGCATGGGCTGGGCCCAGGAAAAGGAAAGGCAAGCTGACTTGCAGCAGGTATTCGCTCCTGTCCCACACAGTCTGCCCAGCTCTCTCTTTCTCCCTCTCCCTCTCCCTGGTCCTCAGGGTGCCTGCAGCTCTGCCTCAGGTGCCCTCAACCCCTTGCATGTTTGCATGGATATCACTTGTCAAGGAGCCCCGCGACTGAGATATTATTCATTCAAAGTATGGTGCCAACTATTATGTAAGCTATACCAGCCTTTTCAGTAAAAGAGGCAGGGCTAAAATAAGAAATGAATTTCTGAGCAGGGAATTTCAGGCATCTGTAAAAGAATATTTTGCTCTGAACTTGTGTCACTATTCTTTATTACCTAGCACTGGGACTTCAAATTTGCCTACTCCTCAGCAGCAGTAAAATCAACGAACATCAGGGTAAAGACTGAATGTGAAATAGAAGAGCAGAGACAACTTCATTGCGTATCCGTGACTTAGCCAAGTGACACAAAACAGGATGCGAATCTCAAGTCTGAAGAAAAGTGAAAGGATCAACACTACTGTCACTAGTAGTTATCCATTTTCAAAGTGTTTTGTAATAAATTTATTCCATGGAATACACAGGGTAGGAACACAAAGAGGCCTCTGGTTGTGAATGTCGTCTCTGGAATTGGGTCCTGGCTATGTTCCAGTTATGAAAATGAATATGGGTGACAAATTGTTTCATCCTTACAAAGCAGTGCGCTCAAGCTTCCTTAAATTCACTTCTTTATGATTGAAATAAAATCAGATAATTTAATCTGGAAGCGTTTCATCCTGTGAGATTTTACCCTCTCATTACTTACTATCAATCAAGTGCCTCTAAAACAAAAAACAATATATTTCAAATCAGTTTTTGTTTAAAGCAGTATTGGCCATGCAGAGATACATTTATACACAGTCAGAACTAGATCTGTAACTGATAAGAAATTGGATCTATTTTTTTATGTCTTGGTGCTATAATGACAAATCTCTTTAGAGAAGATCAAAATCACATCTTAAATGAAGCCTTGATCATCTTCCTTCCCCGGATATGAGAGTCAGTCATTGGTGCAATTAAAGGTCAGTCCTCACTAAACATGGAAAGAAGAAATTTGATATAATGAAAGGAAGAGCTCACGTAGTAAGTACAAAGGGGCTTCTCCAGGTGGCTCTGAATTCTCAGTGCGAAGAGCAGGTATGAGTCGGGATCCTCTTCTGTTTACCTGGCCCAAAGCTTTCCCCACCAGTTCGCACCAGGGTCAGAATCGCCGCTCAGCTGGTCCTTTGTGGACTTTAGTTACATTCTGGTGTTCATGACGTGGGCACTTTGGTAATTCATACCTGTCAGTGAAAGGAAGGAGTGGGCGAATGTGGCTGAGGTGAGATGAAGATGCTTTAGATAAGAGAAGATGAGCTCAGTTAGATGCAGGAATGTCTGCCTCTGATTTTATAACAAATAACTGTCATAAAGTCACATTTAAAAATAAACATGATGTTAGAACATGTTTTGCTTGGAAACATAAAACTTCTGATGTAAGTGGTAAACTCCAAAATTAGTGAATGCTTATTACCCCTTAACTCGGACCAGAAATTAAAATACACACAGTCATACGCCTCTGTCTAAGGGTTTCTCACCTGTTCCTCTCCTTTCCCAGACACACATGCCCTGTGACTTTCCATTTATCATTTATTTGCTTTGTTTTCCATACTTTAATGTTATGTATATTTCTCTAAAAATAAATTATTACATTTGCTTAATTTTGGATTTGAGATTATATTAATGTACTATAAGTAATTTAATATACTTACAAATTTACTGACCTTTGTGTTTCTAAGATCTATCCATGTTATTCAGACAGTTACCATTTATATATTTGTAGCTGCTATTTTGTGTTCTTCATAATACCTCTTTATTATCCTTACAAAGAAACTGGTTATACCTGTAGCTGTCTCCCCCTTTCTGATATGATTTTCTTCTCTTTTTTTTTTTTTTTGAGCAACCATGCCAGAAGTTTATCAATTTTATAAAAATATTTCCGGTTTTGTTGAGCCTTTTTATTATGGAGTTTTCATATCATAAAAGTCTGTTTTTACATTATATTTACTTATTTATGTCCTAAATTTTCTATTGAAAACAATCTTAACTATAAAGTGGTGTTAATAAACATCACCTATCATATGGGGTTGTTCTCATGACTAAATTCATCAATATACTACAAATACAAAAAGAAATATATAAGCCGGGAACAGATTTGGTGATTTTTTTACATTCATTGCTCTTTCTGCCGCTTGTATGAGTGAACACTGCGGAGTCTAATCTTTACACTCCTTGTGTGGAGTTGACTCGCGAACATAACACATCTTAATTCTTTCCATTTCTTTTCCTTCCCCTATCCTCCATCTCTTGATCCCTTTCCTGTTTGAGAAACTACTACCTCCTTAGTTTATATTATCTGTTTTCTATTTTGCTTTTTATGTGTAATTTGGGTTTCTCATATAAGAGAAACCATGTGATATTTAAATTCATGTGTCCGATTTATTCCACTTACGGTCTCAAGGTGCATCCATTTTCCTACAAATGACTCAAGTTTACCTTGCTTGGTAGCGTAGTACTCCACTCTTTCTTTTTCCTTTCATCTGTTGATGGACATATTTGAGCTGTTCCAAAGATTCAGCTATTGCGAATTGTGCTGCTGTAAACACAGGCATGTTCGCATCACTGTACTCTGATGACTTTAACTCTTTGGGGAAGATTCCTAGATGGATAACAGCGGGGTCAAATGGAATTTTAAGTTTCAGTCTTTTGAGGAATCTCCCTTCTGATTTCCATGGTGACTGTACTAGTTTTCATTACCACCAACGAAACAGCCATACAAGCATTTGCTTTTATTTGGTTTCTTGATAAAAGCCATTACTGTAATTATTGATTTTATTTTATTTACTTGTAAGCTTTGTCATTTTATGTCTTTTCACTTTATTTTTCTAGTAACTAATTTTGTTGGGATAATTAAGCACTTGAGAACAGATGACTTGAGAAGAAATATCTTAGGACAGTTAATCACCATTTACTCTCACCCCCAGTGATTCACATTAATCCCCCATAAGTAAACCCAGAAGTCACCACTGAGACTGGCTTAGCCAGTACTAGTTTATGTTTACATACTCGGCATTCAAAGCTTCCTATGTTTATCATCTTTCTCTTGCATTTCACAACTTTCATTGCCAGTCATTTTTCTCCTACAGGAAACACATCGCTTAGAATTTAAGAAAATCTGCTGGTAGCAAACTCTCTTTGTTTTTGTTTCTCTAAAATGCATTTCTATTATTCAAATTCTTTGAAGATATTTTTGCGAGTTATCAAATTCTAGTTTGTTGGTCTATTCTCTCAGAACTTTCCCTCAGCTTTTTCCTTCATTGCCTTCTGGTTTGAACTGCTGAAAAGTCGACTCTCAGCCTAGCATTCCCATAGACAAATTCAATTTTTCACACTGCTTACAGAATAATCTCTATAATGCTTTTTCTCTCATGTCTAATTCAAACATGCCTGGGTATGGTGATAGGTTTTATTATCAATCTTATTTTGCTTCAACTTATTTGGGCTCTTTGAATCCAGGGTTTAGTGTATTGCTTTTGTTCTACAAATTTTTCACTTATGTGTTTCAGAATACTTTCCCCAGCCTTCCTTATCTCCTCCTTCTGGAATACCAGCTGGGCCATGCCTGTAGCAGACAGATATTAAGGTGGCTTTTATGATCTCTGCCTCTGGAAGGTCACACCCTTATACAGTCACCCTGCATTGGGTATGAGTTTGTTCTGTAACTGACTTCTAAGAGATAGAATATGGTAAAGGTCATGGAATATGGGTTATTAAATGCAGGTGAATACATAATTGTTAAAAAGGTTACAGAGGCTCTGTCCTTTCCTTCTCTCTCTCTCCCTTTCCCCCTCCATCCTCTCTCTCTCTTTCACTCTCTCTCTCTCTAAAGACTGCAACTATGTTAGACAACCACATGTGGCAAGGAACAATATGAAGGCCCTAGAAATCAAGGACAGCTTCCAAGAAACAGCTCATAAGAAATTGAAATCCTCAGTTCTGTGATCACGGGGAGCTTGACTCTGGCAGTGATCTGAGTGAAATTGTGAATAGGCTGTTCCCATGTGTATCAGTCATTTTCCCATTGTTTAGACAAAATACCTGACACCTGCTATACAAAGCAGGAGAGGCTTCTTTTGGTTCACAGTTTCAGTGGGTTCAGTCCATGGTTATCTGGCTCCAAAGCACAAAAAGAATGGTAGAATGGCATGGCAGTAGGAAGATATTGCACATGATGGTCAGGAAACAGGAAGACAGAAAGAGAGACAGATAGGCAGACAGACAGAGAGGAGGTAAGGACAAAACTACAGCCTTCCAAGTCAGATCCAGAGAGACCCACTTCTTCCAACCAGACGCCACCTCCTAGCACACCCAGCTATCAACATATCTATAGATTAACCCATTGCTAAGTATAGAACCGCCATAATTCAATCACCTTCCAAAATGGCTTTGTCTGAACATGAGATTTTGGGGGGACCTTTTAGATCTAAACCATGACACCATGTCGAGCCTCAGATGGGAATGCCACCCCAGTCGACACATTGACTGCCTCCTTGTGACAGCCTGAGGAAAAAATCTTAACGACTGTGTGAACTTCTGACTCACTGAAACAGAAATAATAACTGTGTGTCATTTCAAGGTGCTAGAAAGTGAGTTAATTTTATTATGCATCAATAAATCGCTAATACACTTTCATTCCCTTCCCATGTCTCTTAACTAATTTGGGGGGCTCTGTTTCACTGTGCTGCATTTTTCTGGCTCAGGTCTATAATGTGCTTCACACATTTTCTCTTCATCTGTATCTAATATACTGGGTAAATTTGTAAATTTTTAATTTTATGTGTAGTGACAGTGGGTTGGGGTAAGCATTTCTCAATATTTTATTTGGTTTCTTATCTGCTCTGATTGGTAATTCTTTATAGATTCTTACATGAATCACCTATTTTATGCTTGATTTTTTTCTCTACAACATAACCATTTTAAATCTTTGTCTAATGTCCTATCTGAACTCTTTTCTTCCCTATTTTAAGGCCTCTTGTTTTTGCTAGGTTTGGTTGAATTTCCCTGCTTGCTCACTTTGCTTTTAACTGCTTATTTTCTTCGGAATTTATTTGTGGGATTTTTTTGAAGGTTGAGATATATAAAAGTGAATTTCTCCTGAGAGAATTTGTGTCTGTTTCTGCCAAGCTGCTGGGACACTGCAACTTTATAATTTAATTTTAATTTCATTTTTGGACTGAAGTTCCTGGAAACCAAATAGATAATTTGGCTTTGTATTACAAAATCACATAGGACCAACTCAAGGTTCCAAATTCTCAGCAATACCTCTCACCCTTGGTATTCATGCCAAAGTTTGAGAGAACTGGTTAACTTTAGAGCTATGTAGTTATTTCTGTTTTATCGTGTTATTGAGGATAAAAACTTTTGAGATTCCAACTTTAAACAAGTATGATTTCCATTCAGGCTCTCTGGTGGTTACCATTTATGTTCACCTAACTGGGGTCCCTAGATTGTTGGTGAAGCATTATAATAGATGTGTCTGAGAGGATATTTGTGGGTGTGATTAATATTTGAATCAGTAGAGTAGAACCAGTGACCTTTACTCGGTGTGAATGACCTTCACCCAATTCACTGGAAGCCTGAGTAAGAACTCATTGTCTCTGCATTACTCTTTCCAAGCTGGGACATGGATCTTCTCCTGACCTTGAACTGGAACTTCTACCCCAGGTTCCCCTGCTTCCCTGGCCTTCCACTCAGGCCAAAATTGCACAGATGTCTCTCCTGGGCTCCAGTTTACAGAGGGTAGGCCATGGAATTGTTCAACCTCCACAGTCATGTGAATCAGCCTTTCTGATGAACTACAGGGTGTAGACAGAAATAGATATTATATTAGTCTGTTTCTTATTACTGTAACAAAATAAGAATATGAGGCAGCTATTGGTAAGGCAAAAAGGTTTATTCAGCCTGGTTTTCGAGGCTGAAGGTCTGAACAGCACAGTATAAACTCAGCACCTGCCCTTGGTGATGTCATCTCATGCTACAAATGACAATGGAAACTGCAGGTAAGAAAGCAAGTGATTCGATCTCAAAGCACGACAGAGAGGCAGAGGACAGGCCAACCCCAGGCTTGTGTAACAGAATTCTCAGAATAACCGCTGGACTCCACAGGGCCCACCTTCCAAAACCCCACGGCGCCTCCCAATACAACCAGCTGGGCAACCAGGCATCTGACCTAGTGACCCATGAGGAACCAACAAAGAAATCAACCAGGCCATTACAGAGGGAAGAGAAGAGAGGAAAAGAGGAAATAAAAAGAATGAAGATGTGTTACACCCATGTACCTGCTCCCCAAGATGAGTGGAATCATTATCAACTCCAAATGTGTAGGAAAATATTTTTTAATGTTTTAAAAAAAACCATTATAGAATGAACTATTGTGTATGGATAATATACTTCATATATACTGTCTCAGTTGCTTTTCTCTTGTTGCTGAGACTAAATACTCAACATCCAAAATGAAGGAAGGAAATGTTTATTTTGCTCACAGTTTATGGAGGTTTCAGTCCATAATCAGCTGGCTCCAAGGCAGGGTGGCATGGCACTTGGGGCAGCACTTCAAGGCAGCAGCCAGCAAAAGCAGCCAGAGCAACAGGGGAAAAGAGCAAGCTTCTGTGGCTACCCCATACTGTAAGCAGGCTACCCTCACCCAAGGCAGACATAGGGCACACACCACCTCTGTGCCCTCCTCTGGCGCAGGATGGGGATGTTTACAAAGTAAGAATCCTGACTCCCTAGTGAGTCTCTCAGTTACATTTCTAAACTTCTCAAGTGGACACAGTGCATCAACCTAACATATACCATGCATATTTTACATTCTTACACCTATTTACTTATACATAATAACCTTACACATATCATATATAAAGATTGTATGTTTTATTTATAAATAAGATTGTTTTATATATTTTATTAGTACATAATGTTACATAAATAATATTTCATATCTCTCATCTATATTTCTATCCATATCTATATATCTTATTTTCCCATTTCTCCTTCTTGGAGATTTTTCTCTTGTTCCCATTTTCCTAGGAGGTTGTGTAAAATAAGCTCCCAGTTTACCCCATGGTACAAATCATCTCAGGGCGGAAGTCAGCCCAGCCACACACTTCAGAAGATGTTTTTACCGTTTCTCATGAGTTTTTATCATTCTCAGTGGGATCCAAATACTTGGATCATCACATTTCCAGAAACAGAAATCGAAGAGGATGTCTACCTAGTCAGAGCTCGGGGACCACGCTCACACTGCATGTTCCTTTGACCCACCGGTGGCTCGGATGCCGGCACCCCTGAACCGTGTCTCAATTATTAACCGCGCACCTCACTAACCGTGAAGAGACTTCAGCTAGGCTGCAGTCAGGGCCAGCCTCTCTGTGGTGCAAGCTGCACCAGTTGCTGTGGCTCTTCTGCTCCAGACGCTACCATGGCCTCAGCCCTCACATCGTCACGGGGACCTGGTGTCTTTATCACCCCAAGCCCATCTGCTGTCATTCTTTCCCTTACTCCACGCCTCATCCCAGACTGTTCCCACCACGCATGCGCACATTTTGCGCGTGCTCTCGCGTTCTCTCTCTCTCTCTCTCTCTCTCTCTCTCTTTCTCTCTCAATCTCTCTCAATCTCTCTCTCTCTCGCTTGTTCCCCAGATAACTGCACAGGTCACTCCTTACTTTCTTCAGATCTTTTCTCAAACATTTCCTTCTGGCAAAAACTGGGGAAAACATACATGTGTGCATTCCACATCTGCATCAGTACTTACCTACACAGACCATGTTCAGTAAGCTTCGGTTTAGTAACGCAAATTTAGTAAAACTGCAGGTTAAGGATACAGCAGTTGATAAGCTTCTAAGTAGTAAAATAATCTATTTGGTTCCTGTCAGTCTAGCTGCACATGTTCAGATAGTACCTAATGCATTTTCCCTTAGAAGATATAGCATACTGGACAGTGTGATGGTTAACTCTTAAGCCATAAGAACGCAGAGCTTTTTTTTATAACAAAGATCCTGCACCATCGACCTCCCAGAAAAAGGGTATTAGACACAGTGTCATTCATATTTAATTCTTTATTGCTTGCTTTCTGAACCCTGGAGACTTTCACCTTCCAAGCCTTCCAAGGCTCAGAGAAAGCACTTTTTTCCAGCGGAACATTTTCTGAATCTTTTATTTAAGTCAATCTAGTTTGGCCATCTACATAGTCTGTGTTTTCTTCTGAATTGCTATAGCTCATTTTACAACTTTTGGTGACTATTTGCTTACATTGACAAGCAATAATTCATATTGAAAATTATCAGTCATTTAAGGAAGAACGATTCTCTTTTATGACAGAGTACCTCTACATATGAGGAGGAATATTCGGGGACTCTATGTCAGCATCACGGATTAGCAAACAGCAGCTGATTTATTGCCAATATATAGCCCTGTGTTCTATTTTAACTGTGTATCAAAACTCTCTGTCACACTGCAACTATGTGAATATAAACAACAAATTGATGTTAATTTGTTTTTTATAGTCGCACAGTTTTTGCAAGCTCTCAACATTAATTTACTGTTCTGGAGTCAGATACCAAATTGAAGGTTATATTGTTGATTAAAGCAAAAACTCATTACCAACCTAATACACATTTTCATTAACTTATCTCTGATGGCTACAAAATATTAAGAAAGTAAATAACTGGACTTCAGCCACCACAAAAATATACAATAAATTTAAAGAGAGGTCAAGAAAATCTAGTCCCCATGAAAAAAATATATCAATCAAGAACATAAATCTCAGACAGAAGTTTCAAGTCAGAAAAGCAGTTTTTGGTCAATTACACTTTTATTGCCTTTCACCATTTTTTTAGGTCAGTGTGGCTAGACCATCTCCGCAACAACTCCTGAATATTTCTCTCCTCACTCTTGTTTTAAACATCTAATTTTTGTTAGTTCTGCTCCTACACTCATCAAATTTACTTTTTTTATTCGTGAAATTCCATGCAAAAAATATGTGCAGTCAAGTGTAAAAATGAATATTTGTCTCATTTTGCCCCAGTAAATAATACATTCTAATGCTGGTTATGTCAAACTTTTCAGATTTATATGCACAAGTAGGTATTCAAAGCTTCATGAGACTTGTTATTAGTAATTGCAAGTAGTAACTGTAGCAGTCTAATGTTCTCTTACGTGAATTCTTTGGAGTATATGAATTTTCAGTGCACTGTGTTCATTTGCATTTTTGATATCCATATGAATAATTTAGACTTCAACAACTCACGAAAAAAATGCCTCTAAGCGGGTTACCTAAGTGACTTTTCTAATTCTTGCAGTTGGTTTTAAAATAGTAATCACAATTTGAGCTACCATTGAACAAGTGCCCACAACTTTTCATTCATTTTCTAATGTTGGTCATGACCTTGGAAGAATGAATTACAGTTTGTTTTTCCAAGGAAATAAACTGAAGATAAGAGAAATTAAAAACTTGCTGCAAGTGATCTAGCTTTTAAAAAAATAGACAAAACAAGAAGGTAGTACCCAATTATCTGTGAATACTTTTCATCAACCCAAAATATAACTATTGCAAACTGTCCCTTAATTAATAAGTATAATCAATTATTTGTACAGTAGTCAAATCTTGATCCGGCCCGCAGATCAATCCGTGGGTCTCACCTGGAGAGGGAACGGGGATGGTGGGCGGCGCAAGAGGAGAGAGAGACGGAGACAAGTTGAGGGCTTCCAATCAAGTCTCCTTTATTGATGTAGGGCACAGGGTTTTTATAAGCGGGGCGGGGGGGGGGGGCGAAACATGGAGCTGGGCAGGGTAAGCACGTTGCGTGTCCGCTGATTGGCTAGAGAGCAGGATCTACCCAAATAAGGACAAGCTAGAGGCAGGAAGCTGTTGCTAGGTAGGGGTACGTGGTAACCATGACTGGGCCCTCGTCATATCCGCTAAATGCAGGAGAGGATCGTGGGTAATGTAGGCTGACGCACAGAATGCCCTCAGGCAGGAGGGGTGGGATGGCGGCAAAGCCTTGAGCCGCTCCCTACAAAATCTCATCTTCAATATGTACCCAAGTGAAGTCAGAGCCCTCTGAGAATTTTAAAATATGGTTATACATAATCAACATTATATTTTGAAGCAGTGAACTTAACATTTGGATTGCATGCACTTTTAGATTTATTATCAAATAAAGCAGTTTATTCCTCCCTCAATATTTTTCTTTTGTGTGAGACAAGTTTTAGCTACTCGTGAAAAGAGCCATAGGTTGTGCTGTTTTGCATATAGAAATTACATATAAATAATTGGTATTCATAACCCATTGTAGAGAAAATAAATTAGTAATGTGTATTATATTTTAGAACTTAGGTTACAGCTAAAATTATAATATGTTTCCTTCTATGACTTTCTAGTTTTACACATCCTTTTTCGGGAAGCCAAAGTCCACTGGATACTCCTTCACTTTTCCTGTGTTCTGTAGGAAAATGGTACCCTGTAAGGGACTAATAATTTAATAGGTAACCTGTTAAAATCAAGATCTATTATTAAGTGCCTAAAATGAACTCTAGAAAACCCATCCTCATCTAGCTCTTAGAGAATTACAAGTGAAGGCAACAAAACTCACTTTCTATTCTGCTTAACTCATCAGTTTAACACACAGTTGGAGGCCATGCGTCTCGGCACCACAACTATCTGAAACAGCTGAAAATCACAAGCAGAAAATAAAAAAGGAATAGAGTTTAATCACCTTTCAGAAGTCAATATTGATGCTGCAAACATCCATGCTCCGGGTCAGTGTTTTGCAGCTGTAGGAGAGGCTCAGACCTTAGCAGCAGTTCAGTTAACAAGCCCTCGCAATTCTAACCAGGTTCCTTTAGTCCTGTCTCTGCTCCTCTTCCCCAGTGTATGCCTGGGGTCTTTCGATCTCACCTTCCTGTACACATCCGTGCATCTGTCATGCTTCTGCTACACTCGGGTCTTATTCCCTGTCTCCTGACCATTGAAACTACTTCCTCAGGAGCTTCAGTCCTATCTACTCTTTATTAAGAGCCTTTGCCAGCAGTTCTGGCTGTAAAACTGGGGATAAGATCACTCTCTGGTTTAAAATCTTAAATAGATTCCCAATTACCTGCAGAATTAAGACTGGTTAACAGCTCCTGCTACTTAGAGAAAGTGAAGCAGAGCAGCCAATGAATGGGTCAAGTCCATCTTTAGGACCTATTCCCAAGAGCTGCCCAGCGACAGAAATGGGAGGACCACTGGGCTTTTCTGTGACCCCTGGAAATCACATCTTCTTGGAACGCTGAGAATCTAAGAAATGAGCAAAATTTGGAAAATCTGTTCTTTGACCTACAAGACTCAACATCAAAATTCACGTGTTTTATCATTTTCAAAGTATGAACTTTTTAATTAACTGTAAATTCATAAGATTTTTTTCATTCTGCAAAATTCAGTAACTTACATGGCTTTGGTAAGAAAAAATTTGCAATAGGATTATTTTGAAATTTGGTAAGAAAAATCTGTATTATTTTGAAAATTGTATTCTCACATTGGGCATTGAGAAACTTTTGAGTTTTCTTAAGCTTTTATGAGAAATTATTAGAAGGATTTAAAATATTGTATTACAGAAGTTTTATATGAGCAGTTTTCAAAATGTCAGTATTAATATTTAAGAGCTCAGACATGATTTGAGTCAAGGATTAAGCAAATAAAATCACTTGATGGTATCATTTTAACCAAACTGTTCAATTGTTCTCCAAAAGAAAAGTGCAATATTATGCCCTTTTTCTTGTCACCTATTTTTGCAAAGGATGTTAATACAAAGAAGACAGAAAACATAAAACGATATTGTAAATTCTCCTTTATCCCAAATAGGTTCCATGGGTCTTTTGAGTTTCTTTTGTGATTTTTTTCTAACAAATAGGCTTTATATTAACCATAAAGATTTCATTGACTGAAAAATTGTTGAAAAAGCAGATCTATGCAATTCTTTGTGGGTCACATATAAGGCTGTGGATAAATTCATACTTCAGGAATTAAGAAAGGGATCAGCAAGTAGTAGCTTAAACTTTATAAGGAAATTCTGCTTAAAGGTAAATTAGAAGTCAGATTCTCCTGGTGAGGCAAGCAAAGGTATTCAGGTAGCTCCCTTCTAGAGTTTTCGCTCTGATTTTTCCAGCTCCTGTTCCACCTCAGGTGGACTCCACACCGTTCTTATGGTCTGACCTTAACTTTACACAGCACCATGGCCCCTGCCCACATCTCCTAATCAGACCCCCCAGCTCAACTGGGCCCACACACCTGACCTTTGGTAAGACTATTAATATTTGCTAAAGTAAGCCATGACGATCCGAAATAATTATAGGACAAGGAGTAACCAATAGCACTGGCTTAACTATAGGATGAAAAAGATCCTAGTACATTGAGTCACTGATTATTTACTGAGCACATATTATAGGCTGGATACAGGCAATAGAGTCCAGGAACGAATAGGAAAACCGTCTACTATAGAAGATGCCACAAGGGAAGATAAATACACGTGACACCAGTCAGGGTCCCAAGCACAGAGAACTGACTTTGCTGGGTGTCTCAGCAGGGAAGGATTTACTAAGGGCTCACAGAAATCTCACAGGAAAAGGACCTCCAGAACTGCCCTATACAACCAGCCCCAAAGGGAGCCATGGCTGCTGTTATCACGATGGACCTCAGGACACTACAGACTGCAGTCGGGAGGACAGTTCCTGTTCTCGCCAGCCCTGGAGCTCACAGCTCCTGCCAACCCTGAGATTAGCTTCATGGGTGTCCGTGTCAGCCTATCACACTGCTGACTTCAAACACAGCCTCCCCCTGACAGGTCATATGCTTAACTCCATGGTTGAAGAGGTTGGAGACACCAGGCATGGAAGAAAAATCTTCATTAGAAACTCAAGGCAGACACTGGGCTCAAAATAAGGGGAACTGCTGATATGAGAAGAGGAGATGCTGAGTACCTGGGGACATCGTGAATGACAGACACCCACTGAAGCAAGCTGGGCGGCAGGGTAAGACAGTGATGTTTGGAAAAGTGTAATCAGGAAGGCTTCCTTCAGGAGATTCTATCTAGCTGGGCGGTGGTGCACACCTGCAATCCCAGCATTCAGGAGGCTGAGGCAGGCAGATTGCCATGAGTCTGAGGCCAGCCAGAACTATATAGTGAGTTCAAGGCCAGTCTAAACTACATAGCAAGACCCTGTCTCATCAAAAATAAATGCTATCTGAACAGAGACCTGGAGAAAATAAAAGCACACGTGCAAAGGGTTCAGGGAATAGCACGTGTGCTATCTGAGCCTAGACGAGGAGAGCAGAGAGAGGACAGGAACTCACAAAGCCACTGGCTTTGGTAACTAATAAAAGGGGACATTTACACATAATTCCTATTCCTTCCATTTACTTAATGCAAGTTAGTAACTTGTAAGGGGGGGTGGGGAAAATAAATCATTCTGTGAATTATAATGACCATCGCTGACCACTGACCATCGGTGGCTTTCAGGACACTTGTCCCTTGAGGGCGCATCCTCCACCCTGCCCCCAGCCCAAAGTAAACAGACTTGTTCATTCCACACGGATTTGATTCCCACCTTTCCCTCAGGGTTTCCTGCCCCTTTGGCTGTATCCCAGGTCTGTGCGTAAGTTAAGCAACTATTTGAATTGGGACAAAAAAAGAGATCTAACTCTGGTATATGCTGAGATGTTTCTCAGGGAAGAGTGAATCCCACTAAAAACCAGAGACACAAGACAGGCTGGCTAGATAAACAGAAAAGTGGGCAAGGTAAAAGGAAAGGGTGGTTTCAATACCACGATCCCTGACGCACAGATTCTCCTTGGGATGATCCACCCACGACTCAATGACCCCACCCCAAGCAAATAGTTATAATAAAAAGAGTGAAATACTCAGGTTGCAGGGGCACAGGGTGACAGCACACTGTCCCTGCAGCGCCTGCAGTGATGAGCAAAGGCAGGAGTGGCCATGGGGGTGAGGGACAATGAGAGCTGCAGGAATAGACTGAAGCGATAGCCAGGAATGAGCTCCTCCCCAGCCCTCTGCCTTAGAAGTCTCTTCTGCCATTGCTCCAGCAGAAGGCTCACTTCCCAGAGCCTGGGCGCAGGAGGCGAGAGACAGGAGGTCTGTGATGAAAAGGCTTAAAGGATGTTGGTTTGCATCAAAACAGAAAGAAGGGAGCCCAAGGAAAGGGCAGTGGTCCTCAGAAGCTACACAGTCACGCCCAAGCGTTAGAAGACAAGTAGGCACGAGAAGTCCATAGAACTCTTTCGCGGTACAACAGTATGATTTGGGCACCTTCGAGGGCAGAAGAGTGTGCGTTGAGCAAAGTCTGGCGGTGGCAATAGCAGCGGGAGGGGGATCTGCAGCCATCTCAGCTTTGCAGCTTCTTTCTCTCCATCAAATTATTCAGACCCTGAGTCTATTTCCCTCCATGTGGAAATGCAAAGCCTCTGGGATGCACTGCTTATGTTATGTAGTGCACAGAGACAGCCACAAGAAAGATACACTTCGTACCAGTCTCAGAACTAAGAGTTTGTTGGGGTTTTTTAATTTTTCCAGCTCTTGCTGTGGTTAACACTTAACATTATTTAGGGATAAAAGTTATTTTTTCCCCTGTCTAAAAACTTAGCTTATGTAAAAGAAAGAGAAAAGCAAGCCAAAGTCAAATAGTCTAAAAGTAACATTTTACTGAGAAATGGTCCATTAGAACTTGGCTTATTTCAAAGTAAACTGTGTATTATTTTTTCTTAATGAAGTTCATTGGTACATTTTAGATACAAATTATCACCTTCATCATAGGGAATTTATGCTTGTACATGAGATATTTTGATTCTTTTTTCCCCAATTCCCTCTCCTCCCTTCAACCCATCTTCCCCTCCCTGTTTACAAGGATTTGTTTCCATTTTATCCTTTTTAAAATTTTTTGTCCTTTTTCCCTTCCTTCCTCTCCCCATTCCCTCAGCCTAGTTCTTCTTCCCTTTTGAATAATTTTCACGCTGTTTCACAATATCTATTGCACATTTGGGTCCTTATTTGCCCTTTCAGTTTCTCACACCAGGGAGACAATGTGATATTTGCACATGTGAGTCTCATTTACTTCACTTAAGAGCATGGTCTCAAGTTGCACCTAATTACCTAGAAATGCCCCCTTTTCTCTCAAGTGGAGACATTTCATAACCAAATATCCTGAAAAGGAAAATTGATGTCTGTCTGTCCAATATTCTATACTCAGAAAACTGTTTTCTATTCAATGCCACTCTTACTTCTCAAATTACCAAATTCCTAGGCACCATGGAAAGCTAAGCAAACAAGAATCCAGCCAATCCTGAGGGTCAGGGTGGAATGGCTGCCATGGGTCACTCTGTCCCAAATTGTCCATGTCCTCCATGATTCCACACAAAGCCTTGACCTCCTTGGACACTGGGCATACTTGTGTGGGTCCCAGAATACCATTATTTAGTCTCTTACACCTTAGAGCTTCAAAACTACATCAGCCACTCAGGACCAGGCCATCTGCACACCAAACAAAAGTGTGCTATTTTCACCTCACTAGGCCTCTGACACCATTTGGACCTCAGCCTCCCAGGCCTTTGAACCAGTAAACATCAGTGCATTGAACTGCACCACCTGTCTCTGTGTCATCTCCTTCCTGGGGTTAAAGCCAGAACTCCAGACACTGTACTTTCATGCAGCCTGGGCTTCATTTCCCTTGTTCTTCCTTTCAAATTCTTCTCCCAACCTGACTCATTGGGGCCTCAACGTACACATGGATTCTCTGTCCAACAACAGAGACTCAAACTCCAGCTGTCTTTAACCCTAGTGAGACAACCCTTCTTTATCTTCTTAGTCACTTTGCTTCAATGCGTGGTCCCTTTTCTTGATGGTCCTCAGTGACTCTGTTTAGGTACATTATCTGTATCCTACCAAAATCCTGTCTTTCTCTTCTCCGTCTATCTAATCTCTCATCTTTACTTTTTTATCTCCTAGTTTTCTTGTGCTGCATTCAGAATAGTTCTTTCTGTGGTTAGCCATGCCTCAACTGATTTAATTTCCTTGCTGTATTCAAAACTCTATTCTTTTTTTAATTCTAGAATTTATTTTAATGTACACTTTTCAGATATGCCTGGTAATTGTCAGTGGTCTGTTCCTGATTATTCATCTATGTGGTTCTATTTTCATTGCACCATGTAGGATGCATCTGGAACTACATTTCTTAGAGTCCCCTTCTCAGTGGTTCTGGCTTAGAATCCCTCCAGGGAAGATGTTGTGTTTTGTCTAAATGTCCCCTCAAAGCCTCATGCAGCCATGGAGGCGGCTGAGTCTGGCGTTTGTGATTGGTTCATTGTCTAGCGCTGGGATTGGCGGTTTGAGTGCTGCACCCACCCCAGGGCGGAGTCAACAAGCAATGTAAGGGAGGGATGGAGGTGGTCTTTTCCCTTTTTTGCCCTTTGGCTCTTGTCATATGTGGCTGCTGTGAAGGGCTGCCACTCACACCACCTTGCCTTGGAGCCAGCTGAGTATGGACTGAAACCAAAAACTGTAAGCTAAATAAACCTTTCTTCCCTTCATTTTGGGCATCAGGTATTTTGCCTCAAAAATGAGATAAAAGGTTGGTGAAGGTTGGTGGTGGTGGTGGTTTTGTAGTTTTGGACATTGCTATGTCTCAAACCCAAGACCTTGTACACAGGCCAACACTATACACCAAACCACAGCCCATGGCACTCAAAGTAATTTTTTGCATGGATTTTTAATCAAGTATGTGTCTGCAGTGCATAATGTTTACATTCTATGTGTGGGATTGGTACAGGCACATAACACATCTTCATTCCTTTTTGCACCCCTTTCTCTCCACTGTGTCCCTCTCCCTTCCTTCACAGCATTTTTAAATGTTAAAAAGTCATGCTCAGAGTATCACTGTAATGTATCTTCCTGGTAATGCATGAGCATTCCTGGTCGTCAGGATTGTCTACAGTCAAATGTCAGCTGCCTCTCTTTGCTCACTGTGTGATGTTAGAGCAGTGCTGTTCTCTCACTCCGAGGAACACACCAGCCCTCCCAGCAGTCACGCTGCTTCAGGAGGTGTCTTTGCAGGGTGGTAATTCAAAAGTCCATACCTCCTGCCTCAGTGATGTCACATAATAATCATTTGTTGATGAAATGAACAAATGAATATATGGATAGCAAATACATCCATATTCATATTTTAAAATGGTATCTTATAGTGTCAAGAAAAGCAGAAATAAAAGTCACCTATTCATTCTTACTGAATAGCAGACATTGTACCTCTTCTGTTTCATCCAACCACATGAACTAGATATTAACCTCATTGGTACAATCAGAGAGATTCAGAGAGGTCATTTACATAACCAATAAGTAACAGAAGTGGGAGTTGGACCCAGAGCTGTCTGAATTCAAAACCTCTGTTTTTCCTGTAACATCTGCTTTCCTTAGAGTTTGTGTCTGGATGTCCTTCCAAAGCCTCATGTAGTCAAAGGAGGCAGGTTTTTCAGAGGCCACTGAATCTAGAGTTTGTGATTGGTTCATGGTCTAGTGCTGGGATTGGGGGTTTGGTGCTACACCCAACCTAGGGCAGGTATCCTGCATACAATTTAAAGGTGGAAAACAAGGCTTGCTCTCTCCTTTTTGTGCTTGTTGCTTTTTGCTGTCTTCCATCACCATGAACAGTTGCCCTTCTGTTTCAAGGCTGAGCCATTCTGCCTTGGAGCAAACAGATTATAGCCTGAAACTTCCACACACTGTGAGCTAAATAAACTCTTCCTTTGTTAACTTTGGGTGTCAGATATTTTGTCTCAGCAACAAGAGAAAAGTAACTAAGACATGCTTCAAGCTGTTTTTTGAGGATTTAGTGTATTTTTATGAATTTTTTTCTAGAATTTCTTATGAAAAGTGACATTTCAAATAAAACCTGTATTATAGTTTATATCTAGATATCCCCTCAAAACCTCATATTTGCATAGCTGGAGTCTTTGGGAGGTAGGTGAATCACGGGTATGTGGTACAGAATTATGGGTGTGTGGTAACTGTACTAATCTACTGACTGGTTTAGTGTGACTCTGAATGTGATTTATGGCAAGGCTGACCCTGAGTATGGGTGACATCATCCAATAGGCTTGTAGCCTGAATGGAATAAAAAGGGAAAGGAAGGTTCACTGCTTGCTGCCTCCTGCCTGCCCTGCCATGAACTGTTCTTGTCCACCATGCCTTTCTCCCATGCTACCATGTTTGGAACCAGCCAACTATGGACCAAAATCTCTACAAAGTATGAGGCAAAATAAATCTCTCCTTCTTTAACTTGTAATTGTCAGGCATTTTGTCCAAGCAGTGAGAAAGTAATTAAGGAACATGTCACTTCTGGTTATCAGATGTACCTTATTTGTCAGCTAAAACTCAAAACTTTCTATAAGAGTCTGGCCCAGAGTGGATATGCTAAGTGTTTACCAAGTATATTAAATAAATACAAAAGCAAATGCAAATACTTCCTTAAGAAGAAATATTAAGTAACCTCATATTACATATAAAGAGGAAGTAATAACCATATGATGAAATAGTACATACCCTTGAAACGTTTTTCTCATTTGCCCAAAGATCACATAGTCACTGATGCAGATTACACTTTGACACAAGAGACAGCTTCCTGCTCAGTGTCCACAGGTAACCACAGTAATAGCTGCAGCAACTCTATGCAGACATAAGACTCACTACTGAGAGGCAAATAAGCTGTCCCTTTAATAGTACAGGCTGTGACTTTCGTTCTCCCTTAACATATCAGAATAAGTCCTTTGGAGTTCATTTGTTTTATTTATAACATACACGACCTAAAACATCAACAGATGAATGCATAAAAAATGTGGTATACACATACAGTGGCATATTATTCAGCTTCATAAAAGAAATCCTATAATATACTCCAACATGGGTGAATCTTAAGATTAGAAACCACTTAGAAAAAGACGGACATTAGCTAATTCCAATTTCATGAGTAATGTACCACAGTCAAACTCTTAGCACCAAAATGTAGAATGGTGGTTGCCAGAGACAGGAAACAGGAAGAGAAAAGAAGTTGCTCTCCGGTAGGTATATAGTTTCAATTCTGCAAGATGAAAATGGTGCAGACAACTAGTATACAACTATGTGACTATAGTTCACAACTACTACATATTAAAATGGTTAAGGTAGTAATTGCTTTACTTTTTTGCTGCAGTTAAAAATAATAAATACATAGTGGTCTACTTCTTATTCTGAAAATTATGCCCCTTATTTTTAGAGCCCATCTATTACCCATTTACTGAATCAGCCTTTTGTAAAAGAGGGTGGGTTCACAGTATTGCCAGGGGCTGTAGTTCCCATGGTTTCTCTCTTGGGCCAGCTCTGCTCCCTCCTTGCAGTTTTCTTCAGATGACCCACAGTCTTGGCTTTTCCAGCTTTCCTAACACAGAAGCTCTCACTGGCTGTACACTTAGCATGCCTGTCACCCAGGTCCAAACTGGGGGCTCCTTGAAGGGCAGATTTAGATTTTCCTAAAGTTAATGCTAACATCATCATTACTCAGAGCAGTGTTGCAATAAATTTCAACTGAGTAAATAAATATCTCATTTCATAGGAAAAATGAAATTTAAAGCACAAATTGCCAAACTGATGTTTCAGTTCATACTT
The DNA here is from genome assembly GCA_004027455.1 of Hydrochoerus hydrochaeris. Classification (NCBI taxonomy): domain Eukaryota; kingdom Metazoa; phylum Chordata; class Mammalia; order Rodentia; family Hydrochaeridae; genus Hydrochoerus; species Hydrochoerus hydrochaeris. The sequence goes on from PVLA01000480.1 coordinate 509,414, forward strand.
GCCAAAAACATAGTTTTCCACCACAGCCATCCATACATCATTTAAGCAGATTCTTTATCATCAAAGAATTGCATTTCAACATAAGTTAAAAGAGGTTTTGAAGCCTGTTATTGCCAGAGTCCAGCTGCGGCAGGGCTCAGGGGTCCCAAAGGTGGTCAGGGAGTCGGCGAGTGAGAGACAGAAGACACTGCACTCCAGTCTGTGAGTGAATCTGAATCTGCTTTATTTTTTAGAAGCTGGAGTATATATTTGCTAACTTTTGGCAGTAACCTAAACCCCAAGCAGGAAGCGTCCCAGGCTTAGGGCCAGGCAGGGATAATCTTAAACAATATGTGTTAATTAACTTTTTTCACCTTTGTTACAATTTAATCTTGTTACTTAACTAGCTTGGGAAATGTAAACTGACACACCGGGATGCCCACAGGAGGGAGAGATGGAGCGGCAGCTGTGAAGCTATCATGCTGCTCCCTACATTTTTTCCCTTATCACTTATGGGAGTATGGCAGGCCCTATGAGGATAGCACCTGTCTTGGGTCAAGGACTCTTCATATGAATCCAACCAGGCCTTACCCGTCATGGT
>PVLA01000480.1:510093-545093 GCA_004027455.1 Hydrochoerus hydrochaeris
TAACATATGTGTCCTAGTTGCCCGTCTCTGGCTGCCTGTCCAGTGTCTCAGGGCAGTTGTCTCACAGGAATTTTGTAAATCCTCCTCCATGAGCTCTTTCATTTAAAGCTTTTGTATAAACTCTCTCATACTACTCACAGAAGGTAAAATTTCACAATTAGTTTTCACAAAGGGGTTATCTAGAGGGTTTCTGGTAACTCCTCTGGAGTTTCTATTTTTGATTTCATATTGAGTATTACATGAAAATATATATATGTGAATTACACAAATTACAATTATCAGTACAAAACATTACAAGATCCTTGCGCCCAATTCCCACATGTGGTGTCCTTTTCCTGGAGAAGCGATTCCTTGAAGCACTCTCCTCCACCCATGGACCTTGTCACAAGGCGTGGATGGACTAGGACGCGGCATGTTATAAATCAGAGTGAAACACCATCACCTTACAGAACAGAAAAGAGAGGTCCCAGATAGCCAAGTGACTCCATCACTCAGCTAACTAGATGGGTCATCAGGGGTCACAGCCCATACCTCAGCCTTCCAGACCCCTTCCACATCCTGCTGTTCCAACCACAGATGCATCACTAATTATCTCTACCTAGAAGTATTTCAACCTTGATATTTACAATTAAATAAATATGCTCCACCTAGGTTGAAACCCTTCAGTATTGTGTTCTTGAATGTGATTCAGGAAGAGTCACAGATGCTTCTTCTAACACACCTCAGGTTAAATCAGTAACACACACCCCCAGCTCTACACTCAAATAGACACGGTTTCTTTCTAGCATCTTGCGATACGGATCTGAAGGCAGAAAAGATGTTCATTTCCACATTTGGTTTGTTGTCAGGATTTGAAAGCCTACTCTGCAGAAAACTGGTTTCCCATCTGTACAGCAGTGCTCTGGATTAACTAATGGGTAATTTGGAAACACCCAGATGAACTGAATCAGCATGGTTGTAGGTGTGGAAGGCCCTCCTGAGGATTGTTGAGCATGGTTGTAGGTGTGGAAGGCCCTCCTGAAGATTGTTGAGCATGATTGTAGGTGTGGAAGGCCCTCCTGAGGATTGTTGAGCATGGTTGTAGGTGTGGAAGGCCCTCCTGAGGATTGTTGACAACAGCACAAAAGCAGAGGTGGAGTGGGGTATGGTGTGCTGGTGATTCTTCTGTAGAAGCTTGTCACACTGGTTTTCCCAAAATGAACTCAGCTGTTCTCACTGTTGGAGGAACTCAGGTCCTCGCTGTCACTGAGGATGGCTGTGATTCTTTTGGGAGGAGCTGTGGTCCTTACCTTGAGTGTTGCTTCCTGGCTTCAGTACAGATCCCTCAGCCTGCTAGAACAGATCCTTCACCCTGCTGGTGCAGACTTTCTGGATTCCACCACTGATCTTTGGACCTTCCCAATGTAGATCCTCCATCCAGATTTGCATGAGACATTGTCACGGCTTCTAGGCCTCCAACTGGACTCACGGGAGACATTGCCATGGGTTCCAGGTCTTCAGCTGAACTCGTGCCAGATACTATTGTGAGATCCAAGCCTCAACTGGATTCTTTGGGCTTCTGGTACATGGACTGATCTTTTATTATTCTTCTGCATTTAACTTTTTGAGTGAATATTATAAAATAATCCTATAAATTACGTATCCTGTATTAAATCTACTCTCGTGTAAACCCTAGCTACAGTAGGTAGCTACTAATGTTTCAAAAACATTAACAATTTACTATTATTACAAGCTAATAATGCATTCATTTATAGGATTTCCAAATAAAATGTGGGCAATATTTGGAGTACATTTATATTAAAAGATTATTTGCTGCAGATCAGAAATTTAAATTTAAGTCATCCCACATACTTAATTTGTTAAATCTGGCAATTCTATCAGTTCATAAATATGTATTTGGGACTTACCATGTGAGAGACATTTACAATAAAGCAGTGATCCAAACGGAGTTAGTCCCTACCTTTAGAACGTATATTCTACATAGAGAGTTTTATTATTGTTTTAAGATGCATGTGATAGAGGTGAGTAACATGAAGAAAATGAGAACTCAAGATGTGCAAAGAGGAAAGTTTCTCATCACAAACCTGGGAGACAGCATACACAAGCCTTCCATGCAACACAGCAGCCCTGCGGACAAATAATGGAAGAAACAGTGCCTGACACGGGTCAGATGGAACAGAAAGTGTAGACACACTGGCAGTCATATGATCTTGGAATATTTGAGAAGTAAGAAATGGGAAAATAATTGACAGGAAATGTGCTAGGAAATGAGTTTAGAAAGGTACTTGGGGACAGACTGTAGATATTTGTAGGTTGTGCTAAAACTTTTAGAGTTTAGTCGAAATGTCGTGGGGCTCTGCGGAATGGTGAGAACAGCTGAGTGACATGGTCTGGTTCTGGTCAAGGGGACCCACTAAGAGGGGAGGTCCATCAAAAGACAGAGGTAGTTTGGACTTTAAGAAGGGAGAAGTGAGAAGCTAGCTGTTTTGGGATGACATTTGTTAATTAGTTGAGACTCAGGCATCAAAGAAAGAAAATTATGGGACATGATTCCAAGATTTTTGATCAATTCAGTGAATTAAATACTATTTACTAGGATGGGAAACACCAGCGTTGAGTAGAGTGCAATGAGGTTGAGCAATGCATTCACTTTTACACACTTAAAATTTGATATATCTGTGCAATAGTCAAGGAGACCACAGAAAAGATTCACAGCTCAGGAGAAATCCTGGGCTGGAGTTATCATTTTGGTATTATCATCATAGAGGTATTATTAAAGTTTTGAGATGAAATCATTGAGAGTTTAAGCATAGGTAAAGAAGAGAAGAAATGAGGATTTCTGTCCTGGGTTTTCCAATGTTTAAAAAGCTGGAAGACAATGATAACACAACAAAGGAGGCTGAGTGAAGTATCCAAGATGAAGTAAAGGCAGGCTTTCAAGGAGAAACTGAAAACTCTATCATGAAATTTTGAAAGGAAGGCTGAATACTGACAATGATTTTGGCATTGAGGAAGCTTTGGGCAAGCTTTGTAAGAGTTGTTTGATAGACTTTCTCCAGGAGAAACTGGGAAACAAAGACAAGACAGTGTCAATAAACTTCCTTGGGGAACTTTCTATAAAAGGAGGAACCATGAGATCTTATCAACAGGGAAATGTAGCATCTTGGAATGATTTTTTAAATTTAAGATTAGAAATGTTTTATTTTAGCACTTGCAGGAAAAACTAATTATGCAGGAACACCGGTGAGTAATTATACACATAAACACCATAAGGAGATAAGAGCAGTTAGGTCCAGTGCGCCAAGGGATGGACTGACCTCAACGCAGCACATTAGCTTCTTTAGAAAACTAATGGAAAAGGAGATGGATAGTGGGATATTTACCCCAAAACATGTGGGGCTAGTGGATTCACTATTAGGAGGCCAAGGATGTTCTGTTTGGATCACTCCTATTTACTCAAAGAAATGAAAAGTAAGCCCATCTACTGAGAATCCAAGGGCAAAACAATGGATTGGGGAGAGGAAAACAGTCCTCTCTCTGGAAGCTGGAGAGCAATCAACTAGAAAAAAATGTCATCAGGTTCACATTTCATTACTTTGTCTATGTCATTAATTTTACAGAAGACAGTATATCCAAGGATGAATTGAATGCGTATCCCATTTCCTGAATACGCTTGAGCGTGAAGTTCATAATCTATTTTGTTCACAAATAAATCACCAAGCTTAGAACATTGCCTATACACAGGAAATGCTCAACGATCATTTGCTAAATTAATTAGTGGGTGAGAAACCACCGTCTCTTCCGCCCTTTTGTCTGTTTCACCGTGGTCTCCTCATCCTAAAGCACGCGCTTTCTCACCTCATTCTAGCACATATTTAATAGCACTCTCCCAATTGATTTTTTTAATATATGGCCATTTTACAAAGGTATTTTGTGGCTTACTTTCATCTATTTTTAATTTGCCAAAACATTATTTTACGGTATCTAGTGGAGAGTTTAAAATCTTCATGAACTGAACGGCAAATTGTGCCAAAATTAAATGAACTGAAAAGCATGGAAAGTTGAGGTTGAGTTCAAAGTGTTAAGCTCCCAAGGAAAATAGGTGCAGTCACTGGAGTTTTAGTGTCTCATATTCTGAAATTAATTAGATGAAATTCAAGAGTCCAGTCTGGATGAAAAGAATAAAACTTAGAAGACAAAAGCAACTGTGACATCTACTGAAAAGACTCTGAAACCAGAAGCTCACAAAGAAACTTGCCCAGCATCCAGACCATTTTCATTTCAATTTGCTTATTTCCAGCATCAACACTGGAACTTTTTTACTAAATCCTGGGCTACTTCCAATCTTTGCCCAGAAACAGCTCTGAGCGTTTTTGAGAAGGGGAAACCTGTAATTCTTCAACCACTGGGGAATATTAATCTCCTTGCTGTATAACATTGATCCGTAAGCATGTGAGCAAGTATATCATTTGGCACACGGACACAGAAATGCAAGTGAAACCCACAAAGCAGCATTTTACCTGTTAAGAAGGTGAAAAACATCTCCATGCATATCAATTTTCCATACTTTATGATTTTTGTGATTTTTCTCAGGGTAAATTCTTGAGCCTGGGATAACTGGATAAAAAGCTGGGAGTAGGAGGCTTCCACAAGGTGGAGACTGAGGACCTGACTGAGACACAGAGGTAAGGGTCCCTGGGACACAGAGGAGGTGTCGAATCGTCCCCTCTCTGCCTCTGGCAGTCCTAAGAGCCCAGCAGAGGTAATATTTTTTAATGAATGAGAAAACCATAGCGCTTTGTCAGTATGGGGCAGAGCACAGCAACATCCACTAAGAAATTTATGAATCTTATAGACCAAGCCCGAAAGGAAGCCCAGAAGAGAGAACCGAAGCAGAACAAAAACCAGCTCCTGACGGTTTGCGCTTCAGTTTTAAAGGCAAAAGATCCTAAAAAGATTCCCAGGATGTAGAGACACTGAATAAAGTGAATTTTAACCCAGAGCAGCAACCACAGTGAAATGAGAAAATCCTGACAGATGAACATAAAATCCTCTTGAAATCTTTGAACTATCTGGATATTTTTGGAGAACTGAGAGAGCTGGAATGAGCACATGAACAGAAAAGGCTCGACTTAGCCAGTGATTGGATGCTGTCGAGAATGCTCAGCATGTGGCAGTCCAGAGGGTGCCTTTGCCGGATACGCTGCAAGCTCTTTCCTATGTCTTAACCCCGGCCACCCCACTTCCTGGTGCCCAGCTGTGCTCCATCCTTAGAAAACCTCAGCCTATGCACCTCCAGCTCCAGCAGTCTGTCCTTCCTCTTCTCAGCCATGGTGTTCCATGTTTGTCCCCTGGTAGGAAACCTCCCAGTCCTCGTGTCCACCCCACCCCAAGTCTTGCAGATGCAAAGCCATGAAGCGGCTTTGCTCTCCGTTATCTCTCCTCGCAGGCGAGATGAAGTCATGTTGTGTAGCCCTGACCTCGCATAACCCAGAGCATGACCATGATGCTTCCAGCACCAGAGAAGATGATGGCTCTCCTGAAGACATGGAGCAAGCACAATGACAGTACTGAAGACGATGACAGTGACAGATCAGGTGGGGGAAGCCAGGGCGATGGGCTTGAGCACCATGATGGTAATGAGCGAGAGAACACCAAAGACAGGATGTCAGGTCTGGTGTACAGTTTCCAGAGCGCCTGGAAAATCAAGAAAGAAAATGAGAAGCTTGGAGGAGCTCACTCCTCTCTGCCTCTCCAAGCCCTGATGCTTTGAATGGCAGGTCAGGAAATCTCTGAGCAGGGCCAGGAAGCAGAGGAACTTTCACGGGGTGGTGATGGTGATGGTCCTGGTGACTCTGGAGCAGAGAAGCAATCACAAAAACAGCATCAAGGGTTTTCTCATTCTGATGGCGTCTACTGCTTCTTCACAGCAGCAGCCGCCCCCACAGTCTGGTCCTTCTCAAATTCAAGCACCTTGCATGCCTCTCGAACCACCACCCACCCCACCTTTATATCCTCCTGGGCCACCTCCAGGGGCTCCTCCATCCCCAAGACCACCTGGAGTGCCAGAACTCTGGGGGCCGCTGCCAGGTCCTCTGGGGCCAACACCAGTTCAATCCATGGCCTTCCTTCTGGTCTACCTCCAGGGCTGCCTCCCCTGCACTTCTGGGTACCCCCTACCCTGACCCAGCATGATGCGCCCACCTTTCACACCCCTACTTGGACCTGCCCCACCTGAGCTTTTCCCACCAGCTCCCTGGCCTCACCCACGGGTGTTGAGTGCCCCACCCAGCTTGATTCAGCAACCCAAGGCAGATGCCACGCCATGGGTACCAAGCCACAGATCACTAATCCCAAGGCAGGAACCACTCCATCAGTGCCCACTGTGCCAAGTACATCAGGAGAATCAAGGGCCCATGGCTGCTCCCCAAAGAAAGCCAGAGGATGATTCTGCTGTGCCTCTTGCCAAAGCAGTCCCCACATCTGGTCCTTCTGCTCCTTCCTCAGGAAAAACTAAGGGTGATGTTTGCAAAGCTTTCATGAACGAGGTGAAAGGGCTGCTGGGATGCTGCTGATGCCAAAGCAGGCTTCGGGTCACAGCAGCTGTTCTCGGAGCAGGACACTGATCCAACACGGAGCTGAAAGAGCTGTGTCCTCCACTGGGGGCGCTGTCTCATTTCAGCTCGAAGGCCAATCCTGAAGCTTGGCCTGGACAAAAAGCCTGCTATGGTTTTGCAGTGTAATTAATATAAGGCAGTAGGTGAATCTATGATGCTTTTGATGCAAGGATGGAACGTAACTATGTCAGCATCAAATTAATATTATAGTTTCAGCATAAATAATTAGTCTCTGGTTTTCTGCAATATTTTTAATATATTTCTTGAAATTTCTGTCTGGAAGAGAGATGCTTCGTGTTATATAGAATAGTTTATTATGAATGTATTTCTTAATATATTTCTAGTTTAAAAAATTTTTACATGGTGAAATCAATACATTTAAAATGTCAACTGTAGTCCGGTGTGGTGGCTCATGCCTGTAATCCCATTACTCGGGAGGCTGAGGCAGGTGGATCATTGTGAGTTCGAGACCAGCCTGAGCTACAAAGTGAGCTCAAAGCCAACCTGAACTGCACAGGGAGACACTGTCTCAAAAAGACAGAGAAAGAGAGAGAGGGAGAGAGAGAGAGAGAGAGAGAGAGAGAGAGAGAGGTCAACTGCAACTGTAAGGGGAATCAGCAGAACTGATTTTTAGGTAAGCATTCATGGTCATAATGTATGTCATGGTTTCAGAAATGTTTTGCTTTGATTTGATCATTTCTATGAAATATAAGTTAGATACAATTTTTCCATCTATCTGGATAGAACTGTTACTACCTCCTTATCAGGGATTTGCTTTGTTACACATCAGTTTCTTCTTAAAATCATTTTGAAATTCACTTTAGACTTTCCTAAGATGAATTAAGGACCACAGTAATAGTCTGCCATGGCATGGAACCAACATAAAGCCCTAGATCTTTTCTAGCTTCTGTTTAGTTTCAAATCTCAATGTGTATATTCTAGTGTGTGCTGCTTATTTTTAAATTTAGCTGGGAAGTTATCTTTAAAAAAAAAGTTGTGAGCAATTTTTATGGCTTCTGAACTAGTAAAATACTTTGGATATTAGGGAGGGTGAGGCAAGAGGATTGCTGTGAGTTCGAGGTCAGCCTGGGCTACAAAATGAGTTTGAGATCAGCCTGAGCTGCAGAACAAAATCCTGTCTCAAAAAAAGACCAAATAAATAAATAACAGAGTACTTCAGATAATGTAGCAAATCATACTGAAAATAACAGTTTTATGACCTTCTCACAGCACCATTTTCTCAGCGATTAAAAATTTTAATTTAATATGTGGCAAAATTCTCCCATTCTGATGCAGGGTTTTAGAATACTGGAAAACATACAGGGTCGTGTAACCACACCACAGTCAAGATACTGAAAAGTTTCACTGTCCCAAAAGCGTCTCTTTGCAGTTGACTTTTCCCCACTCCAGCTTCTGTAAGTACAGACTTGTCCTCTGTCTTAAAAGTAACCTTCTTCAGAAAGTCAGACAATTGGGCTTTTACACCATGAAGCCTGCTGAGTATGGCTTATTTTACTCAATAAGAAGCATTAGAAATTCTTCTAAATTGCAACATGAATTCATTGGAGATTTTTAAATTTCGTTTGTTTTTCATTTTGTTGCTATGTAGTGTTCCCTTGGATGTATGTACCATAGCTCCATCCATCAACTGAATCATTTGCCATTTTTGGTAATTGTAGATAAAGCTACTTAAACAATTCCAGGAGATTTTTATATGGATCTAAAGACTTTTTCTTTTCTTTCTTTCTTTCTTTCTTGACTTGTGTTAATTGACACATTTATTAACTACTATCTATGTCATATTAATCTGTGATTTTTAAGTATGCTACTAATAATTCAAGTTCTTCCCAAGGAACTGTGCCCTAATTGGAAGAATACAAGCACAGGTAAATCCATCACCAAGACAATTATACTTAGCAGTTGGTTAAAATTTGGAAAGGGTTAGGGATACAAAGATACCTTCAAAAATAAAGTTAATTATCAAGCTTTGAAGTACCCAGACTAGTTAATGCTGTTTTAATAATGATTCTAAGTTTTACAACTTGCTTTGAATGCCTCTGTCGGCCATATGGAAACATGTAAGAAGACATGAAAACTTTTTAAAGTTAAAATTCTCCTAATAACTCAAAATCTGAATGAGCAGCATTAATTTTTAGTAATCTTTTTAGCTCTAAAAAAAACTAATAATTCTCTTTACTGTAAACAGCCCTCAAGAAGTGTACGAGTTTACTAGTCTACTGCGGTGGTCCTAGAATGACAAGCGGTGACCGGTAAGGGAGATGAGGGAGTAAAGGTGGAGTTCAGAGTTGCAAACTGCAGGAAAGACATGGGGGCAGAGGTTAGAGGGAGCAAGGGGAGACATTACAGAGCCTTGAAGAAAATTCAGAGTATTTCATTTGAGGTTTCGAGCTTCTTTGGTAACAGGTGCACCTAGGCCTGGAAGGGCCTACTACAGACAGGCTCCTGACATTCTTTTTCCTGTCCTTTCCCGGCTCCAATGAGTCACAAGATAATTAGAAAACCCATTCACCACCCAAGTATGGTTGTCTGTGTATCCACAGCACATCCTTAAGTGTCATCTTCTAAATTTGTCTGCTAACAGCCATGTGATCAATTACACAGTACCCTGATTAAATTTGGAGAACATTAACAGAAAGATGAAGGCCTAATGAGTCATTTCCAAATAAAGCCATCTGATTCCATTCGTAGAACCAACTAATCAGAGGCAAATCTTGCTAAGATTCAACTCACATACAATTTTGCAGACAAAATAAAATGTATCCAAAGGGAATAAAATGTACCAAAGGGAATACTCTCCTAACTAACAAGGTGTCAAAAATATGCCCGTCTACCATATCATATTGGAAAATTAGCTGCATCCATACAAAAGTACTTTATGGAAAAAGCATGTAAGTGTGTATATCTCTTCGTTTTCCATTTCTCTTTTTTCCTCTTTGTTTTCCTCTCATTTTGTCAACACTCATCTCACTCTTCCTTTCACAAACACACATACATGAAAAGTGTGCACAAAGTCATGAAGGAAACGTATTTATTTTTAGGATTAGAATAGTTGGTTTCCACAAATCTAACTGGTAAACAGAACAAAGATAACAGATATTAATTACTGAATTATAAATGTGAAAAAACACATATACATATGTATAGTTAAGCCATAAATTGATTCAGTCACTAATCAATAGGCAAATAATTATAAGATGCATAGTTAAAAGATAAAAGCAAGTTAGAGATAAAATTATAGAGCATGGTTTATATAAAAAAATTTTAAATGTATACTTTTGTTTGAGCTTGGAGAAGTTTTTTTTAATTTTAAAGAGAAAACAAAAGAGGGCAGATCTAAGCAGATCAGAACAGAACAATGTAAGCAACACAGCACTTCACAAGACAATTGGATATTAACAGTAGCTATCATAATGTCTCTTTCTTTGAAATAGTTGAACTTAGCTTTATACACAATAATGTCAAACATATCAAAATAGAATAAAACCACTCAAGAGAATGAAAGTATTGCAAGGCATTCTGAACCAAATAACCGAAGATGAACAATGGCTGCTACATTATCTCATTTTCCATAAAAACGTGTTAAAATCCAATAAGACACAAAGTGATAGAACCAATGGTAACAGAAAAACAAGAGCATGGTAGGACTTCAGAGCAAGATGATATTAAATCAACAATGGCTGCCATATTGTCTTGCCTTTAAAGTAACTATTCATACAATCACATATATTAAGATCAAACAAAACAGAATAAAACCATTCCAATCAATGAATGAAAACATAAGACTTCAAAGCAGTATAATGGTGAACCATGATTGCCATAAAATCTTCTGTACTCTTACCATTTCTTACACTAGGGAGACTATACGGTTTTTATACATGTGAGTTTGATTTATTTCACTTATGAGTATAGATTCAAGTTGCATCCATTTATTTATAAATATCTCAATGTGATCATTCTTTATAGCTGAATAGTACTCCATTGTGTAAAAGTACCACAATTTTTTTTATCCATTCCTCGATTGATGGGCACTTAGATTGTTTACAAGATCTAGCTATTACAGATTGTGCTGCTATAAACATGGGTGCATATATATCACTGTGGTAAGATGTTTTCAGATCTTCTGGGAATATGCCTGGGAATATGGGTAAAATGGGACCTCCAACCCCAGATTTTTGAGGAATCTCCAGATTGAACTCCACAGTGGTTTCACCAGTCTACACTCCCACCAAGAGTGCAGAAGAGTTCTTTTTCCCCACAGCCTCTCCAGCATTTGTTGTTGGTAGTTTTGTTGATCCTGGCCATTCTTTCTGGAGTGAGATGGTATCTCAGTGTGGTTTTAATTTGCATTTCTCTAATGATCAATGATAATGAACATTTTTGCATGTATTTATTTGCCATTCATATTTCTTCATCTGAAACTGTGTTCATCTCGGATGCCCATTTTTGGACTGGGTCTTTGAATTTCGGGGGTCTGATTTTTTTTAATTCTTTATAAGTTCTAGACAGAAGTCCTTTGTCTGAGGGACAGTTCACTAAGACTTTTTTCCCAGTTTGTATGTTTTCTTTTCACTCTTCTGGAGATTTCTTTGGACATGCAGAAACTCTTTAATAAGATGTGATCTGTTATTGATTCTGGGAAGTATTTCCCAGGCAGTTTGGTTCGTGTTCATGAATTCTCTACCTACCCCTATGTCTTCAAGATTTTTACCTACTTTATCTTGCAACAGATTTAGTGTTTCTGTTTTAATATTTAGATCTTTTCTAAATATTAAATATCCATTTGGATTTTAGTTTAGTACATGGTGACAGGTATGGGTCTAATTTTAGTTTTTGGCATATGGATAGCTAGTTTTTCCAGCACCATTTATTAAAGAGACTGTCGTTCTTCCAGTTAACATGCTTGGCACCTTTATCAAAAATAAGGTGGCTGAGTGTGTTTGTAGTTGTATCTTCTAGTCTATTCCATTGATCTTCAGGTCTGTTTTTATTCCAATACCATGTTGATTTTATCACAGTAGCTTTGTAGTATAACTTCAAGTCAGGGATTGTAATGCCTCCTGCCTTGGCTTTGCTGCTTAGAATTGCCTTTGCTATTCTAGGTCTCTTCTGGTTCCAGATGAATTTTAAGAGTGATTTCTCTAGATCTCTGAGGTATGTTAGTGGTATTTTCATTGGGATTGCATTGAATGTGTATAACAATTTTGGGAGAATCACCATTTTTACAATATTTATTCTTCCTATCCATGAACAAGGGATGTCTTTCCATTTTCTGAGGTCCTCTTTGATTTCTTTTTTCAGGGTATTATAATTTTCCCTGTATAACTCTTTTACATCTTTTGTTAGATTAACTCCTAAGTATTTCATTTTTTTGGATGCTAGTGTGAAGGGTATGGCTTCTCTTATTTCTCTCTCAATTGATTTTGTTGATAGTGTATAAGAATGCCATTGATTTTTGAGTATTGACTTTGTATCCAGCTACATTACTGAATTTATTTATTATATCTAGGAGACTTTCAACGGAGGCTTGGGAGTCTTCTACGTGGAGTATCATGTCATCTGCAAATGATGATAATTTAACTTCTTCTTTTCCTATCTTTACTCCTTTTATTTCTCTCTCTTGTCTAATTGCTCTGGCTAGTATTTCCAGTACTATATTGAATAGGAGTGGTGATAAGGGACATTCTTGTCTTGTGCCTGATTTCAAGGTAAAGGCTTTCGGTTTTCAGCCATTTAACATGACACTGGCTGTTGGTTTGTCATAGATGGTCTTTATCATATTGAGGTAAAGACCATCTATTCCAATTCTCTGTAAAGTTCTTATCATGAATGTGTGTTGGATCTTATCAAAAGCTTTTTCTGCATCTATAGAAATGATCATGTGTTTCTTGCTTTTGGCTCTACTGATATGGTGGATTACATTTATGGTTTACGTATGTTGAACCATCCCTGCATGCATGGGATGAATCCCACTTGGCCATAGTATATAATCTTCTTGATGATTTGCTGCATCCTGTTTGCCAATATTTTATTGAGAATTTTTGCATCTATGTTCATTAGGGAGATTGGTGTGTAGTTCTCTTTTTTAGTTGGGTCTTTCTCAGGTTTTGTACTAGAGTGATATTTGCTTCCAGGAATGACTTAGGGAGAATTGCTTCCCTTTCAATTTCATTGAAGAGTTTGAGGATTGTCAGCATTAAGTCTTCTTTGTATTTCTTGTAGAATTCCGCAGTGAATCCATCTGGGCCTGGGATCTTCTTTGTTGGTAGGGACTTGATTACATTTTCAATTTCATTAATAGAAATTGTGTTATTCAGCAGTTTTACATCTTCTTGATCCAGCTTTGGTGGTTCGTATGTTTCTAGGAATCTACCCATTTCTTCTGCATTATTGAACCTATGAGAGTAGAGGTTTTCAAAATAGTTGTTGATGATCTTCTGTATTTCCACAGGGTCAGTATGATTTCCCCTTTTTCATTCTGTATTGCATGAATTTGAGTCTTTTCTTTCCTTTTTTTAATTAGGTTGGCTAGGGGCTTGTCAATTTTATTTATTCTTTCAAAGAACCAACTCTTTGATTCATTGATTCTTTGAATTGTTTTCTTTGTCTCTATTGCCTTAATTTCTGCTCTGATCTTTATAATTTCCTCCCTTCTTTTGGCTTTGGGCTTGGCTTGTTCTTCTTTTTCTAGATGTTTCAGGTATAATGTAAGGTCACTTATTTGTGCTCATTCTGTTTTCCTAATGTGGAAACTCAGTGCAATAAATTTTCCTCTGAGGACTGCTTTCATTGCATCCCACAGGTTCCAATAAATTGTATTTGTATTTTCATTTGCTTGTAGATATTGTTTAATTTCTTCTTTAATTTCCTCTGTGACCTACTGATTGCTCAAGAGTGTATTATTTAATTTCCATGTGTTTGTGAGGTTTTTGCAGTTACTTTAATCATTAATTTCCAATTTCATGGCACTATGATCTGATAACATGCATGGGATAATTTCAATTCTTTTGCATTTACTTAAATATGTTCTGTGGGTTAGTATATGGTCTATTTTAGAGAATGTCCCATATACTGCTGAGAAGAATGTATATTCTGATGTTGTTGGATGGAACACTCTGTATATGTCTATCAAATCCATTTGTTCACAGGTGTGATTCAGTTCTATTATTTCTTTGCTGATTTTCTGTCTAGTTGATCTATCTCTTTGTGTTAATGGTGTGTTATGGTCTCCTGTTATGATTGTGTTATTGTCTATTTGATTTTTTATTTATGTCAATACTTGCTTTGTGTAGCTGGGTGCTCTAGAATTTGGTTCATATATATTTAAGCTTGTTATCTCTTCCTCTTGCAGTTTTCCCCTAACTAGTATGTAGTGACCTTCTTTATCTCTTCGGACCATTCTTGGTTTGAAGGTCATATGGTCTGCAAACAGAATAGCTACCCCCGCTTTTTTTTTTTTTGAGTTCCTGTTGCATGAAGTATTGTTTTCCATCCTTTGACTTTCAGTCTATGAGTTTCCTTTTGGGTTAGATGGGTTTCTTGTAGACAGCAAATGGTTAGACATTGTTTCTTGATCCATTCTGCCAGTCTGTTTCTTTTAATTGGTGAATTGAGGCCTTTTACATTAATGGTTATAACTGTCATATATTGGTTTATTGTTGACATGTTATCTTTCTGATGTTGTATCTCAACTTTCCATTCTGTTTGTCTGTCTTGCTTAGTGGTTTTTTCTTATGTGTATCTAGAATGTCTTTCAGTATTCTTTGTAGGTTTGGTTTGGTGATCATGAAGTTCTTCAGCTGTTCTTTGTCATGGAAGTATCTTATTTCTCCATCCATTTTGAAGGACGATTTTGCAGGGTACATCAGTCTAGGTTAGAGGTCATTTTCTTTGAGGATCTGAAAAACTTCACTCCATGCTCTTCTTAACTTCATTGTTTGTGTTGAGAAGTCTGCTGTGTTTCTGATAGGTTTTCCTTTATAGATGACCTGTCTTTTCTCTCTAACAGCTTTTAATATTCTGTTCTTATGTTGGCTTTCCAGGATGGTGATTATTATATGTCTGGGTGTAGTTTTGTTTTGGTTATGGCTATTTGGAGTTCTATATGCCTCACTAATCCATATGTCAGTTTCCATACTCATGTTTGGGAAGTTTTCAGCTATTACTTCTGTATATCCTCTTGATACCATTTGTGTTGTCTCCTTCTTTTTCTTTTATCCCTATTAATCTTATATTGTTTTTCTTTGCATCATCTTGCAGCTGTTGAATTGTTATTTCCTGATTTCTTGTTATTGTTAGAAGATCTTTCCTTTCCTGTTCACTAGCTGCAATCTTATCTTTGAAGTCTGAAATTCTATCTTCACTTTTGTTGAGGCGGTTTTTGCAACTTTCATTAGAGTTTTTGATTTCTTGTATATCTCTTTGAATCTGCTTAATGCATTCTGTTTATCTCTTAAACTGTTCATTCAAGGATTCTATCATTTTGCTTTGTTCCTCTAATTTTTTAGCTGTGTCTTCGTTGGATGCATTCAGTATTTCTTTCACTACTTTTATCATTTCTTCTTTTACCTGGGAGAATATTTCTGATTTGAGTTCCCTCATAGCTTCCCATACTTGCTTCTTTATTTCAGTTGATATCATTTCATGCATTTCAGGTGTCTGTGTAGTATTTTCTTCTATGTACATGGTTCCTAGGTTTTCTTAGGATGGGCTGGAGGTTTCAGATTGCATTTTGGCCTTTCGTTTTGTCATTTTCCTATATTTCTGTGTTTCCAGCAATTTTCCCTGGATGTGTTGGAAATCACCTCCTGAGCCCCCTACTATTGGGACTCACTTGGCTTTGGCTCCCCTTGTGTGGTGGGCCTGGCTCCCCTGGTTGAATGAAGGTCACTGGGCACAGTCCACTCAAGCCCGTGGAACCTCTGGAGCCTAGTCCAGTGTCCTAAGAGGGCTAGTCAGCACCCAGTCACCAGGATTGATGGTCCCAAACTTTTCCAGGTCTGCCCTAGGGAGCTGCAACTCACTTCAAAGCATGGCACCGGCTTGGCTCCCCCTTCAGCAGGCCTGGCTCCCCTGGTTGAATGAAGGTCACTCGAGCTTAGAGAAGTTTGTAAGAATAGCCATCCCAGTGTTTATATGGTTACTCCTAGGAGCAGGATTATAAAGGAGACAAAAAAATGATTATTTTATAGCTTTGTATTTCTTATGTGTTTCTGAAAGTTTCTATGACTTTTGTAATATAGAAATCTAATAAAGCAAAATTTGAAAGTAAAAAGTAAATTCAAGTGGGTTTCTGCTTGTTCGGAATTAGGAACAATAGAGAATAAGTAATTTTATCTTTATGTTTTTGTATGTTTTGTATTTTTCAACAAGCATTGATTATTTTATTATTAAAATGCATTTGTAATATAGTTTAAAAGTTTAAAATGGTGGTTTTAATTAACTTGTGTTATAGTGTGATGAATTCTTCAATGAATGATTATTAGGCTAAAATGCATTGTGAAAAGCTGGCTACATGGAACCAGGCATCCCCTTAATTAACCAAAAGAATGTGATCAAATCCAGCCAAGATACCAGTTCTCAGCATAATAAAGTGGCAGCACAAAGACAATAACTGTTGCTCCTCCCTCCCCACCCCAATGCTGCAATGAAAGCTTCAGAAAAATCCTGCAAAATATCAGGGCTAAGATCTCAGCTGAGGTCATGAGACTCAAAAAGAGTGATACTTTCCTGGAAGTAAAGGTGCAGCCTTGCACACACATCATGTTATCTGTTTCATCACCCATTGAGAAGCCTCTGTGCCTAGTGCAAGAGTGCACTGTTCTCCCTTTACAAGCCATGCCTGCAAAGTTTTCCCTCCCAAGAACTCTGCCATGATCCCCACCTGCCTCCCTGGCTGGTACAAGTAAAAGTCGTGGTCACTCTAAGTTTTGATCCCTTGTTCCACTGAGAGCAATTGTTCATCCCAGAGTCTTGGAACTGCAGATCTCTCTCTGTATTTCTTCATCCATGTGCCACATTGCCGGGCGGGAGATGGACTCCTCTGCCAGAATTTTGGCATAGAAAGGCTTCAGACGAGGGGCTCTGACTTTGGATCTCTATAGAAGTTACAGTAAGATGGTGACTGGTACTGGGACAATGCTGGTTGGAATGAACTGAGGGCTGTTCAGACTCCTTTCTCTCTCCATGTTGTCTTAGGTCTTTCTCGGAAACCTCCAGTAAAAGCATCTTAAACTTCCTTACGGTGTGGTTTCTTCAGAATAGATGGTTGTTTATGAGGGGTGCATTGCTCCAAAAGGAAGTATTTTCATGAACAAGACAGGACCTTCTATGACCTATCTGCAGAAGTCAAGTGATGTCCCTTTCACCACACTGTTAGTTACGCGTGAGTCACCAGTCCTCCTGGATTGACTGGACTCTGTCTATTGGTACAGCAGCGGCCTACTGATTGCATTTCACTGGAGAACTCTAGCTGATGCACCCACTGTGTTACACATAGCTCCTACCCCCAGTATCTCTGAGATGAGCCTCAGTGAAGCTTCTACACAGCAGTGCCCTGAGAATCCTTGGAGACCCCGTGGTTTAATGGGGAGAGTCCCTTAGAACACACCTTGAAGGCATTTGTTTAAAAGACCTGCAGAAGCACTTTTCTTACAGATAGGACCTCTAATATTGACTAAAGGTTTCCTTCCTTAAACTTTAATCACAGTCTAATATTTATGGCTCTCCAGTGTGTCAGAGCTTCCTGAAGTGCTAAGCCTAAGAGTGGAAGAAGTATAGGATGAGCAGACAAAGCAAAGATAACACAATGATACAGAGGAGGATACGGACACTACGTATCACTCTGAGATATTTAATTTTGCCATAAATACTACATTTATCAGTACCAGTGGATATCATGAAAGCCCCAGATGATTCCAGGAGATTACTTAACTGAAATGTAATCAAAATTACATTTTGATGTTGAGGCTCAAGGGCACATCTCTGGAGCTAGTGGGTTTTAATCCAGCTCCAACACTACCCTGATTGTGCAACCTTAGGAAAGTTGTCTTATGAGGTTTCTCAGTATTGTCATATATAAAGCTGTGACATAATAATACATCTGTCTTATGGGGTTTGCTTTAGTCTCTTTTCCATCCCTGTGACAAAATACCAGACATCCAGTGTAGCTGAGGGGAAGTTTACTTTGGCTGACAGCTTTAGTCCATAGGCAATTGGTGCCAAGGCAGAAGTTTCACAGTGGAAGGTCATGGTGGAGGAAAGTTGTACACATGAAGTCAAGAGAGAAAAGAGAAGCTGGGACCAGCACACACCCCTCCAGGTCACACCCCAGTGACCACCTCCAGCCAAACCCCATCTCCTGACTCCACCTTCAGCTATGGATGTGTAGTCAGTGGCTGGATCCACTGAGGAGTGTAACATCACCACAGTCCAGTCACCTTCCACACCAAGGGGGATATATTAGATCCAAACCATAACAGGGTTCTTGTTGGGGCTAGGTGACACAACCTATGTAAAATGCTTCCTACCTGGAATCCAATAATTGTCTGCTGTTGTTCTTGTCATTATTATTTTCTTCCATGAAGCTTAGAAGATTAAATGTTAAGAAATATTTCACCCTAAGTGGTAAAAATATATCTCATTTGGAGCTGAGAGGAAAACATTCCAGATGCTTGAAAAATCATTTTATGTACAATTTCTCACTCAAGTAAAATCAAATAATGTGTACGCTAGTGTTTTGAGTGCTTAAATGAGGAAAGAGAGATGCAGTCGAAATGAATGGCTGAAGGTCCCTCAAGAAATCAGTCCTGAGCTCAAAGCCCCTACTGTCTAGTTCAGGGAAAGATTTTATTATTTCGCAGTGTCTGGGTACCACTTGCCAACGTGGTCTTCCTGCAGACATCTGCTTACATCTCTGTGGCAGGGTAAATTCCTTTAAGTTTGTGTTCTAAAGTGTTAAGACATTTCTTCTTGTTAACAACTTTTAGCAACATTAAAATCGAAAAGTAGCTCTTACAATCCAAAAACCTGAAGGACTTTCTAAATAATCCTTTGGAGCAGTTTCTTGCAGTTGTAGTTGAGCATAAATCTCTTTGAAAATCAATTGAAACTATTGATGTTTTGTCCATAAAAAATGCATAGGTACATTTGCATATAATTACAGGGGATTTATGTGGATTTCCCCTGAGCTTATTAGAGTATCTCTGAAGCACAGTTTAAAAACTTTTGATTTGAAGGCCGTAGCAAGACACACCTTCTTAAACAAGAAAGGTACATTTTTTAAAAGTAAGGCTTCTTGCCATCTTTCTAAATGTAAATGTAATGATTAAAAAAGATTACTAATAGAAAATATCCAGTTTATCTCCCTCAGAACCGAGCAACAATTATCATCACGGATACAATGTGTCTATGTTCCCCAGTCTGAAACCTCTTTATAGTTTATGACTTTCCATATGTACTCTTAAACTGACCTTTGTATAATTGCAAAATCTGTGTCAAAGTCAACTTATGTATTCTACTCTTCAGAAACGTTCAGGGATATTCGATTAAAATTTCTGCATTAAGTCTTACAGTATCTTTTTTAAATTAACACATTAATGGTACATATATGTGAGACCCTTGATTAATACACTTATTAAATCTTTAAATTTTGTAACATGCCACCAAAACTTTAAATGGGTATAAACATAGTCACTCATTGGAGGGAGTCAGAAAGTTGGTATCTCTCTATATTCTATAAAAATTCAGCTTTCCTGAGTGAGTTAAAATCCAGGAATATACATATGAGAGTTTTACACTTCCAGATGACTTAAAATGCCTGATTATTTCATTCCAATCCTTTATATTTTTACTCCTGCTACTTTCTTTTCGGTCATTACCAGAATCTTTCAAGACCTGCATGAAAGTCCTCCTCTGAGTCTGTATTAACTGCACTGGGCGAGATGCTTTCACACATGGTAAATAATGGGGAGGATTTGACAAAAGCTTTTTCAGTAAGTAATTGATTTATTAGATCCCAAAGTTGATTTACCATCAAGTTATTTTCATCCAACTCAGTTAACCACCCTTGCATTGGACCTGGGGGCATCCTGATGAGTTAAAATACTATTCAACCTGTCATCTCACGCCTTTTAAATATTGCCACACGAACGATGTTTGCTGATTTTTCTTGATAGTAGGTGCAGAACGGATCATTTCATCACCAAGTTTCTTTTTAAAAATGCAAAATCCTCACACCACAAGTCAAACAGCTTAGATATAAATAGCGTGGTCATTAGAGTTTATAGAGCAGTGTTAGATGTTTGTTCAGCAGTTTCTCCTCCAGGAAGAGAGGAACAGTGCGGCTTCTGGCCTAATGATGATCTCTGTCACCTCGATTTTCTCCGGAGCAAGTATGGTTTTACCCTCTGCACAGCCACAAGGGTCAGCGAGGCACCTTCACTACGGAGAGCAGCTTATAAACGCCACTGCGTTGCTGTGCACCTGAAGCCCCATTTTCCAAAGGTTGCAGTTATTGTGCCCTGCTGCCAAACAAATAAACTTCATAGTAGCTTTAGTGCATATAATCTAACTCCCTAAGATAATTTCCAAGAAACCCTTCTCATAGGCAGCCTAATTAGCCCTGGTGACTCCTTCCCTCTGGACACACAAATTCAGGGAGCATTTGTCTCCATCCGTTTACAACCATCTTAAGTTAGGTCATTTAATACCTAGCGACTGAAGGAGGCTGAATACGCTGCTAACCTCAAAATGATCAAACCTTTGATTCAGTAAACTCAGAGCCACCGCTGCATGGCAACCAGTGAAGGCCAGCGAGGAGGAGACGGGAAGGGAGGAGGGTTGAAAGTCACTGGCAGCCTGCACTGGCCGATTCTGGACCAGATGAGAAATCAGTACCCCAGGAACCCTCTGCCACCTAGGAGGAGCACCAGTGACCGTGACCCCTTGCTACCAGCGGGAGGGGACACTTCTGAAGGTCAGAAGCCAGGACACCGCTGACCCTCCTAGAAGCCAAAGCACTCCACATCGAGTTTGGCCCTTCCTGAGTCTGCAAAGTATTTTCAGGGGTTACTGGAATATTTCCAGGAAGAGGCGACCTTAGGGTCAGTACGGTGTATAGTTTCAAACCACGATTCCTGCAGAAATGTAAACCAAAGGATGCAATGGCACAAAGGTTTGTAAGCTCTGCACTCCCGCCCTTGCCCAGAACGCGTCCGGAAATGAGATCTGCAGGCAACAAGCAGTGCGAGACAGGGATCCATCCCGCCCACCTGTGCCCAGGCCAGTTACCACCTTCCCCAGCCCGGGCCTTGGCTTCTGCGCTGATCCCAGCCCGGTGCTGCCCCCTGGTGGTCCTCACGGCGGAGCGCCTCTCCTTGCCCTGCTGACCTGGCCCTCCGGTGGGCCTCCCTCTTCCTGTCACTGAGCACTGAAGTCAAAATGGATCAAAGATCTAAGTGTGAAAACAGGAACGCTAAAGCCCTGCAAGACAGAGTAGGTAGAAACCTTGACGACATGGAGTAGGCAGAGTTCATGAACAAAAATCAAGCTGCCCGGGAAATACTTTCCAAAATCAACAACTGGGATCTCATCTTATTAAAAAGTTTTTGCATGTCAAAAGAAATCTCCAACAGAGTGAAAAGAAAACCCACGAATTGACAAAACGTTTTAGCCAATCGGCCCTCGGACCAAAGACTTCTATCTAGGACATAGAACGAATTTTTAAAAATCAGGTCCCCAAAATTCAAAGACCCAATCCAAAAATGGGCATCTGAGAAGACACACCTCTCCCTAAAGTTAACGCAAGGAAGGACTTCTTCAGGATTAGAGACCTCGCAGTCGAGGTAACCATCGCTTCCTCCGGTACAGCAAGCACAAATCTTTTCCTCTCATGGTCACATCCACTGACGGCCCCGTCTTGGTGAAGGATGCTGTGTGTTCCTCCTCTTCCGCATGACTTTATACCTAGTAAATCTTATTTTTCAGAGAAGTTTTAGGGTACAGCAAAAGTGAGCAACAGAGCAAAAAACACAAAGGTTCCCTATACCCACATCTGTGTATGAATGTTAGGTCAGTGGGCTCATGAATGAAACACATCAGCATGAACCACTTTTTTTCCTAAAGATTCTAAATGATCTCCCCCAAACATTTTCTTTATTCTGTTAGAAATGTATCCATAATGTTAGTCTAAATGAGCTCAGGAGAATAAATAATTTACCATTAAAATCCAGAAAAACAATAAGTGGAATGGTACAAATTCCTCACCAAGAATGTAATTATTAGCTGCGAGCAGTGGTGCACAGCTGTAATCCAACATTCGGGAGGCTGAGGCAGGAGGATCACTGTGAGTTCAAGGTCAGCTTGGGTTACAAAGTGAGTTCAGAGGCAGCCTGAACCATATAGTGAAACCCTGCCTCAAAAAAGACCAAAAGAAAAAAGAATATAATTATTATATACTTGGAACATTTACTCTTTTAGAAAATAAACTTAAAAAAGAAATTGCTTTAAAACTCCTGAGTTTTATTTAAATAAATAAATGAAACCTGCAAGACAGAGAGGAATTCATATCTTTTTAATCTCAATCTAACTGTAATTGAAACATTTACCCACATTGTAGGATCCACATTGATTTGGGTTCACATTGATGTCTGGTCTTGAGTCTGCACATTGATCAGTAAGTGATAAATGACCATGGTGATGGTCATGACAGCAGTGCTATTTGCGATAGCACAATAAGTCAATCAAAAGAAAAAAAAGATAATTGTATTACAACAGAATTCCATCTGTTGATACTGTAAAATCTAGATTAAAAAATGTGTTTAAAAGTCTGGCATGAGTTAGATCAATTAAAAAGCCAAATCCGATAGGTCAGACTGCCGAAGTGTACTCTACCTCTATTATGAGCTATGAGATTTTTTGTGTATGCTGATAAAGTTAATCGTACCCCTGGCTGATTTCCACTTGCCTTGGGGCTGTGTAGACATAGTCTATGAGTCTCGAGACATGCACCAAGTTATTTTTTAGTAAAAGTTGCCCTGGTTAGCGGCACTGGGGACCTGGCCAGGAAGCCAAAAGGTCCTCCTTTATTATTCCGGAGTCACCACCACTGATTCTAGACCTGGGAGCTAGAACTGTGATCATATCCAACTCAGACACAATCCACAGTGCCAAGAATCGCTTCAGGAACAGTAGGAAGCTCGTGGAGAATCTCTCTTCAAGGAGCTTTCATTCATTTGCTCTACAAAAGTGGCCCATATGGGAAAGAAAAGGAATTAATTGTCTAAAACATTTTTTTAAAGTATAGTTTAGTAAGTTTCTGCTGGAAATAAACCGAGACCAAATAGACGAGAACAAGAAAAGGCTATGTATTCAGAGCTTGCAAAGGAATTCACCACCACCTTTGCTCTGGCAAAGGTGAGCAGGGACATGAAAGGCAGAGCAGGGGAGGAAAGAGACAGGGTGGTCATGCCCTTATTCAAGGCTCTTGATCCAGAGCAGCTGGAGGCAGGAGAGGAGAGAGCTGCCTTAGACCTGCGCTGACCAGAAGCAGGCATACGACTGGCCAGGAGGAACATATTCAGCTTTCTCTGACAGGCCCTAAGCCGATAGTCATGATAAAAACTACAAATACTGAAATTTAGTAATCAAGTCTGGGCAGTTTGGGCCAAATGTCACAGAAGTTAGCTTCCTGTGGGTCTGATTCTTAGCAGGCTGTGTTATTGGGCTCTTTATTTTAGGGGAGAAATTCGTTTTGTGGTCAGATGGTTCCAGGTTGAGGGTTGGAGTTGTACATTCATATGCAATCTGGTCCTTCTCTCCCTCTGAACATGTCCTCCCAAAAGGAATATATACATACATATTGCAATAAAGGAATGTATTATACCGTAAACTGTCATTAAAATTCTGTGTCCAAAATTCTACTTGCTTGTCTTTGTAATGTTTCTGTTAGAAGAAGGAAAGTACATGAGAAAAAATCTGCTCCCTTGGACCTGT
The DNA here is from genome assembly GCA_004027455.1 of Hydrochoerus hydrochaeris. NCBI lineage: Eukaryota > Metazoa > Chordata > Mammalia > Rodentia > Hydrochaeridae > Hydrochoerus > Hydrochoerus hydrochaeris. The sequence continues at coordinate 533,721 of PVLA01000480.1, forward strand.
TAGTTCTCTTACTGCTATGTTACCACAAGAAAGATATCCAGAGATACAGTAACTCAAACAAACTTGGACTGCTTCTATTTCATAATAATCTAGCAACTGCTAGATGACCCAAGATACAACCTCATCATAATCATCAATCTAGCTGAGACTTCACTTTGTAGCTTGAGTCTTTCATGATTCGAGTTCTTTCCTTATTGTTGGTTTCTCATATTATTATTTCAAATAATAATAATAATATGTCTTTACCCTCAATTGTATGGCCATATCTGACTCAGCACCATCCCCCTGTGTGCCAGTCCATGGAAACAGGGAAAGAGAGCTAGAAGAATATGGGATAATATCAGCTCTCCTTTATTTTTTTCTTCTTTACCTATACTTTAGATTTCTCATCCGGGAGAAACCATGTGCTATTTCACTTTCTACTTCTGTCTTATTTCATTTAACATTGGAGTCTCAACATCTATCCATTTTCCTGAAAATAACATGATTCCACCCTTCTTTATGGCTGAATAATATTCCATTGTGTTTATATACCACATTTCCATCTGCCTTTGTCCATCTGTTTACTGATGGGCAGCTAGGCTGTTAGCAGACCTACTGCAGACAGCGCTGCTGTAACCATGGGTAGCTACACAGCATTGTAGAGTGATGTCTTTAACTCTTCCAATTATATACCCAGGAGAGGTACAGCTGGGTCAATAGAATTTCTGTTTTCGGTTTTTGTAGGAATCTCCATACTGATTTCCAGAGTGCTTGTACCAGTTTACATTACCACCAGCTATGTAGGAAGATTCCCTTCTGCTCACATTCCCACCAGCGTTTGTTGTCCTTGATGATAAACATTCTGACATATTGCAGTTGTTTTGCTTTGCACTTCACTAAGAGCTGAAGATGATAAACATTTTTTCATGTATTTATTGGCCATTTGTTTTTCTTCTTTTGGGCAGTGTCTCTTCAGTTCATTTGCCCATTTTTCACTGGATCATGTGTTGGGGGAGTTAATGTTTTTAGAGTTCTTTATATATTCAAGATGATAGTCCACTTTCTGAGGAGTACCTGGAAATAATTTTCTCCCATTCTACAAGCTGTCTCTTCACTCTGTAGGTTGCTGTCTTTGGTATACAAAAGCTTTTTAATTTGATGGGCAGTAACCCCACATGTTGGTCTTTAGTTATCTTCCAGCCGTTTTAAAGTTTCTATTTCTATATCTAGGCCTTTGATCTATTTTGATTTGATTTCAGTACAGGCTGAGAGATATAGATCTAGATTCAGGCTTTGGCCTGTGATAGCCAGTTTCCCAGCACCATTTGTTAAAAGTTCACCAAGTTGATTCTGTGTCTTCTGCTCTATTTTATTGGTATACAAGGTGTGATTGAAAAATATGGTGAATGATTACATGAAGGTGTGGACAGCTATTTTGGAGAGAATGAGAGACATTATGGCAGTCATTGTTGATTTCTCCATTGTCTGGTTTTGAAGGCCTAAAATGCCTTCATCATTCTGTTCTGATTGGTTTAATACTATTTTGTCTTGTATGAATTCATTGTGTGTGAAGATATTCACAACTATTTAGAAGAAAAAAAGAGACAATGTGATAGACAGTAATGATCTCCTGTTGTCTTGCTTTGAAATCTGTGTCACTTACATTGTTTTCTTCTGATCTGCTTTGTTCTGTTTTGTTATGTTTAGTTTTACCCTCTTTAAAATAAAATTAAAAAAATAAAAATCAGTACAGTAAAAGACACACTGTCATTAACTCCCCCCAGGGTCCCCCTCACTTTGAGCACACTCTTCCCACCATTCTTGCATTTTCTGCAGCAGCTCCAGAGTCCTCCTTCCTGAGGGTCTGTCACTGTGCTGTCGTGGCTGCCTCAATGTCCTGAGTCCATGCAAACATTTATCTTTCATAGTTATTTGATTCTAGGGAAGAGACAGAATTTTCACAGAGCCAGATCCAGTGAACAGACTGATAAGACACACTGTGATATTTTTATGAGCCTGCCTTTCTCCATCGGATGCTACCAGGTAGCAATATTCACGGTATCTTTAGTCACACCTCATGAAGGAAGACTTCCAGGACGGCTTCAGACAGTGCCAAGAATGATGGGATACGGGTGCTTGAAGTGAGAGAGAGCATTCCGAGGGGGGGTTAAAGGCAATGCGTCTTTTATTCTAAGTTTTTAAATTTATGCTGTTTTGTTACTATACATTTGTAGTATAGCTTGAAATTTAGAATTGTGCTGCCTCCCACTTTGCTCCTAATTCTCAGGGTGACTTTAGCTTTCCTGGGTCTCTTCTGGCTCTGTATACATTTAGGATTGTTTTACTCTAGTTCTGTGAGGGATGTTGTTGATATTTTGATGCAAATTACATGGTCTGCATATTGCTTTTGGGACTATGACCATTTTGACGATACTGATTCTGCCCACCGGGGAACAAGGGGTGTCTTTCCTTTTTCTAAAGTCCTCTTCCATCTCTTTCTTTAAAGCACCATCATTTTTCAAAATAGAGGTCTTTCTCCTTGTTGGTCAGGCTTATGCACAGGCAGATAATTGCTTTGAAGCCACTGTGAATAGGATTGTTTTCCTGATTTCTGGCTAATTGCTTTGCAAAGGTCCTGCCTCCTCACACTGTTCCAACAGTAATTAAACTTCAACACCAATTTTGAAGAGGACAAACATGCAAACAATAGCAAATCTCTTGACTTGGATGCACCTTAGAATCTCCTAGGACATTTTAAAAACATACTCATGCCTTTGCTTCTCAGCCTTTTGGCTAAGATCAAGTATAAAACGCACTCATGTCCAGCCTGCATCCCGACCCAGTTACACCCAGTTGCTGGGTGAACTCAGGCCTCTACAGTGTTCAGAACCTCCCAAGAAATTCTAACACACAGGCAAGATTAACAAACTCTGAATTCTATCAGTGGGCATGAAGAAATTGACACTGGCTTGCACACCTGATCTATGTCCTGGTCCTGCCTCTGCTATGGATGGATACGTGGCCTTTAGTAAGTTACCTAACCTCTTGGGTTAAGTTCCCCAGAATTAAAGGTTTGCCAATTATGGAAATTTCCTGAGGGATGAACAGCAGATTATTCTAAGTGATCATATATTCTTCTGACCGTCTTGACAACTTTGATTTTTTTTTTCTCTTCATTGGGAAGCCAGTGTCATGTGCTTCCTCCTGCTAATATTTAATAGAAACCTCTGCATTGCATCAATCATCTCAGCACTCTCAGCCCACACAGGGCTGTTCTATTAGAGCGCCCTCCCAGGTGACCGACACCGTGGAGCAGGGTGGTAAGAAACAAAACTCAGGGGCGGAGGACATAGCCCAGTGACATAGGCACCTGCCTAACAAGTGCAAGGTTCTGAGTTCAATCCCTGGTACAAAGAAAAAGAAAACAGAAAAGTGTATAATAACACAATGGAGAATAACTAAACAAGAGAACTTAATTTACTGACACTCCGTATATTTAATTTATTGTTATTACATTTTACATACCGAATCTGTGTCCCATGGAAAGACTTTCATCTGTCTTGTGTACTTGAGTTGTCCAGATGTTTTATGGAATAGAGTCAGAGAGCAGAAGAGGTCCAAAATACTAGCTTGGATGCCAATTCCCCCCCGAAACTATCCCTCCTCCGTTTCACACCCTTAGTCATTCTTGCTGTCTGTGCTCAGATGGCTTTCGTCATGCTTTCCTTGTAGAATTTTCCATTCGGCCTTGACCCAGTCATGCTGGACACCGCACAGGACCTTGAGCCCTCCGACGGCCTGTGTGCATGAGCTTTGTATTCTCTGTAGATCCTTGCTCAGTTCAGTCATGTATTCCCTTAACTAACGTTTAATCAGGGTGTAGTGGTGCCTGCCTGTGATCACAGCACTCTAGGATCCTAAGGCTGGTGGAGCCCAACTTCAAACCCAGATAGATAACTCACAAAATAAAAATAAAAAGGGCTGGGGATGTGGCTAGCTGTGAAGCCCATGGGTTCAATCCCTAGAAAAACAAAGGGAAAAAATGTTCATTAACTTTTTCAGTAGGCACTGTTGCTGACTTCCCTTTATGGCTTGTGTCTAGATAGCCCCCCAAGCCTCATGCAGTCACAGCTGGGGCTTTTGCAGAGGTGGCCGAATCTAGGGTGCACGAGGCTGGGGTTAAGGGCTTGTGCTTACTGAATGGGCCCCCTGATTGGTCCGGCACTGCCCTAAACCTGCTATTCTAGATAGCGTAGAAAAAGGGGCAGGAAAAGGCTGCTAGGCTTCCTTTCTTGCTTTGCTACCTTTTGTTCACCGTGAACTATTTCTCCTCTTTGATGCCTGTCTGCCATTCCATCCAGCCTTAGAACCAGTCAATTATGAGTTGAAATTTCTGCAAGTTGTGAGCTGAGTAAATCTTCACCTCTTTAACTTTGGGCATTGGCTATTTTGTCTCAGCAGTGAGAGAAAGGTAACGTCCCAACACTTACTCACCTGAAGAAGATCAGTATTAATCAATCACAGTAATTCCATCCTTTCTTTAACTCCCAGACTGTCCTGGTTAAACCAATAGAGGTCAATGAGGGCAAAGTTTCCCTGAGTTTCTGGAAAGGAACTAGACAGGATAAGTAGAAGGAAACACATGGATTCAGGTTTGGTGAGCAAACATCTTACTATCCAAAGAAGAAGAATCAAGGGACAAAAGTGTGTGAGGTTGGACAGGCACTGTTGGCTGATGGAGTGATTCAATCCTAAGGACAGAGGCACTGATGACACTGGGACATGAAGGAGATTGCAGGAGACTGAGGAGCTAAAACAGGCTCAGTAAGGATGGAGGGAATGGAAGGTGAGTTGTTCTCATAGATTTGTAGAATGGCAGCTGCCAGTGAGGAGGGACCCGAGGGTTGTGGGGAGAGGTGCAGAAGATTGGGAGATAGGTACTGAGTTCCAGTCAGCAGCAAGAAGTTACGGGGTGCTATTGTATGGTAGGGTGACCATTTCATTGAAAATAATAATGTACTCTACATTTCAATAAAAGAAAGGATTTTGAAAGTTCTCACTGGAAAGAAACAATACTGCAAATATTTGAGTTTATAGAAATATTTAACTTGATTTAAACATTGACACAATATATCCACGTATTATCATTACATGAAGTCCTATTGATAAGTACAAGTTTTATGATTTTACATATCAGGTAATAAATAAAATTTTTTAAGAAAGAGGAAATACTAGTGGACTCTTGAAGAATACGGAAAAGTAGTCGTGTAACAAAGAATACACAGAGCTAGAAGTTCCTAGGTTTGGGATCTACCACAGGTTCTGCTCTAATGAGGAAGCTGTCCACGTTGGTTCCAAATAACTTCATTTCATCTAAGTCTTGGCACTCTTGATTATGTGACATTGTCGCTTTCAGAATGAAAGGTAATCACAGAGAAGGAAGCAATTTCAATTATTTTTAAAACATGAAACTAAGATATTAACACATATTAGAGGAGATCAGATAGAACACAGATCTTTCTAAATATTGTTTTGCAAGAATCCTGGCAACCATAATTCCCCTAGGTAGATAAACTTGTCATTAGAAGAATCTTCTGAGAGCTGACCAGGAGGTTAATTTTGAGACATTATATGGCCAAAGAAAAAAAGTTTGAGTTGTCCATAGTATCTCCCATTCCCAAAAACGATTGCTCCTTAAGGTCATTTTTGGAAAGGTCAGGAAATGGAAATACATGCATCAGAAGGGACTGAAAACAGAATCTTCTTTCCCATAAATCCTACAAATGAGGGTTCAAGGTCCCAGTGAGAAATGACCTTTAAACTCCCTCTGCCTTCTGCATCAGGATAATAACTGTGGGAAGGAGTGGAGCTCAGATCTCATTTTTTAAAAGACAATAAAGGCTGTCAAGACAAGAAGAATCTGGTTATGCTTTCCCACAAACGCTAGACAATATTATTAGGAAAGCGTTTTATATAATCATCCTATAGAAGCAGGGCCAGTTCTTGAAACATAAAGAGTGTTCTTACCCCTCCATCTCTTTTACTGCCTGTCTTTCCCTCCCCAAACTCTTCCAGGCACAAGGTGGGACTATCCCAGCTGCCCAAGGCAGCATCATGTTGGCCCATCCAGGGCCACTCCTGCTTCCTGAGCTTACTCGGGCTGCCATCAAAGCAAGACGTGAAGCATCAGAAACTAAACAAACAGAACCATGCTGTTGGCCTAACCTAGAGTACTATGACCCATCTGTGGCTGAGGGCAGAGATAGGAAGGGTCAGTGTGGGTAACGCCATGGGGCATATGAGATTGGTAAGTAAGGAGAGGCTTTAGGTGTTGATGGGAGCAGTCCGGTGCCAAGGGAAATAAAAAGGCATAAAAATTAGAATGCCATGGGAATTTGGTAGTAGAGATGACTTGGTCATATCATGATTGTTCTTTTTAATTTAATTTTTTTTTGTCTTTTTGAGACAATGTCTTGCTATGCAGGTCAGATTGGCCTTGGGCTCACTTTGTAGCCCAGGCTGGTCTCCAATTTGCAGCTATCCTCCTGCCTCAGCCTCCCGAGTGCTGGAATTACAGGCTTGTGACACTGCACCCAGCTTCCTGATTGTTCTTATTTCCTCAGAAAATGAGTAGGTCTGAGAGGGAACTAGAGGCAGCATCGCTGATAACAGACGTTAATGGCAGGAGAGGCGCAAAAGCATCTCAGAGTTGGGCAAGAAACCTGTTAGGCAAGGAAGTCTAGCAAGACGACTGGATGGTTCTGTGACCCCACTTGAGATTTGCAGGTGCAGACTCAGAGCGGGGCCACTGGACAGAGTTCTGCCTCCAAACTGCAGCTGTGTTCCAGGCTGAATGGGGCTCGGCTGATGCGAGCAGACAGCAGGGCTTCCAGTTAATCAGAGTGGAGGAAAAAGGTAACTGGGGTAGAGAACAGATACAAGCCTGTGAGGGACCGCAGCCCTGGCCGGGAGTGGGGCAGAGGGGCGAGCGCGGCTGGGTAGCTGCCCTGGGGCCGGCGAGGCTGCCGCCGTGTCCAGAGGGACCTGTGGTGAGGGGTGCGGACGGGGAGTGGGGGTGAAAACAGAGCAGATTCAACTTGAGGCTTCACAGGTGCTGAGCCTTTGACGAAAACAATGCCTAGAACAGCATCGGGCAAATTTCAAGATCACGGTCTTCAAACAGAAAGAAGCTGCAGAGACACGGAGCGCGCACAGACGCATTTCCGCAGACCCGCACTGCCGGGCTCCGAACATGTGTGACCTGTTCAGTGCTGCTCTAGTGCCATTTTGTAAGTGCTGCTTACTCAGTTATCTTTAAGATTCACTAATAGAGCACAGTCTGCAGGGTGAAAAACACTGGTCTAGGATAGGGTAAGATGAGACAGGGTAAAAGAGAGAATTGAGGAAATTGTGCCCCTCGGTCAGACTTTAAGTGACAGTGTTCACTGAGGTACAGGTTTCCAAGAATAATGGCAGAAATGCAATAGGAAAACATAAAACAATTAGCCAAATGCAAAAATGTTATCATCATTAGCTCTGGTAAATATAAATTCTTTGTAACAAATAAACAAATAAATTAATTAATGGGTAACACACTGTGTATCTCTTTCAAATGGTTTTTTGAAACTTTGCATGAGTAAATGTATAAAAATTAATGAATTAATTTGGTATCTATTAATGTAACAAGTTCTTGAAAGCTTCCTGTAAGGGACAGAAAATTGATTTCTGCCATCCATCATGTTCTTTGTAGTTCAGTGTAGGACACAGTCATTGAACAGCTCACTACATGAAAAAATACAGAACTATAACTCGTGATGAGAGTATGAGTCTGCTGTGCTGTGATGGAGGAGGAGGCGTCTCAGCAGTGCTCTCTGAAGCATTGCTGCTTCAGCAAAATACCAAAAAGATCAGTAAGAGGTGGCCACAAAGAGAACTGAGAAATCTTCTTTCCCTTTCAAGTAATTTCATCTCTTTTTATTTTAATGTGAATCATATAGATATTAACAAAGAAAATATAGAAAGTACTCTCATTACTTCTATGAAACAAAATAAAACAAAACAATTAAAGATAACAATAGTGAAAACAATGTATGTCATACTATTAAAAGAATGGCCAAAGCATTACTCGAAGTAGAAGTCATACACAAAAAAGGCTCTGACAAATAAAACCAATAATACCACAAAACTTTCTTTCAGTGAGCTAAAAGATACAAATGAAACAAATTAGCATATATGTTGAAGTATTTTTTATATCAAAGCATTTTTTGAAACAGAATAAATAATTTGGGGAACCTCTCCCTATTTCCTGTTTCTCAATCTTCTTTACCTTTGAGATGAGAACAGCAGAATAGCAACAGTATATGAATGGTACCAATCCCTGAACTACATCAACTCCAAAAGTCCCCCAATTCTTCCTCCCGCCTAAGGGTCAGCACTGGGTGAATTTGCTCTTCATCAAGGGAACTTAATGAAAATTCTTCCAATCCTTAATTTGCTGGGTTTTTTTATTGGTACGTGTGAGCAGTAGCTAATATTTACATGCCTCATGTGAAGTTGGTACCTGTACATCGGTTTGACCATTTTCTCACACATTCATTCATTTGTTGACAACTCATAACTACTCAATGAGAGACACTGTTGCTGTTTCCTCTAACTTGTAGAGAAAACAGTAAGTGGCCTCACTTCACAGCGGTGCTAATAAGCATCATTTCTAGGACTTGCTTGTCCTTTGTGCTGCTATTGGCAGGCTTTTTCCCTAATGGACCAGCTGCAGAGCTTAAGGGTCATGGGACAATATCTTTGAACAGCTACCTGGCCCTGATCCAGCCTAAACTCCCATCTGTGACCTCATTTATTTCATATTCTGGCCAAATCAGTGATAGACATTTCCTCACTTACCCAAATTTTCTTCTCCATCAACCCCTATCATGTGCCACTGACTACTAAACATAGGAATAAATAGATGAAGTTATAATCCTGCCCCCTTTGAGGGCTCAAGGAGTGATAGAAGGGGAAAATCAAATAAAAAGTTTATGAACGATATGTTCTGAAAAAAGCAAAGATACAGGTAAATACACAGTGATTCAACTGCATAGAGAAGGAGCATGTGTGTGCTTCAGGCTCTAGAGGCAAAATAGGCTCCACCATCTCTTACACATGTGTTACATCTTGGTAAACATTCACATCTTAAACCTTCATTCCCAGGAGGAAAAAAAAAAAAAAACAAAGTTTTAGCACCCATGCTTCCATCAAGACCTGAAATGTTTTGTTTTCCTGCCAGCATTTAATTTTCATAAGTTTAGTCATACAAACAATAGGAATCTTCTCTCTATCCAAAAAATCATGTCGACCATATTAAATATGCATTTTAAGTGACCTAATGCACCTCTACCACATACCTCTCACGCACAGTTCCACTAAGCTTCCTTGGGGCATCTCATACACATTCTTGCAAACTGTACCTCATGGAGGGTTACTGGGTTGAGGGGAGGCCAGAGAATCTGTGATGGAGCAAATCGCAATACTGAGCACTCGAACTGTTGTTTATTCACGCATTCACTGCAGCGGTCGGCAGCATAGCATCAGCTGAGCACCATATTTATGTCCAAGGCAATGCTAAGAACCTGTGGTCATGGAAGTCATCACCACTGCCTTTCCCAAGTGGCAACAGACAGTATCAGTGGCAGGATTGTGATCTGATGCAGTATGGGAATTATGTGCAGGAAGGTACGGGAGCACAGGAGAGGGGCGTTGGCTGCCCCTGGGCACGGAGGGGATTTGTCCTTGAGAAGGGTTTTCACAAAGAAAAGGCAGCCTGCATCTTGCCTCTTCCACGTGTATCCACTTACTCTTCTGCTTTCTACCGTGAGCCGAAGCAGCACACAGACCTCACCAACACCAAACTCTGGATGTCCCAGACTCCAGAACCACAACTCAGTAAATATTTATTCTCTGTAAATCATCCAGGCTCAGGTATTCTCTTACAGCAACAGAAAAGAGCCTAAGACACAGGTCTACAGCCTGAAAATCTCCCTTTAATATTTCTGACAGTTCACTCTCTGCCGAAGATAATTTTCCTACAGAAATTTTAGTCTGAGTTAGACTTTTTTTACCTTTATTTTTGAAGGATGTTTTTGCTGACTCCATAAGGTTGATAATTTTATTTTTTCTATCAACACTGGCGATATTGCTTCATTTTCTCTCTGACGTGCATAATTTCTGAGAATAAATCTGTGGTAATTCTTATCTCTTGTTTCTCCACATTAACCTTTCTTCTGGCTGGCTTTTAAGCCTTTCTCTTTACCATTAATATTCAACAACATGACTGTGCTTATTTTTGGTGTGAGTCTCTTCTGTTTTTATGATTTAGTTTCACTGAGTTTCTTTAGAGCTGTAGGTTTATATCAAGAAATTTTGAAATACTACATTTGTTATTTCTCCAAACATTTCTGTGCTTTATATGATAACTCTAGGGTTCCAACTACATGAATCTCAGGCTGTTTAATAATATCCTCTAGTCATAACAAGCCATGTAATGTGGCAGCACCCATGCACAGCGAAACTGGGAGAGCCCCTACTCAGAAAGTGTGAAGAATTCAAGGGGCAATGCCAGAGCCCTAGCCAGGTGACACACCCTCAAGAATGTGAGACCAGCAGGACAGGTGAGGTCCCACACCTTGAAGGATGCCCTGTTCATAGATAATTGAGGTTCTTTCATCGTATTCAGTTTTTTTAACCTACTTCTTGAATAGTTTCCACTTCTATGTTTTTAAGGTCATTTATCCTTTCTTCTTCACTCTCTAATCTGCCGGTAAACACCTCCAGTGAATTTTTCATGAGGGATTTGATATTTTTATAACATAAAAATATGTGATTTTATAATGCAAAAATCTATTCTTTTGAAACTTTTATTCTTTCCTTATTACACTTACCTATAAAACTTTAATCATATATATGCAGTGTCTAAATAAATATACACTGTGGACAAATCCTTATCTAATAAGTCTGTCATGTCTGTCTTTTGTTTACTCTCTTTTCATTGCCCGATTTCTACCTACTTACTGTAGAGTCACATATTTCTGCTTCTTTCATTGTTCTTTCAGGGGATGGTGGACATTGCAAATGTTATGGCAATGATCTGAATATTTTTGTCACCCCAAAATGCATATGCTGAACCTTAACTCCAAAGATGACAGTACAAGCACATGGGTCAGCTAAGTCATGAGAGGAAAGCTCTTCTGTTCGTCAGTAGCACCATTTAAAAGAGGCCACATATAACCAGCCAGTCCCTTTCAACATTTTTAGTAAGGACAAAGACAGAAGGAACTATCTATGAGCCAGGACATAGCCCTTCTTAGACTTCTCATTTTCTTGTACCTTGGTCTTGGATTT